>CM017769.1:9377599-9717599 GCA_008009225.1 Acer yangbiense
GAGGAGCATCTTCCTTTTCTATCTTTATTTAAGAGTTCAATTTTAGCTCTTTAGTGGAATGAGTTAAAATTAATGGATCGGACCTAAGTGAATCATTTGTTGATTGTGATTAGGTTATGTCTATTGAAGCTTAAATTTAGATGGCCCGCCAAGATCCCAATCCACACGGACTTGCATGGATCACTTGATATATTCTACCGGACCAATTTAAGGGTCCATCTAGAATTGCATTTAATATATTAAGAATATAATTTGCACATTATTTAAGTAATGGGCTGCTCAATTATATTTATATATTAATGAAAGACATGTGGGCTTGTTTCTTTTAGTAAGAATGGGTCTGGTTCACATGTGGGCTTTTTATTTAAAGTCCAATGGATTAAATGAAATAAGAAAATAATATTTTGGCCCATTTATTCAAGTGGGGCGGCAAGGTTAAGTTTTAACCTAATATATTATTTTGTTTCATTTGTTTTAATTAAATAAGAATTAATTAATTTATTAATTAATTGTTTAATTTATAAACAAATTTTTTTTGATTAGGAAATATGATTCCTAATGTTATACTATTGTTGGTAGTATACTAAAAGTAAAAGACTTATTTGGTAAGAAAATAAATAATTAATTTTATTTATTCAAATAAGAAGTCTTTTAATTTAGTCATTAAAAAGAATAAAATAACTATGAGTTAGATTAGGGTTAGAAGTCTATTCTTTTATGGAAATTAGGGTGCAACACAAACCTTTAGAGGTGGTGATTTGCGGCAACCCTAGTGTAAAAAGGAGAGAGATTTCGGCAACCCTAAAAGACAAGGAGAGGAAAATTTCGGCCACCTATATATTCCCACATATAGATTTCGGCCACCCTAGTTGTTCTGGAGACAATTTTTCTTCTTCTTCTCAATTCATAGAAAGCTTTTATTCTACTAAAACAAATAGGAGTGTTAGATTATTCTTTGATAGTATACTATTTGCTTAATCATCAATAAGCTTGTGTATACGATATCGATCTAGGTTCACGCGAGTTTCGATCATTAGATTGAGAACTCAAAAGTGACCGGAATAATCTCAGTCATTCTTTTGATTGTTTTTGTGACTAACAAAGAAAAGAAAGTTTGTTTTGTCCATTCACAGGTTTGCAATTCAAAGAAAAAGGGAGACCACGCTCCTAGGTGATCCACGTTCGTGCTGGGATTGAAGATCTTGCGGATTACCATCGACGTAAGTCAATCGGATCACGCGACAAAAGGTATTCTTCTTTTGTTGATTATATGTATGTTTAATTAATTAAAGGGTTAAGGTTCATAAAAAGGAAAAATTTTAAAACTATACTAAAACTATTTTTAGTCTCGCTTCCGCTGCGTGTACTACGGTATTTTTCCCTACAATTGGTATCAGAGCCTAGGTTAAACCCTTTTAATTAATTAACGTATATATACGTGGATCTATTTTTTTTATTGTGATTATGCATGTTTAGAAAGAGATGGCACTCTAGGTATTCGAATATATAATTACATGTGGATGTATGGAATTATATATGTTTATGTGGATTGTTATTGCTCGATTTTGGTCCTAGATTTTCAATGTAATTTTTGTTTCGGAGTTGTAACAAGAAGGGTGGTCTATCATCGCCATAATTCCTTCTTGGTAGATTGCTAGGTTTTATTATTTTTTTTGGTGCAGTATTTTTTTTTATATACTGCTGCAGTTTTATTTTTTTTTATTATGTGCAGTTTTTGTATGTAAAAGGTACTGCAGTGATTAAAAAAAAAAAAAAAAATACTGCAGTATTTTATTTGTTTAAATACTGCCGTAATATATTTAGGTCTTGAAGATTCGAAGACACGAAGAAAAACGAAACAACCGGAACCGAGAACGAGCACCGTGCGCACCCTAGGAGTGGATTGGGTTGCGCATGGCAAGCCCATCTCAAGGTGGGCTGCGCACGGCAGCCTTGGAGGACTTATGGGCTGCGCATGGCAGCCCCTTTGTGGGGTTGTGGTGTGTGCCGCCCATAGGAGAAGGCCGAAGGATGAGCTTATGGTTGATGGGCCACCTGAAGATCTTGTGTTCCTAAAACAAATTGTAATTTACTTGTTTTTCTAGGATGGGCCAAAATTGTTGCTATTTAATTTATGCTTTAAATATTACAATATTTGTTATTGTATGATAACATGACATATAGAATAGGAGTGTCACTCATATATCTCTTTTGGTATGAACATGCATTGAATGATTTAGGTATCTAAATTGGCATCTAGATAACTTGATAAATCATTCTATGGGATTTAATCACACGCCTTAAATAATTGAGTGGGAGAAGGTGTTTTTGTAACACCTATGGCCTCCAAGGTTGGTTGAGCTTTATTATTTATGGTAATCCCCCCAAGGGGCGTCCATGAATGGAATTTAGCAACATACTTCCTTACAAGGATAGACTAGACAATGGACTCAAACGAGATCTACTCCCCAAGGAGGGATATTCGTGAGAGAAAACTGAGGGTCGATATCTTGGTAACACACTCAATGTAATTTTATTGATATCCTCCCAAGAGTTCTTGTCAGTAAAATTGCAAGGCTAAAATTGAAAACGCTGGTTGTTATGTTAACAATTAGGTGGGACCTAGTCTAACTAGTAAATGGTGCGAACTCCCAAAGGAGGCGTAACATTTATGGGTGTTGGATCACCGTTGAATTTTATGATTGAGTTATTTATTTAATTCAAGATAAATATTTAAAAGTGCTTTATCATGATTATTTACTTATATATGTTTTGTTTTATTCAGAAATCATGACCCCATCACTTATGAACATCCTGAAAGATAACACTTTAACTGGAGATAATTATGTCACATGGAAAAGGAAAATTGGGTTGTTGCTACAAAGTGAAAAACATAAGTTTGTTCTAACTACTCCTAAACCACCTGCTCCTAATAATGAATCAAGCATAATGTATAGAGATGAGTATGAGCAGTGGAAGACTTCAGATGATATGGCAAAATGTTACATTATGGCCACTATCTCCGACGTGTTGCAACAGCAGCATGAAGGAATGGAGTCCGCTGCTGATATTATGATGTCTCTAGAGGAGATGTTTGCTATGAAGTCTAGGATGACTAAGAGAGAGGCAGTGACTGCTTTTATGAATCTTAGGATGAAACCTGGACAGGCTGTGAAAGATCACATGATGAAAGTCATAGCACATCTCAACATTGCTGAACTGCATGGCGCTGAGATAGATGGTGAGACAAAGATTGATATGGTTGTCAATTCATTGTCAGATTCCTTTGATCAGTTCAAATTGGACTACACTTTGAACAAAAAGGAATACACCTTACAAGGCCTGATGCAAGATGTTCAAAGTGCTGAAAAGATCCTTGTGAAAGGCAAAGGTCAAGAGATTCATATGGTTGGTAAAGTTGCTACTGTTAAGGCCCGTCAAAAGGTCAAGAAACAACAGAAGAAAAAGCAACTTGGGCCTATCAAGAAGGACACCAAGAAAGTAACCAAGATCAAAGGGAAATGCTTCCTTTGTGGTGAAAAGGGACATTGGAAGAGAAATTGCCCAAAGTCCCAGAATAAGAAGGAAGAAGGTAATGTGAATTATCTTGAAACATGTTTTTTGGCTGATTCTACAGATTCTTGGATCATAGACTCAGGAGCCACTAATCATGTTTGTTATTCCTTGCAGGGGTTCCAAGAAAGGAGAAAGCTGAGTAAGAATGAAATCAATTTGCGCTTGGGCAACGGAACGTTAGTGTCTGCAAGTGCAGTGGGAGATATTAGAGTTTATTTGGATTCTAGAAGGCATTTAGATTTGATAGACGTTTATTATGTACCTCAATTCAAGAGGAATTTAATTTCAGTTTCTTGTTTAAATAAATTTGGATATTCGGTTACTTTTAATAAAGTTTTTATTATTAGTAAGAATGACAAAATTATTTGCCAAGGTACATTGGAAAACGGTCTATACTTTTTGCATAGAAATATCTCTCACTCGTTAGACACAGAAATAACGGAACCTAATCATAAAAGAGTAAAATTATCAACAGATGAAACCTACCTTTGGCACTTACGCTTAGGTCATATTAACCTTAATAGGATTAAAAGATTGGTATGTGACGGACCTTTGAGTGACTTAAAGGTTGATGATCTACCAACTTGTGAATCTTGTTTGGAAGGTAAAATGACCAAAAGGACGTTCTCTGCCAAAGGTGCAAGAGCCACTGAATGTTTAGGATTGATACACACTGATGTATGTGGACCTATGAGCATTCAAGCTAGAGGTGGATATGAGTACTTCATCACCTTCACAGATGATTACTCGAGATTTGGTTATGTGTATCTCATGCGACATAAGTCGGATGCTTTTGACATGTTCAAAGCATTCAAAGCTGAAGTGGAAAATCAGCTTGAGAAACATATAAAAATCTTAAGATCTGATCGTGGTGGAGAATATCTATCTGGTGAGTTTCAGCAATATCTTATTGATAATGGGATTGTTTCTCAGTTTTCTGCACCAGGTACACCTCAACAGAATGGGGTAGCAGAAAGGAGAAATAGAACTCTTTTGGATATGGTTAGGTCTATGTTGAGTTATTCAACACTTCCTATTTCTTTTTGGGGATATGCTTTACAAACTGCTATATACATTCTAAACGATGTACCATCTAGGTCTGTTCCTAAAACACCGCATGAGTTGTGGACTGGGCGCAAGCCTAGTTTACAACACTTAAGGATATTTGGTTGTCCTGCGCATGTGTTAAAAGGAAAGACAGAAAAGATGGAGTCCCGTTCAGAAACATGTATATTTGTAGGGTATCCAAAAGAAACTAAAGGATATTATTTCTATAGTCCTTCAGATCTTAAAGTATTTGTTTCGACAAATGCAAAATTTCTGGAAAAGGACTATATGAATGATTTTGTGCCTAGAAGTAGAATTGTCCTGAATGAGATGTCAGGAGATACAATTCCACGAGAGGTTACACAACCTAACCCAATTGTAAGTTCTGATCCAACACAAGATCAACAACCTACCATTCCTCGTCGTAGTGGGAGGGTTAGAACACAACCCGAAAGATACATCGGTCTGGGAGAATCAGTGGAGAATCTCCCGGACGACGATGATCCCTACACGTACAAGGAAGCTATGGAGGATGTTGATAGTCGCGATTGGCAAAAGGCAATGCAATCTGAGATTGAATCTATGTTCGATAACAAAGTCTGGTCCCTTGTAGACTTGCCTAAAGGGATAAAACCCATTGGGTGCAAGTGGGTATACAAGAGGAAAAGAGGTATGGATGGTAAGGTGGAAACCTTTAAAGCTAGTGTGGTAGCTAAAGGGTATACACAGAAAGAAGGTATCGATTACGAGGAAACCTTCTCTCCTGTGGCCATGCTTAAATCCATTAGGATACTCTTATCCATTGCAGCATCTTTAGATCTAGAGATTTGGCAAATGGACGTCAAGACAGCTTTCCTTAATGGAAGTCTTGACGAAAGCATCTACATGATGCAACCAGAGGGATTCATTGAAAAGGGCCAAATGGAAAAGGTATGCAAGTTGCAGAAATCCATATATGGATTGAAGCAAGCATCCAGATCCTGGAACATAAGGTTTGATCAAGCTGTCAAAGGTTTTGGATTTATTCAGAATCCTGACGAACCTTGTGTATACAAAAGGATTAAGGGCGACAAGTTGGTTTTCCTGATTCTTTATGTTGATGATATACTACTCATTGGAAACGATGTAGGTGTATTGACATCAGTAAAAGAATGGTTAGCAAAACAATTTGATATGAAGGACTTAGGAGAAGCAAGTTTTATTCTAGGTATCCAAGTAATAAGGGATAGAAAGAATAGAACGATTGCATTATCCCAAGCTTCATACATAGACAAGATCTTGTCTAGGTTTTCCATGCAGGATTCCAAGAAAGGTATGTTACCTTTCAGACATGGAATCAAGTTTTCTAAGGAACAAGTTCCTAAGAATGAGCATGAAGAGCAATTCATGAGTAGAGTTCCATATGCCTTGGCAGTTGGAAGTCTCATGTATGCAATGCTCTGTACTAGACCAGATATTTGTTTTGCTGTTGGCATAGTTAGCAGGTTTCAATCGAAACCTGGTCCTGATCACTGGACGGCAGTCAAGCATATTTTCAAGTATCTTAAGAGAACGAGAGATAATATGCTTGTATACTCTGGAGGGGATTTGATTCCCGTTGGGTATACAGATTCTGATTTCCAATCAGATTCTGACTCTAGAAAATCCACATCAGGGGCTGTGTTTACTATTGGAGGAGGAGCAGTTATATGGAGGAGTATCAAGCAATCTTGTATTGCTGATTCCACCATGGAAGCTAAGTATGTTGCTGCATGCGAGGCTGCCAAAGAGGCTGTTTGGCTCCGCCAATTCTTGATTGACTTGGAAGTGGTTCCTAGTGCGAATAAGCAGATCACTATCTACTGTGACAACAGTGGAGCAGTGGCTAATTTGAAAGAACCAAGAAGTCACAAGAGAGGTAAACACATTGAAAGAAAGTATCATCTTTTAAGGGAGATTGTTCAAAGAGGTGACGTGACGATTACCAAAATCGCGTCAGCAGAAAATCTAGCGGATCCCTTCACAAAGGCTCTACCTCAGAAGAGTTTCGATGGGCATCTAGAGAACATGGGCTTGAGAGATATGACACATTTGCTATAGTGCAAGTGGGAGATTGTTAGGATTATGCTCAATAGCAAGAGTATAATGTTGTAATTAACAATCTTTTTCATATTAATAAAGTGATTTCTGGTTTAACAAATCGTATAGCATTTATAGTTTAATATTATAATTGTCAAAGTAAATAATCATAAGGTCTAAAGACTATGAGAAAAGAAGAATTGTTCGTACATCTGGATATGTATGTGGTAGACACAATTCTTTAGTTAGTCTTGAATAATGTTCACAACTTAAGTTAAAGGTTGGGCACCTTTATCTTGTTAAAGTTGTAGAATTCTTTTGCTAGCATTTGAGTGGGATCAAATGAGATATGATGAGTCTAAATCATCGGAGTGTCTTCGAGCAAAAGGATCTAGTGCACTGGGTGCATTGAACAGGATCACAATGAAAAGCTTTATCTAGAACCGTCAATAGATAATAGTCTTTTCATTATCAGGACAATCGGAGAGTCTATCTTAATCCTGAGATAAATGATGGACTTATGGTTGCAAGTGATATCATTTGAGTTATCAATGAGTACGATTATATCGCATAGTCTATCCTCGATAGTTTGGTGATATTCATTTGTTAATCGATAAAGGACTTCATTTATAGATATGGACATCGTGGCTCCATTTAATTAAATGAGAGTATAATATCATCATATGGATGTTTTGAGGTAATTGGATATTAAATCTCAACGTTGAGTTTTCGATAGTGTCTATTGAAAACATGGCTTCTGGACAAGTCAAAATATCCAAGTTCAAAACGCGGTCATATGAGTAAATATGGTAACTTGGAGAGTTATAGGCGGTCTATGAACTCTTGGCGATTACTGATATTAATCACGAGGATACACTATCTCCTATATGATTGTCTAGGGTATGAATGAGGAGCATCTTCCTTTTCTATCTTTATTTAAGAGTTCAATTTTAGCTCTTTAGTGGAATGAGTTAAAATTAATGGATCGGACCTAAGTGAATCATTTGTTGATTGTGATTAGGTTATGTCTATTGAAACTTAAATTTAGATGGCCCGCCAAGATCCCAATCCACACGGACTTGCATGGATCACTTGATATATTCTACCGGACCAATTTAAGGGTCCATCTAGAATTGCATTTAATATATTAAGAATATAATTTGCACATTATTTAAGTAATGGGCTGCTCAATTATATTTATATATTAATGAAAGACATGTGGGCTTGTTTCTTTTAGTAAGAATGGGTCTGGTTCACATGTGGGCTTTTTATTTAAAGTCCAATGGATTAAATGAAATAAGAAAATAATATTTTGGCCCATTTATTCAAGTGGGGCGGCAAGGTTAAGTTTTAACCTAATATATTATTTTGTTTCATTTGTTTTAATTAAATAAGAATTAATTTATTTATTAATTAATTGTTTAATTAATAAACAAATTTTTTCTGATTAGGAAATATGATTCCTAATGTTATACTATTGTTGGTAGTATACTAAAAGTAAAAGACTTATTTGGTAAGAAAATAAATAATTAATTTTATTTATTCAAATAAGAAGTCTTTTAATTTAGTCATTAAAAAGAATAAAATAACTATGAGTTAGATTAGGGTTAGAAGTCTATTCTTTTATGGAAATTAGGGTGCAACACAAACCTTTAGAGGTGGTGATTTGCGGCAACCCTAGTGTAAAAAGGAGAGAGATTTCGGCAACCCTAAAAGACAAGGAGAGGAAAATTTCGGCCACCTATATATTCCCACATATAGATTTCGGCCACCCTAGTTGTTCTGGAGACAATTTTTCTTCTTCTTCTCAATTCATAGAAAGCTTTTATTCTACTAAAACAAATAGGAGTGTTAGATTATTCTTTGATAGTATACTATTTGCTTAATCATCAATAAGCTTGTGTATACGATATCGATCTAGGTTCACGCGAGTTTCGATCATTAGATTGAGAACTCAAAAGTGACCGGAATAATCTCAGTCATTCTTTTGATTGTTTTTGTGACTAACAAAGAAAAGAAAGTTTGTTTTGTCCATTCACAGGTTTGCAATTCAAAGAAAAAGGGAGACCACGCTCCTAGGTGATCCACGTTCGTGCTAGGATTGAAGATCTTGCAGATTACCATCGACGTAAGTCAATCGGATCACGCGACAAAAGGTATTCTTCTTTTGTTGATTATATGTATGTTTAATTAATTAAAGGGTTAAGGTTCATAAAAAGGAAAAATTTTAAAACTATACTAAAACTATTTTTAGTCTCGCTTCCGCTGCGTGTACTACGGTATTTTTCCCTACACGTGCATGCAAGGACGTTTCCGAACAATATTCAGGAAATGAACTACTAGACACATTAACACACAACAAAATACAACAACGAAGTACAAGTATGACATTGGTCGATGCAGGTACCAAGGTGGCTGAGGAAGCTGATATAGCTGGCTAGGGCCAGGAGGATTAATCATTCTCTAACATCATCTAGGATCATCAGGAGAATGCCTTTGGCTTCTCCTTTGGTTTCACCAAAAGTGGTGAAACGGCGGTTTGATCAGCAGCCATGACCGTTGAATGAAACCGTCGTTTGAGTCCAAAAAGTTCAGGAGCTATTCTGCGATTATGATTGGCAGCCACAACCAGCGTTCGAAACCGCCATTTAAACTTGATCGATTTTTATCTCTCATGTTTATTTATATGGTTGTGATCGGCAGTTATGAAACCGTCGTTGATCCCCTGTTCTCTCGAGATTCAATTCGGCGGTTGGATCTGCAGTTTTGAAACCGTCGATTGGCACGTTTCAGGGGCATACCTATCTTTTCACCAAGCCTTTTGTTACTCTCTATAAATACACCATTATGTCACTCTCTTTAACTCAGCTCTTTAAACATCAAGAACCCTAAATAGATATTGAGAGAGACTTGAGAGAAAAATCATGAAGATTGCATCTTTAATTCTTTAAACACTTTTCCACATGCATAAATCATCATCTAAGAATCATCTAGGATCATCTAATATATGCTAGTGCATGGGCCTTGTTCAACACACATGTTATGGTAAGTTGAACACTAATTTCTTCTAATCTTAGTGTTTTTACTTAGCAATTTATCTCATTTATTACTTGTATGGTCTTTGATTAATTTCTACTTACAAGATTGAGATTATGTGTCGAATGTTTGAGTGTTGTATTTTGATAGCTATACCTAGGATTGATTTATCTCATATAGCTATGCTTTATGCCATGATAGATAGCAATTAATATCTAACATTGATTTAATTGTCATCTTATAATCCTAGATAAACATTTAGTGTAACCTAGCATTAATTGCATATTTGGATATCTTTGCATATTGACATAGGTTGTTTAATCTCTTCATTGAGAAGTAAGTCTTGTGGCTAAGGTTGCTTAGGCTACAAGAAAATTGATCTAGGTTCACTTTTAAAGGCATATGGGTAGTAGTGGTGGGTTAGTGACCGTGTAGGGTTTGACGTGGTCAACCTAGGTTGTGGACACCATTACAATTAGTGGATTCGAGGATCGTGTGTGGCACACATAACAGCCCGTGGTTTTTCCTTGTTGAAGGTTTCCACGTAAAAATCAAGTATTATTTAAATTCCGCACTTTACAATTGATTTATTGCTTTGATTAGATTGGGGTTATTTTCATAAAATTGACTAATTGTGAAAATTTGGTAATAACCGGATTAAAATCTATTCACCTCCCTTAGATAGTTTTATACACACCGCGTAATATTTGTTTCAATATTAAATATATTTTTTTGACAGTATCTATCTATCCATCTATTTGAATCAGGTTTTTTTTTTTTTTTTTTGAAGTTTTTTGTCATTAGTAGGATGCAAACCGCTGACTAAGGAGTCATTTGCCTAAGCTCCTAGCTCGTTCATCTACGCCCCTGGGGGCAAAGAAATATCAAATAAGCACCACATAATGTAGCTCGGTGGTAAATGATGTATATTCAACTTGACAATGTCCCAAAATCGAGTTTTTGCACCCCATGTGATATTATATATATAAGATATCATATAATTAATGATTATTAGTATTTTTTTTTTTCGTGTTTTGATCAAGTTTTGGTTGAAGAAATTATACAGTAGTTTAATTTCCATTCAACAAATATGCAAAATCAAAAATGAGTCCATCATATGAGTTGTGCTAGTGTTTTTTATGTGGACTAAAGAGATCAAATTCAAATTATTAGTTTTTATTTATTTTGGGTTTGCATATATGCTAAAATTAAAATTAAAATTCAAAAGCAATAATGGGTAATATTAAAATAAAGTGGAGTGTCTTTAGAATATTAATTTTTAAAATGGAATGTCTTTAGAATAGGAGTGCCAAAAGATAAAAGAGATAATTTTGAAATAAAAGGAAGTGTCTTCAGAATTTTTTTTTAAATTAAATTTTTAGATTGAAGTGTCTTTATAAAGAGAGTGTAAAAAGAAAAAATTGGTTAGTAAGGAGAAAAGATTTTTTTATTTTTTATTTATTTTTAATCTCTCTTCAGTTTTGGGTTCAACTACTATACATGTATTGTATAGTTGTTGGGTTAGTTTCTAATTACTGAAACTCAATCCAAGGGTCTACAAAAATCAATGATTTGAAAATTAAAAATAATTTAAAACTAAAAGAAATTATCTCTTTCTCTATCACATAACCACCCATCAATTATAGAAGTCCTTGTATATTAGCTAAATCCTTGGGTTTTTTTAATAATAAAAAAAAAAAAATTAGTTTTGAAGTTCTGGGTGGTTTGAGTTTTGGGTTTGATGGGGTTTGGGTACTGCAAACTAGAAGATGGTTTTCAATAAGGGGGAATTGCACAAACATCCCCCAAGGTTTGATAAAATTGCACGAATCTGACAGTTTTGACTATATATACACAAACTTCCCTTAACATTTGAAAATTGTTGCACAAACATCCCCTATCTTAGATGGATACGTTAGTCAAACGTATAAAAAGTCTAAAATATCCTATATTTTTATTTTAAATGAAATAAAAAATTTTAAAATAAGATAAAAAAATATTGAAAAATCTTTTAGAAAATATGAATGTATCTTAAATCTGAAGCTTGAAAAAAAAATTCATCTTCAAAAATAAATAATAAATAAACAATTTATGTTGTGCAATTCCCCCTTGATTTTAAATAAATTTAAAATTTAAAATTTATTTATTATTATTAAATTGTCTAAAAAAGAATTATTTTTTATTTGTAAAGATCAATTTTTTTTTCCAAGTTTTAGATTTAAGATACATTCATGTTATTTAAAATAATTTTTTTATATTCTTTTTATCTTATTTTTAATTTTTTTTAGTTTATTTAAAATAAAAATAAAGGGTATTATAGACTTTTTATACATTTGACCGTTGACTAACAGATCCATCTAATGGCAGGGGAGGTTTGTGCAATAATCTTCAAATGTTGAGGGAAGTTTGTGTGTATATGGCCAAAACTGCCATGTCTATGCAATTTCATCAAACCTCGAGAGATGTTTGTGCAATTCCCCCTTTTAATAATAACGGTAAAAAATTTGTAGGTAGAAATACTGGAAATAAGGACAGTGATTAAAAAAGAATAGGGCAATTACCAATTAAGTCCTAGACTTTTTTTAAATTTCCAAGTTGTTTGCGACTCTTACAAAAGTGACCAAATTGGTCCTTACATTTTTTTCAAGTGACAAATCAATCCCTCTAACCAAGTTCCGTTAGTCAACTTTAATTGTGTAAGGGTAAAATTATACTTTGCTCTTAAACAATATAATAATGACACATGCATAGTTTTTTTTTTTTTTTTTTTTTTTAACACATGTTTTATTTATTTATTTATTTATTTATTTATTTGAGGCTTGCATAATATTAACAAAAAAATATATATATAAATGGTAAAAGACTAAATTGGGAATGAATGGTAACTTTATTTATAAAATAAGGGTATAATTGACATTGTCTTATTAAAATATTTTTAGATTTTTTTTAGAAAATTTTAATTAAAAAAGGTACAAATGGTGTTTCATTAATAATATTTTAGGATTTTGCTGTAATAGAAATGACCACATCTAACATGGAAATTTTGTTTGTAACCACAAACGAAAATTTATTTGTTAATAACCATATTTTTGTAAATTTACTTGAATGCCCATATATAAAAACAATCCCAAATCAGCTCTCTCTCTTTTTCTCTTTTTTCTTTCTCTCTCCTCTGCTCTCTCTCTCGCCGGTGTGCTTTGAGGTGTCGCTGACCGTCGGTGAGGTTCTGGGCTTCGCGGCAGCGACAACGCTCGTCGTCGTGCGTCGTGCGTGCTGCTGTCCGCCTTAGCGAACCGCCGAGGTGACACCGTCCTTCACGCCCAGCTTACAGCGCCATTGTGCGTCGTGCTGTCGGAGCTTCCCCTTGGCCAGCACACAGATCCGAAGAAAAAAGACAAAGAAAAAACCTAAAAATAAAAAAAACCTAATTTGGGGAAGAAGGGAAATTGGGCATGATTTCAAGTTTCACATTTCATTTTAGTCATGATTTCAAGTTTCAACATTCAAGTTTTTAGTCATGATTTCAAGTTTGAGATTTAAAAAAAAAAAAAAAAAAAAACTAATTTTAGATGTACTCTTGTAATTTATGGACATACAATGCATTTTTTTTTTAAAAAAAGTGGTTATTAACAATTAAATTTTCAAAAATGGTTACTAATGAAAGTTTAATGTTTCCAATGGCTACTTTTGGTTTTCTCTCTAATTGTAATGGTGAATTTAATGCACAAATGACAAAACAAATTTACTCTAATAGTCTAATATAACAAATAAAGAGTATTTATGTACTTTAACTAAAATTGTTAAAGTCAACCGTTATATTTAATACCATTAAACCATTAGAGAGAGCAATTTGGTCACTTCTAAAAAAAGAGAGACTAATTTGGCACTTGAGAAAAATGTGAGGACCAATTTGGTTATTTTTTTAAAAGTCGCAAACAAATTTGGAATTTTATAAAAAAAGTCTAGGACTTGATTAATAATTGCCAAAAAAAAAAAAAGAGGCAAAAGGGTAAAAAGGGAATGACAAAACTCATAAGTGGTCGTGAGTCGTGAGCAGAAATCTGAAAAGACAAAGGAATCCACGTCGTGACTCGTGAGCTGTTTAGTTGACAAAACAATTTATGCCTTTGGCTTTGGTGACAGACGAGAGACTCATTTCTCTGCTCTTAACGAATATGAAACATTGCAATACTTGTGATATCATGAGTATGAGATGTGGGCCACATGGTTTTTGCTGACACGTGGTGAGATTCTTAGTTGTTGCATGAGCTGACAAACGCAAAACAGAGAATTTTTTTTTTCTTTTGAAGAGGAGAGAGAGAGAGGTCAAGTGTCAGTTTCAAGCAAAACAGAGGATTTTTTTCCTAGTTTATGGTCGGCTTCAAAAGCTTTATGTTTGCTTTATTTTACTTCGGTTTCTTCAATCTGGGTTCATTGGACGGGAGAGATTCTTTCGGCTATAGCTTGGACGAAACATTGGTTTTTAACCATACCCCAGGTCATATTTTTTTTTTTTTTGTTTTGTTTTGTTGTTGTTGTTGTTGTTGTTGCTAATTATGGATAGTTACTTTAAAGATTTTTCTTGGATTGAATTGAAATGGAAATGAATGGACAGATAAAAGTAGAGTTCAATCTGAGTTTCTATGAATTTCAGTAATCATTAATTTGTAAGTGATAGATTTCTTTAGTATGTGTTTGGGATTCATCTTAGCTCAACATTTATCAGTTTATGATGCTGTAAATTTGATTGTTAGGGCTTTTAGCAATAATAATAATAATAATAATAATAATAATAGTAATTAGTTAATTACTAATTATTACATAAATAAGGCTAAAAGTTTATGTCAATTTTGCAACAAGGGAAATTAGGTTGCAAGTTATATTTTTAGGTTATTGTATTTCCTCTTAGATAAATTTTAATGGTGGCATAGCTCGGCTGAAATGGGAAAAATGGCTTCTATGAAAGAGGTGGTATGTATGATGATAGTGGAGTTGCCTTTACATCTTTGCTTGTTGGATTCTGGAAGAATTGTTTGGGAAAATAGAAGGTGTCATAGCTCGCAAGCTAAAATATTTTCTTTGTTAGAGATTGATTTCATCTTTA
Source organism: Acer yangbiense (assembly GCA_008009225.1). Classification (NCBI taxonomy): domain Eukaryota; kingdom Viridiplantae; phylum Streptophyta; class Magnoliopsida; order Sapindales; family Sapindaceae; genus Acer; species Acer yangbiense. The sequence continues at coordinate 9,392,421 of CM017769.1, forward strand.
TGACCTTATCCAGAAAGAAAAGGAAAAATGAATTTGGGAGGATAATTAAGAAGGTTTTACACACAATAAAATGAGTTGCATATGATAGCTGACCATGTTAAGAAATTGTTGGTTGGAATTTTGCTTTTTGTTACAAAAAGCTTCTACGTCACAAATACAAATTCAAAGAAAAGAAAAAGGGTGAAACAGAAAAGTTAATCCTTGGAAGAAGTAATTAGAAAAGTAAATTTCAAACTAGCAAAAATATATATGAACCGGAAAACTGGACCATTCAATACATTGATTATGATGAATTGGTATTATTTTTTACATCATGTCTCTATCGTCATTTTGTTTTATTTTCAGAGTATCAGAAGTTAGCATACTAGTTTTATCATGCTGCTTGAGTTGAAACAAGGCATCTGAGATGAGCTCTGTAAAAGTTGTTGAAAGCAGCTAGATCACATGTGCTGCATTAATTATGGAGGACAATGAAAGGTAATATTGATCATATGCTCTTCTGAAACCTCCCACACTCTTGCTTTTTCTTGATTTATTTGTATTGTGATTTTCCAGGCTGACTGAAAAGGCCTTCTCAAATGGAGACATCTATGTTGGTAATTTTAAGGGAGTGCTTCCCCATGGAAAGGGGAAATATACATGGTCAGATGAAACATTTTATGAGGGTGATTGGGAAGAAGGAAAAATGATCGGGAAAGGACATATAGTATGGCCATCAGGAGCAAAATATGAGGGTGATTTCTCAGGGGGTTACCTTCATGGTTTCGGAACCTTCACTGGACCTGATGGATCTATTTACAGAGGGACTTGGAGGATAAATATAAGGCATGGGATTGGAAGAAAGGAGTATAGTAATAAAGATGTTTATGATGGTGCATGGAAGGAAGGAGTACATGAAGGTAGTGGTAGGTATTCTTGGAATAGCGGTAATAAATATATTGGGAACTGGAAAGGTGGGAAAATGTGTGGTAGAGGGGTCATGAAATGGGTGAATGGTGATATTTTTGATGGCTCTTGGTTAAATGGTTACAGAAATGGGTCTGGAGTTTATAGGTTTTCTAATGGGGGTTACTATTTTGGAACATGGACTAAGGGCCTAAAGGATGGAAAAGGAAAATTCTATCCAGCTGGAAGTAAACATCCCTCTCTCAGGAAGTTGTGTAGCACTCTAGGATATGATGATGATGATGCAAACAGTTTGTTTTCTCATAGTTCATCTATAAATACAGAGGAAAGTAGAATTCAAAAGCCAAGTGTGAAACGTAGTCTTTCTGAGAAGATTTCCGGTAGTGGATTTTTTAGAAGTTCAGGTCGAATATCACACAGAACATTGTCGTTGAGTGATAATAGGAACCTGCGAGATCCTGCTGTAAAATTTATTTGCGATAACTCTTCATGCAAGCTATCGCATGTGTCAAATGAAGGGCAGAGTGCAGTGCAGGATGAGAGTACTGTAGTCTTTGAAAGAGAATACATGCAGGGAGTTTTAATTAAAGAGGAAGTTAGGAATGCAGAATTGCCGCACAAAGTTAAACAGCAAAGTAAGTTTTCAGTGAAAGAAGTAAAAAGGAGTTCATGTGTGGACATCATTGAAGGCAACCGAAGCTATTACCTAATGCTAAACTTACAGCTTGGTATCAGGTAAAATAGATTGAAAATGATAGTCCTTTCTCTCCTGGTGTGCTGTTTTTTATTTTCCTTTTAGTCGAATGAAAAAGTATCTGTTATCGTTATAGTCCTTCCTGAGAAGGTAGTTGCTGTAATTATTTTGGTTTCTTCCCATGTCCTTAACTTTCCTTGCCCTTTTCTCAAAAAAAAAACTTCCCTTGCCAACCTGAACTTGGATAGACTCTGCTCTGTGTTGAAAGTGGACCCAGATTTATGAGTTGTAATGAACATTGGATTTGGTTCCTTCCTTGAATCTTGTATTAACACTTCGAGTAAAACAGTTAAAATAATCTTGTTGAAATTTGGAGTATACAAGTATGAATTAATTTGGTTTGACATTGTTATCTACATACTTAGTGTTTACACTGTGTTGAAAGTATAAGGTCTAATATATTGTTGGCATGCTAACATTCCCCAAAGTCTTGTATAAGCTTCTTGAAATTTCCAGTATGAAATCATAGCTTGTTAGTTTTCGAGTTATTCAAGCAGATTATTGAAACAAAATTGCATGGGTATTATTATGTTTTGTCTTTGGATGTGTTTGTTTCGGCTGATAACTTGTTAGCTATTTGCAAAGGATGTTAAATTGTCACCTTGAAGCCAGATAAACTGAAACTGGGTTATCTTTATTTATTAGAGATTTAAGTTGCTTAAAATATCCCTGTTTTGGGTCCAATATTTGTCATGTAATTTCGTAAAAACATCAAATTTCAGTTGATCCATAACTAACCTTTCAGAGCTAGACATTTTCCAAATAAGAAATTTTATCAATACATATGAGTATGCCAAACTGATTGAGTTGGTTTGACATGTTGTTATATTGTTTTTCTTGTTTTGGCTTCTTATTTGTTTTTAATCCTTTTCATTTTTCTGAATAATTTCTCTTTATTATTTAAATTTTTTATTGGGCTTTGTTATAAACACTTGATTTGAAGCTCACAGGTATACTGTTGGCAAAATAACACCTGTGCCTATGCGTGAAGTTCGAGCTTCTGATTTTGGAGATCGGGCTAGAATAAGGATGTATTTTCCTAGAAAGGGTTCCCAATTTACACCTCCACACCATTCTGTAGATTTCTATTGGAAAGATTATTGCCCTATGGTCTTCAGGTATATACTGCTTCTCAGTTATTAGTATATAATACATGCAAGAGACATTGTGTTTGCCTTGCAGAAATTTTTGTGCATTCCAACCTTCTAATTGTTTTGGTTCTAATTTTAGCTGTAAATACCTTACACTTTTGTTCATTGTGATTTTGGTAGACTTTTAGTACTTTCTCCCATTGTCTGCAAGCTAACTCTCTTTTATTTGCCATTCCTTTGTGAGTTCAATCCTAAGTATGACAATTTATATGGTTCATGGTTGCAAACTTGCATTTAACGGCCTTAGATGTGTAATTGTGTTTTTATAACTTTGTTCATAAATATGAGACATTATTTCAGGAATTTGAGGGAGATGTTCAAATTAGATGCGGCGGAGTATATGATGTCCATTTGTGGTGATGATGGTTTAAGGGAGCTTTCTTCTCCAGGGAAAAGTGGCAGTATTTTCTATCTTTCTCATGATGACAGATTTGTGATTAAGACTCTAAAAAAATCTGAACTGAAGGTTTGAGCCTAAAAAACCTCATTGCCAAAAGCTATAGTTGAATTTTTTTAGTGCTCATATTTCCTAGTTGTATGCTGATTTTACAAAGCTCGTATTGCCTAATATATCTACACACACACACACACATATACACATACAAGATGTTAAGACATATTTTGGTTATTCTAGATGACAAGTTTTTATATGTTTTGTTATAAAACGTGATTGATCTTAGATGACAGGTTTTTATATATTTTGATCTACAGAAATAATATGTCGCATCATTCTGCATATACTTTTAAGCAAGATGGTAAACCACCATGTTTCAGATATATGTCCGTCTCCTAAAAGAGAATGGAGCTATGTGGGAAACACTTCAGATAGGATTTCAAGCTGAACATAACATATTACTGATTCACTTCTTTTATCTTGTAATGAAGCTTCCAGATTTACTGTCATAAGGAAAAAAGATACTGTCCTATTGTATGTCATAGTTTGATCATAAACTTGTTTTATGAGGTTGATATTATATCCAAGGGCTAGTCAGTGAGAAAAAGGACTTTTAGTCTTGTTTTCTGTCTTCTATCTTGGTTGAGCTCAGTTGCCAGTAAGAAAGAATAATCGTAGTATCACACTGATTATTTTAAATTTAAGCATAAATCTAAGTGAAGTCAAGGAGACTCTTAAATCCATTCAAGGTTGTGCACACAGGAGTAGGATAATTCAGAGATAGAAAAAGGTTCAGTTATCTTGCTGAATGATAACTGAGTTAGTTAACAATGTAAACGAATGTGCTCTGATAACCATTAGAATCTTCTGATAGTTTATTTTCCCTTTCAACAAATTATTGTGGTGAATTATTATGCCTCCACTTAATGTGCCAACCATCTTCCTCGTCTAGGATTTGGAATCACCATTACTTGGTGATACCATAAACCTATCGACTTGTGATGGACATGAATTTCCAAAAGAATGGTAATTGAAGATGAGTTTCATCCGGGGGCGGATCATTGCAGAGGCCAGCAGGGGCCATGGCCCCTGCAATGTTTAAAAGTAAAAAAAAATTATAAGTCATTTTTTTTTATTATTAAAAAAAGCCAGATGTACTTGGCCTATGCACTCTTCACCATTCACTCTGCATTCCAATTTTTACAGGTTCTTTTTTTTTTAACAAAAAAATTATTAATAGTATTAAATATTAATAAAAGCTCTTTTATGTCCTTCTATTAAATATTAATAAAAGTTCTTTTATATCAATTAATTATTGTTTATTTGTTTTGATAGAGAAAATGTTGTAGAAATATCAATTAGTTATTGTGTCTTGGAATTGGAATGTTGACTGAGTTTATTTATGTGCATTTTTCTGTTTGTGCCATGGATGTTGAAGATATTATATACCTTGAATTCCAACCATGACATTTACATTTAATCTTACAATTTACCCAAGTGAAGTAATCTTGCTTAGTTGCTTTGTCCAATATAGAATTCATTAGTTGTATGACAATTATTTATATTGTTCTTGGGGACAAAGTTAGATTCCGGACTTTCTCACTTATTAAACAACATATAATTCAGAATTGTACAGTTGAGTTGCATAAACCTGTATGTGAAAACAAGCAAAACGGAAATCACATTTGCAAATTAAATAGCCAAATTCCATACATTCTATATTATGGTAAGGAAATTGTTTCATTTTCTTTTGATGGTTCTAAATGATTTATTATTGATCCTATTAAACTCAACATTCTTTCGGTGTATGATTTTCCAAATAGGTATGCTTTTACTCTTTTTAGTTTAACCTAAGTAGGAGAAAGTGCTAATTTGATTGTTTGTGTCATCATCATGCATACCGTACAAAATTTGATATTTGGCCACCCACCCCCCCCTAACTTCAAACTTCTAGTTCCACCCCTGGTTTCATCCTTCTTGTTGCAGGCCTTGATCCTTTTTTAATACTAGAGGAAATCTTTAACTTCTTAATCAATGTAGATTACTGTCAGTTCTTCCCTGTTTATTATCTTGGTTATTTCTTTGCCTTAGTAAATTATACTACCAACACGTGACGCCTTTCCCGTCAATATTGAAAGGAAAATGTTGAAATGGACAAGCGAAAAAAGATGAGAGTGGATTTACTAATTGTGTCTTGAAAGCTCTGTTAGCTTTTTAGAGGGAAGAGGATAGGAAGTCAGAGACTCATGATGATTTTTATTTTATTTTTATTTTTTTTTTGTTCTTCTGGTCAATCTCAAATAGTTGGCTTAGGCTTTGCAAAGTTGAAGTTCATTATGTTAAGGTTTTGCATTAATTCTCAAATGGGACATTTTATTAATCTCATCTTTCCAAACTCCTCACTACGCCTACAATATTCTGTAATAATCTATGTTCATTAGTTAATGTGTTTATGACCTCCCCTCCCAATCTAAATGTATGCTTAAAAGATTTTAGAACAGAAAATGTGCATTAAAGAATCAGTTAGTTGAACTTCCCATGATTTTATTTCAAAGAAAGGTAGGTCATGAACACTTATATATATGCTTTTGCTGTACAGGTTCTGCTCAAGATGCTGCCTAAGTACTATAGTCATGTAGGAGAACATGAAAATACTCTCATAACTAAATTTTTTGGGCTCCATCGTATAACATTAAGAGGTGGAAGGAAGGTATATTGTCATATACCTCGGCTTTAGCTTCTAATACACGTTTTTCCAATTACTAAACATGAGTGCTTTTATTAATCTTTTTGGGTGCTAGGTACGGTTTGTGGTCATGGGAAATATGTTTTGTACAGAATTACGAATTCATCGTTCTTATGACCTAAAGGGATCAACTGTAGGAAGATATACAGATAAAGATAAAATCAAGGAGAATACCACATTGAAGGATCTGGATCTATCATATGAGTTTCATATGGACAAATTTTTATGGGAGTCCCTTTTTCGGTAAGTGTTCAAATTCGATGAAAGCAGAAGTTCTCTATGAATATATTTTAAAATATGTACATGGGTGAAAATATGTAGGGCCTATTTAGATGTTTGTTCATTTACAATCGATGACAAATTTCTAATATCCAATAGAATTTTCTTTCTTGCTTTTCTCTTGCAGACAAATTTCCATAGACTGCATGTTCTTAGAATCTCAACAAATAATCGATTATAGTCTTCTACTAGGACTACATTTTAGAGCTCCTGAGCACCTGAAGGCCTTATTAGAACCTCCTACTACAGCATCAAATCCTGAGAGTTCACCTGCTGATGATGGTATAAATTTCTTCCACATACTAGATATTATGCTCTAAACTGTATTCTTTTTCTCAATTTTATTGTTTGGATTTAGGTTATTGCTATTCTATCTAGTTAAGTTTTTGATGTAGGACCAACACTAGAAATAAGAAATAGATAGAGACTTGGAGAGAAATAGACAGAAACAGAGAGAATTAGAGATTCGAGACAGGCAGGATTAGGGATTGGAAACGGAAAGGGGGAGAAACACAGAAGAATAGGAGATTGAAAATCACACCAATAATTCAATTCAATTCATTAATCAAGTCTGATTACATAGGCTCTGAAGGGGCCTATTTATATCTAACAAAAGATAACAATTAAATCATGATAATGATAAAACATGATAATGATAAATAAAACCTAAACTTATCTCTCAAGGAGATAATTATTCTAAACATAATATGATAACTACCACTATTTAGATAAATAATAATATTTATCTAATTCCCCATCAGTTTTAATATTTGCTTTTGAAGATACCGTTTAGGTTTTCGGGAACAGATTTTGTGAGATAGTGGTGCAGTTAGAATGCATTCATGAAATTTAGTTTTTGACCTTGACCGGTAAAGCTACTGCTTTTTTAGGGGTAGTGCATGAGATTTGTTATCACTGTTGAAATTAGTCATCAATTAGCTAATAGATTGAGTTGTCAATCAGCTCTAGATTGATTCGATTGATTGAGAATTGATTGTAGATCGACTCTATTTCCTCTCACCACTCTAGGTCTAGTCTAGTCTATATATACTTGTACTACTGATTGAATAAAATATAACCTCAATTCTCTCTTCCTCCTACCTCTTTAGTGTATATGGTTCTTATGCTCTCTGTTAGCACAGTATCAGAGTGAAGATTCTTTTCGTAAACACAATCTTCACTAATATCTCATGGATGCCGTCTCTACAATGGTAGACGGCGGCACACCTATAAAGGTTCCAAGATTCCAGTGACCCTCTTTTTCCTCTCTGACAACTTGCAACACAGATCTATATGTTTGGTGGCTTTCTAGGCCTGGTTCCTTCGAAGAGGTTTCTGATTTATTGTCATTGATTAGAGAGAGAATCAAAACACTCATATTTTCTCTCTTAATTTGACCGTTCAAGACATATAAAGGCTCCATGTGACCAAATTGCCCTTCTCAAGCTACAGCCGAAGACAAAAATGTCCCTTCTATATTCATCAAATTTAGTTCGGTCTCTCTTAAGATAAAAAAAAAATTAATAATAATACTCTATCAAGCCGTTTCGTCGGCATCTCTATCAAATCGTTTGGTTGGAAGCTCTATCAAATTAGTTTGTTGACCACTTGAAAGGACTCACTACCATGTCATCGAAACTCTCTAAACTCAAACTGCTTCATCTCCCCATCTTGAGTTAGAGGGGGGACTTTAAAGAATCTCGGAAAGAATTATTATATGTTTCCATTTTTATTTTATTATGTTTAATTACTATTTAAGTTTTTCAATATCTTTGTTCCAAGCTAGGCATTGAAAATATCTATGCTCGAGCTTGGAGGGGAGTATTAGACCAATTAGCTAATATATTGAGTTGTCAATCAACTCTAGATTGATTCAATTGGCATTAGATTGATTGAGAATTGATTGTAGTTTGATTCTATTTCCTTCCTCTATTCTTGGTCTAGTCTACATATACTTATATTACCGATTGAATAAAATACAACTCAATTCTATCTTCCTCCTATCTCTTCATGTTCTTTCCTTCCTTCTGGTTATCCAACATACAGTGTTAGCTCATTTCATTTTCAAGAATTAGTACTTTAAAGTTTATTGGAAATGTGGCAACAGTCAATCATAGAACATGTTCAAGAATTAGTAGCTAGATGCCTGGAAAACTATTGTTCAAGAAATTCGTGCCTTGAAGATTGGAAACATTTGGCGATTCATTAATCTCTAAACTTACAAGCATCTAATGCATCTGAAGTACCTTATTGGGTATGTACTTATCTCAGTAGCAAACTAGTTTGAGACTAACTGAGATCATTTAACATATTCACAATTTCTTAATAGAAATAGATATAACCAAGGAATATATAAACCTAGACCAATTATTATCATACGAAAGTACTACCATATTTCGGGTAATAACTGCTCATGCATATTCTTCAGCCACACAGTTTATTGTGGGTTAGCACAAAAATGGGAGTTGTGTCATGGACAGCCTAGGCACAGTGCGAGTGTGGAAAAAAATAGGATGTCATATATTTGAACTCACAATATTTATTAAATTTAAAGTTCCTGCTGCTCATTGAGCGATCCATCAACAATTTAAGGGCTCAGAAATACATATTATTTGGTAGTTGGTGAATGTTAAAGAGTAGCTTGAAGAAAATGAAAGAGGTAATTCAAGAGTGAGACCACATGGTAAGACAATGAGATATGATAATTCGCCAAACTGATAATTGTGAGTTTATTGTGGGTCTAATAGAAACATATGTTACTTGGGACTGTTTCATGTCCATCTTGACTTCAATTTCCTGTGTAAAATTATAAGTTATAAAAACTTGCAGCTTTTCTGTTTCAACTAGGTATAAGCTCACAAGCGGAGCTCATGATTCCACCGAAAGGCCTGCTTTTAGTAACTCATGAACCAAGGTTTGTCAGCACTGCACCTGGTCCTCACATCAGAGGAAATACATTGAGAGCATACTCTATTGGTGACAAGGAAGTTGATCTTTTACTGCCTGGTACCGCAAGGTAACTTCTCCAATTCTAATTTATTATGCTATAAGACTGAAATTTTGCTGCATTTAGTGTAATTAACCAGTCAGCTCTATAGTTTTTACCATCTTCGGTCTCTCTCCAGGAAAAGAAATTTTCCTAATTGTCTTACAATCTACTAGAACTTCAGCCCAACATTTATAACATTGTAAATGTTAATCATTTGTTAGCATCTATCTAAATTGTCAGTACTAGAATTTTCAATGCCATTAAACTTGAGTTGCTTTGAAATTAAGTTGAATTTCGCAAAGCATTCCTTTCTAGGTATAGCTATAGCTTTTTCTTGGTTGCTTCTTCTATCGACTCCTGTGGGGTGTCTGCACCTGGGTCTATTAACTCTTGTTTTGAACTTCATTTTTCTTTGAATCTACATATTCAGTCGTTTGAAACTTTGAATATATGAACAATTGATGATATGAATTATTAATGTGCTAATTTGAATTATATTCTTTGCAATGATTCAAGCAATAACTGGTATGTATTTGATGGGTTGAAAATGTAGTAAACTTGATAATTCGGTTACTATTAGTTCACTTATAACTCTCAGAATACTGTCATTGTACAAAGAATGATACTTGTATAGTAGTATTCAGTTAAAAGCCAGTCATTTATGAATATCTCAGGTTACGGGTTCAGTTAGGAGTAAACATGCCTGCTCAGGCTAATCAGAGGCTTCTTGAGAGCAAGGTGGATTCGATGGAGGTTGAACTTTTCGAGGTCTATGATGTTGTTCTTTACATGGGCATAATTGATATACTACAGAAATATAATATGAAAAAGAAAATTGAGCATGCATACAAATCGTTGCATTTTGATCCTATGGCAGTCTCTGTTGTTGAACCGAAGTTGTATGCTTCCCGATTCATCAATTTCTTGCGGAAAGTTTTCCCAGAACAACCATGAATAAAAAGTTAATTTTCCATGTTACTACCATTGTTGTATAGGTAAAGATTTCTTTTTGTTGCATACTTAAATACAAAATTCTTTTCGTTCATTCCTTGTAATAAATGTATCGAGCATATGACAGAAGTTGTTATAGTAATAATCAGTCCTTGGAATCAATTCAGCTTGAAATGTTCCGGATGAAAATACAGACGAATCAGACAGCGAAATTCAGTTAAATTGCTGCCATAGATGTTTCATTTTTCTTCTGTCCAAGGTGGTTTTCTCCACACCCGGAAGTGCCAAGACTCTGTAAATATAAAGAAAAGAAAGTCCTTTTACATAATTAAATTAAATAATAGAGTAATGCTAGACATTGTAAGTCGTAACTACTATCACAACATTTCAATCACAACACGTGATAGATGAGATGTCAATTGGTGAGTGGATACATATTAATAACGATTTATCTTATTTATCCATATATCCATTCATCAACTGATACCTATGTCACATGGCTTGTGATTGAAAAGTTGTGATAATAATTGTGATGTATAGCATTACTCTAAATAATAATAAGGTGCAGATTTTTGTCTTTTACTTTGGCAAACGTCTTTATTTTGAAGTTTAATTATCAAACTAAAAGTACAGTTGCATGATGAAACTAATTACAAAGTAGATCACAACATTTTTATTTTTATTTTTGTTTTTGTTAGGGGAAATTCATAAATAACCAAACATGGTCTAAAGCGTTTTACTTAACATTTGAAGCTTGTGGCAAAGATAGAATTTTTTTTTTTTTTTTTTTTTTTTTTGAAATAAAGACAAAAACAACAACCAAATAATCATTCAGGACTAAATTCTCAACAGACCGACCATGCTTGTTACATGGGATGAGAAAAGATTAAAAATAGTCATAATCCCATATTTGCTGTCTTTTATCCTACATTTGGTGGGATTAATTAGTCCCACAGCTTTAGATTTTTTATTATTTTTTTGTGTTTAAAATATAAATATCTTTTAATAATTAATAAAATATTTTATTTTAAACATTTTAAAAAATAGTTTTTAATATTAAGTAATAAGACAAAATATTATTTGATTTAAAATTGGTTTAAAATATTTAAATTATTTTAAAACAAACAATTTAAATATTTTAAGTTTTTTCAAAATCTAAGTTAAATAATTATTTTAACCAGTTCAATTCTATACAACAATTTTATCCTGGACTATTTAGTCCCATGTTTAAAAAAAATTCTTTTTCTTTTATTATTTTTATTTAAATATTAAATTTTATGTTTGTTTAATATATCTTTTTTTTATCAAACACCATTGAATTATATAATTATTTATTTAATATATCTTTTTTTTTTTTTTTTTTTTTGAAGTAATACATAAATTTGGGGTTTTTTTGGGAGGAAGAGTGACGTGCCCAAACCGGTTCTAATTAAATTACACTTAATGAGGATGACTAAAGCAAAGCGGATCCTAGGTTAAGGATGCTAAGCAACTAAACTACAACGGGAATTAAAAGGGCGCGCGGGTGGTTCACCCTTCACAAGTGTACAAGTCGTACGAGTAGTAAATGATACACTAGTAAGGGTGGTCATTCCCACGAGGAGGTGGATTAGCTAACAAGTAAGCTCTATGTTATCATTGATTATTGATTTCTAATTTCTAAACAAGTTCACTAGTTAATGCTATCTAGATCAATTATACTAAGCTTGCAATGAACTAAGATTAAAGCAGATTAAAGATAATTAAGCTAGAGTAAAAGATGTTAAAGCTAGATTAAAGATGTTAGGGGATTGATTTATTCAAGTAACAACCATTTCATTAACCAATCATTCATTAAGCACATTCATAACATTCTAAGGCATGTATGTCATTATCAATAATGTAAAGTACCAAATCCATCATCTTACACATAATCTAAATTCATAGATAAGTGATTAAGAGAGAATTTCGGAATAGTGATGTAGAGATTCTCTAATTAACCAAAGTTATGAATTACTTAGAGACATCTCTATAAAATGGATAGTGAAATGTTCATACACATTGTTGGACACTTTATGCATGAAATCAACTACCAAGGGTGTACAAATAGATGTATATGAAAGACATATCATCCACATATCATTATAGTTCCTAATACACATATACAAGGCCTTAGAGAGTGAAATAACAAATGGATTGATTAAATCAATGGTTTAATTACAAAAGTTACATCAATCCCCCAACAAAAGGGTTTAGTTACACATAGAAATACATGAACAAGAAAATACAAATGAAGAGTAAAACAAACCCATTTGGATTAGTTTCTTGGCCAAGATGACTCCTCCTTGCAATCCAAGCACAATATCCTTCTAGAGCAACTTGAAAAGATCAAGTCTAAGTAACTTAAAGTGGTGTTTGGCTACCTAGAAAGTGATGGGAAAATGATAGAAAACTAAACTAAAGTTGAGAGAGTTATTTTCTCTCTTGATTCTACACTAGAGTAAGTTATACTAAAAATGTGTAGTGTTTAGTATAAGGTAGTTATCTAAGGTAAGTTGTCTCAAAATATCTCAAAATATCTAAGGTGATAAGGTGTGTTGGACAAGCTTAAGTGATAGAAGAGGCAAGTGGGACGAGTTGCCATCATTTCCAGGTGTCTCCGCGAGTTTTATCACTCTGGCTCGTGGGTTTATTCCTCGCCGGTGTGAGGTTGCGGAGATTCATGAAGAATTCACGCGAGTTTAGCCATCTGGTTCGCGGGAACTTCTTCTCGGCATGAACTCGTGGAGATTCCGCAGGTTTGGACGTGTTGTACGCGGGAACAAAGCAGATGGGAAGAGCTTGAAGCTTGAACTCGGCCATGGAGGCTTTGAAGACTTGGAGGACTTGGTGGAAAGAGAATCACGTGCATGAGAGGCAGGAAGTGGGTGCAAACGGACCGGAGAGACATCGGCCGTAATTCTGGGTGGAGAGATGCCGGAAAATACACCGAAAAATGGCTGGAATCGCTGGGTCAATCGTTGAGTCTGGAACAGGTCAACGGGTTAACGGGTCAGGTCCGAGGGTCTGCTCTGCCTCGGTTGGAGGTTGATGACGATGACATCATCGATGACGTCATGCTTACGTGCACGGAAAGAGCCTAAAACGGTGTCGTCCCACTTAAGTGACGTGGCAGTCTTCTGTGCATTGCACTACAATTACAGTATGGACCCCTAAACTCTTAGTTAATCACATAATCTGCAGTAATTTCTCCTTAATTGCACTTTGACCCCTGATTCTCCATAATGACGTAATTGCCCTCTTTTGCCCATGATTTTGCTACTTTCCTCCAGTTTGGTCTAAAATGCCCCTGATGAGCTGAAATACCTGAAATACACTTATTTACAACATTAATTACCAAAAAGGGCTCAGAAAACGGTTAGAAAAGCTAAGTAAGGGTGCACAAAATGTGAACATTTATAACGCGATCAGAGAGGACTCGAACTCACAATCTTATGGTGTAAGTGTGAGGGGTATACCATCGGACCAACCTCATCTCATCATTTAATATATCTTATTATAATATTTAAAAATATTAAAAAATGGTAACTTTAAAATAGTGGAGTTAGAACTTGGAAAATAGTAACTAGGATGTAAATATAAGGGTAGTTATTAAAAACCTCCCTCTCTTGGAAAATATTAGTCATTTTCCACTTTCTAGTTTCAATAATGGTAATTTTCCACCCTGCTGTTAAAATTAATTGCTATTATCCTCAATGCCATTAATGTTCCATTAAAAAGTTTAAATTTGATGTTTGACAAGTGAGGACATTAATGTAAATGCGAAGTGAGATTATTAAATGAGATTATAGAAGGACAAAATAGTTGTTGACCGCTAAAAATGACCAAAAGAATCAAGGTAGCACTTTCCCTAGCATATTGCGATAGGACCATAGCTGGACCAGGAATTCCTGGTCCATTCAGGATCACTCCGACCCAGACACAACCGAGCCTGACACGGCCTCGTTCTCCCCTTCAACATCGATTCTCGAAGGATGCCCTATTCCCCAATACTATAGGATCTGACATGGCCCCACTCTACCCTCCGACTTTGTTTCCTAGGAGGTATCGGGATTCCCGATACAACCGGGACTGGCCATCATGCCTTGATGGCCCGACCTACCAAACCAAGCTAGATGATGGTTGCTTGGGCTCTCCTAAATATAAGGGAACAATCTAGAATCACCCCCAAGGTCACCAATAAACCCGTGAAGGGCTGATGCAATCCCTAGCAGAAGGACCAGCTCAACTAAGGAACGAACCTATCAGAGAATAGAGGGTAGATGGGCATTAATTTCTCTCAGTCTCGATTGCGCTCCATCGATCAACACCAACGGCCCGATGGTGGTCTAGGTCAACTCTACCCAAGATCAACCTCAATCATCACCAAACAAGGAACCTGGGTTCCAGCAAACAGAAGGGATGCAAAAAGTACCTAGGCAGAAAAGAGAAATCATGGGAAGATGAAAGTACTCACGGTGGGGGGTGAATAGATTTTAACTAATTTTACCCAATTTTCGTTTAATGACAAGATTACGAAAATACCCCTAATAGTCAATAAAATATAGCAAGTGTAATATTGTGCGGAAATTAAAACAACACTTGATATTTACGTGGAAACCCTCACGGGAAAAACCACGGGCTAGGAAGTAAGCCACACTCGAACCTCGAATCCACTAAATGTGTAAAACGATTACAACCTAATCCCGGAAGTAATCACACACCTACCTAATCCCGGTATAAGCGAACCTAGTCCGATTGCTTGCGAATTAAGCAACCTAATCCCGGTCACAACACAAGACTTAATTCTCTAAAAAGAGATTAACACCCTAAGTGAATATATGAATATTCAAATGCAACATAGAGCAAGGGAAACCCTATATGCTTATCTAAGATGATGAATTTGCAATTAAAAACAATCCTAGATATTAAAACTAAATGACATGTCAATTAGCTTAGATAATCATAGATTATAGAAACCTAGATATCTATCACAAAGCAACACTCAATCAAATCAACACAACAATCTCTATCTTGAATATTAGAATATAATCTAAGAACAATCAAGTAATAAAAGAGATGCCATAATAAATAGAACACTAATTATATATGATAATTGTGAAAAACTTACCAAAGCAAGTGTGATGATGAAAGACCCATGCAAGCAAGCATCCTAGATATGCTAAAGAATGCTAGATGAACTTTGATGCAAATAGATTTTTGGTTTGAGTGTTTAATGAGCAAACTTGGTTGCTTTCTCTCTTAAAATTCTCTCTTTTTTGAAAGTAGGGTTCTTGATGATTAAAGAGTCACATTCAGAACAAGAGAAAGTGATGTATTTATAGGCATGAAAAACAGAGCATGTGAAAAGACAAGTTTGCCCCTGAAACGCACCAATTGGCGGTTTCATTCGGCGGCTAGGCCGCCGATTCTAACTGTCGAATTGAACCCGAGAGGAACAAGGGAACAACGGCGGTTTCATTCGGCGGTTTCGTGACTGCCGATCTAACCGCCGAATCAAACCGAGAGATAAAATCAATCAGGTATGAACGGCGGTTTCATTCGACGGTTTCGTGACCGCCGATTCAGACCGAGAGATAAAATCAATCAGGTCTTGAACGATGGTTTCAAACGGTGGTCGTGACCACCGATTGTAACCGCAGAATTGCTCCAAACACTTCTGGAAGCAAACGGCGGTTTCATTCGATAGCCAGGCCGCCGATCATAACCGCCGATCACCAACATAGGTGAAAACCAAGGAGAAGCCAAGGGCATTCTCCTTAGGCGGTCTTCGCGCAAAACCAAGCACATACTAGTGCATGCGCGTACGTTTCCGAATACTATCAGGAAACGAATTACAAGTCACAAATTCACACAACAAAAAAATAACATATAAGTGCAAGTGTGAAATGTGGCATGTGAAGAGAAAGCACACATATGCAATATATGTTAAGTGTGTGTGTGTGTGCAACTAATCTCTTCAAAGAAAAATAAGCACTAGAGATATACCTTTGGAGTGCTTATCAAGACGAGGTCTTCAAAAGGCTTGAGCAATAACAACAACACCTAAGCTACCCTTACAAAGGACCCCAACATGTGGTTTGTCCACGAAATGAGCCAATCAACAAATGGGAACCTTACAATCTCCCCCTTTGGCTATTTCGTGACAAAACCACCACTCACATTGATTACTCACAAAAAAAATAGAAAATATGGGACTACAATGATATTCTACATTACAAAGAGATAAGAAAATGCAACTTGAAGTCTTCAACCTCTTGTAGAATAATCAATCCCTGAAAATAAAGTTTCTAACATTTCCAATACAAGTAAAAAGTGAGATCAATCAAGTGAGAACAAAAACAAGCATTTGCATTTTTAAAAGATTAAGATTAGGCACAACATTATGCGATGTATGTGTATGCAATGCTCCCCCTCAACGGATTACTCCCCCTCAATGTATGTTCTCCCCAATCATGCACAATTGCTACTACAATTTGCAACTCCCCTTAGGATATCCTACTCCCCCTTTTTGTCATGATATAAGCAAAGGAGTAGTCCCCAACCGGGTCACTCATAGCAACGAGAGATAGTAGCATGCAAGATATTTGCATAATCAATATAAGTCACTTTATGCATCTCAATTAATTGGAGAGAAACAAGGAGATTTATTTGAGAAAATGTGTGAATCAAACATGCTTTGCATACAAGACATGTAGCATTCAAGTCTAAAATACAATGGTATTTGGCAAAGCAAATGACAAAGGTTTCTAATAAGAATTCAAACCAATTTCACCATTGTCATGAGAAAAGCAAGGATATAAAGTTTTCATTGATTTTAATTTATGAGCAACTATATCCAACTTGATAAGCGAAACATGGCATGAGCAACTATATACAATCATCAATTCATGCTTTTTCATTTGAGCATGTTATATGAATTTCATGCTTTTTCATTTGACATTAGCATGTTATAAAAGAATCATCATGTCATGGAGATAACCATAGGTCATTCAAATCATACTTCCTATATACATCTCCTAGTCCAAAAATGCATGTTTGAACATAAATATGACATGGATTGTAAACAAGCAAGGTTAACACTTATTGAATTGAAAACATATTTACATATGTGCAACCAAGCTTACTCAAACAATTAAAAGAAGAGGCATAAGTTATTTCAAATTTTTTGCAAGATACAAGAATGCAAAATAGCTCTCTTTGCTTGAGTTCCCCATATGGGGTCAAATACAAGTCACATCACTCCACAAGACATCCCAATAGATCTACTTAGTGTTTTAAATCGAGTAGAATCTAAGGGTTTAGTAAATAGGTCCGCAAGTTGATCATTAGTACCTACATGTTCAAGTACTATGCCTTTATTTTCAACAAGCTCTCTAATGAAATGATGCCGGATGTCAATATGCTTAGTTCTAGAATGTTGCACCGGATTCTTAGAAATATTAATGGCACTCATGTTATCACAAAAGAGAGTGAGTGTACCTTGGTTAAATCTGTAGTCTACTAGCATTTGCTTCATCCATAAGAGTTGTGTGCATCCACTCCTTGCGGCTATGTACTCGGCCTCGGCCGTGGACAAGGAAATCGAGTTTTGCTTCTTGCAAAACCAAGACACCAAGTTGTTGCCTAGGAAGAAGCAACCGCCCAATGTGTTTTTCCTATCATCACAATTTCCTGCCCAATCCGCATCACTAAAGCCTACAAAACTAGCATTAGTGTCAAAAGAGTACCAAATCCCATAGTTGGATGTCCCATTCACATAGCGAATGATTCTCTTTACGGAAGAGAGATGGGACTCCTTGGGATCCCCTTGGTACCTAGCACACACATCCACACTAAAAGAGATATCGGGCCTACTTGCTGTCAAATAAAGCAAGCTACCAATCATGCCACGATATAACGTTTGTTCCACACTTTTACCACTAACATCCTTGCTTATCTTCAAAGTGGTACTCATGGGTGTATCACAATGTTTGGCATTTTCAAGACCAAACTTCTTCACTAGGTTTTTAGCATATTTGGCTTGGGTTATGAAAATCCCATCATCTAATTGCCTAATTTGCAAACCTAGGAAGTAACTAAGCTCACCAACAAGACTCATCTCAAATTCATGAGACATGACATCAACAAATTGTTGGATCTTGGTGTTGTTGGTGGAGCCAAAAACCATATCATCAACATATATTTGAGCTATGAAAAGCTCATCATTGTCTCTCTTGATGAATAGTGTCTTGTCAACACTACCCCTTGAGTAGTTATTATCAACAAGAAATTGAGTGAGGCACTCATACCAAGCCCTTGGTGCTTGTTTCAACCCATATAGAGCCTTCTTGAGGCGATCGACATGGTTGGGGTGGTGTGCATCCACAAACCCCTTAGGTTGTTCAACAAACACTTCCTCTTGCAAGAAGCCATTGAGGAAGGAACTCTTGATATCCATTTGGTGCAATTTGAACTTGTGCACACAAGAAATGGACAAGAGAAGCCTAATGGACTCTAAACGGGCAACGGGAGCAAATGTCTTCTCAAAGTCGATACCCTCAATTTGAGAGTACCCTTGTGCTACAAGTCTAGCCTTGTTCCGCACTATGTTGCCATCCTCATCGGATTTGTTCCTATAATCCACTTAGTGCCTATCACATTAGTGCTTTTAGGCCTAAGAACTAGAGTCCAAATCTCATTCCTTTCGAATTGGTTTAGTTCTTCTTGCATGGCAAGAACTCAAAATTCATCATTCAAGGCTTCATCAACCTTTTTGGGTTCAATTTGAGAGGTGTAGCATGTGTAGCTAATTAGATTAGCTATTTGACACCTAGTCCTAACACCCTCATTCACATCTCCAATAACATCCTCTTTGTTATGGAGTTTTCTAACCCATAGAGCGGGTTCATTAGAGTCCAAGAGAGGGACTCTAGTAAGAGGTTATGTGACCTTATTATTGTCATTGGACGTCCCAACATTGGGAGTCATTACAACCCTCTCCAAAGAAGAGTCATCATCTAAAACTTCCTCCTCCTTATGGTCATTAGACTTGAGCCTTATATCATCAATAACAATATTCGATGATTCCATGACGGTTCGAGTCTTCAAGTTGAAAACTCTGTAGGCTCTACTATTCAAGGCATAGCCAATAAAGATGCCCTCATCACTCTTAGCATCAAACTTGCTAAGTTGATCACGGTCATTTAAAATGTAGCATTTGCTTCCAAATGTGTGGAAGTAGCTAACATTTGGCTTCCTACCCTTCCATAACTCATAAGAGGTGTTTCTAGATCCGAGCCTTAGGAAAACACGATTCCTAATATAGCAAGCCGTATTGACAGCTTCGGCCCATAGGTTCCTAGGGACATTATTACTAAGCAACATCACTCGGGCCATCTCTTGAAGGACCCTATTCTTCCTCTCAACAACTCCATTTTATTGAGGTGTCCTAGGAGCCGAGAACTCATGGGAGATGCCTAAGCTATTGCAATAGCTTTCAAATGAGGCATTCTCAAATTCCCTCCCATGGTCACTTCTAATCCGTTTAATGCTTTTAAGGTTAGAATTCATTTCATTTTGTATTTTAGTACAAAGCATTTTAAACTTATCAAAAGTTTCGGATTTTTCTCTAAGAAAATATGTCCATGTAAATCTAGAGAAATCATAAACACAAACAAAAATGTATCTCTTTCCACCTAAACTCTCGGTTTGCATAGGACCCATGAGATCCATGTGGAGAAACTTTAGGGGCTCCTTGGTGGAGAGATACTTGCCCTTTTTGTGCATGCTTTTGGTTTGTTTTCCTTGTTGGCAATGTCCACAAACACCATTGGCTTTCTTCCCATGCTTAGGGAGGCCACGCACACAATTGAACTTTCCAAGGGTTCGTAAATCCCTAAAGTTCATGTGGCCAAGTCTTTCATGCCACAACTCAATTTGCTCATCCATGGACACATTGTTTGAGACTATTCTAGCTTCAAGACAATAGCAATTGTCACTAGATCTCATACCTTTCAAGAAGGTTTGTCCATCGGGCTTTAGGATAGAGCAATCATCTTTACAAAACAAGACGGAATATCCTTCATCACTTAGATGTGAAATGCTTATTAAATTGGCTTTCAAGCCATCAACAAATAACGCATCGGATAAGGAGGGTAATCCGGGAACGGAAATGGTTCATTTCCCTACAACTTTCTTTTTGGATCCATCACCAAAAGTGACATATCCACCTTCCTCCATAACAAGAGTCTCGAAGAAACTCTTGTTTCCCGTCATGTGCCTAGAGCATCCACTATCTAAATACCAAAAATTAGAAAAATTTGCCTTCAAGGCTATTTGAGCAACATGACAAACATTTTCATTCTTTCTAATCCACCTAGAAACAACCTTAGCTTTCTTAGTGGTCTTTGGTACATGGGCTCTAGATGTTCTAGGATCATGCATAACAATATCATCATTCATAGGAACATGCATCATGACTCTTTTCTTTTTCTTCTCAATCATGCTTCTAGTTTTGCACATTTTAATATATCGAAAGCAATGTGGTCTAATATGACCATCAAATCCATAAAAGTGACATATAGGAGTAAAATAAGGAATCATACCTTGTCCTTGTCTTTGTGGATGAATGGGTTCAATCCATATTCGTTGTTGAACCGGTCTAGATTGCTTCCTAGCTTGAGGTTGCATGATTGGTCTCTTTCCTTTGTGAGCCAATTGTGGGGGAATGTTGGCTTGAGGGACCCTAGAGGGTTGAGCTTGAGATTGCCTTCTTGGCACCATCTTCACTTGTGCATTTGAACATTGTCCTAGTTCTAACTTCTTCCTAGGAATTTACACAATTGAAGTTTCTTCGTTCCTCAAACTCTTGACAAACACGGTCTTGTTAGCGGTTGAGATCTTCTTGCCATCTTCATACCCAAGACCCCTTTTGTCACACGGACTCTTTCCAACACCAAGTATATGATCAAGTTTCTTGGTGCTAGAATCCATCCTATCTAAAGATTCTAAAGCTTCATCAAGTTCCCTCTTTAGACCTTCTTCATTCCTCCTAGATAAGTCTAAGTCCTTTCTTAGCTCATCTTCTATCTTCTTAAACTTTCCCACTTGTTCACTTAAGTGGTCATTTTGAGATAAAAGCTCAAGGTTTTCTTCTCTCAACATCTTGATCTTTTTCGTGCTCTTGATTGCTAAGTCATTGAACTCGGCATGGTATTTAGCAAGCACCTTTTTCTCCACAAATCCGTTTATGGAGTTAGAGGAGGAATCACTTTCTTCTTCACTTGAGTCATTTTCCTCTTGACTTTCTTCCTCTCTTTCATTAGCACTTTTGCTTTTATGGGAGGAGGCAAAAGCTAGGAGGTTAGCCATGAGCTCTTCATCACTTGAAGACTCATCTCCCTCAATGGAGTCATCACTACTACCACTCCATGTGGCGGCCATCACTTTACCTTTCTTCTTGTCATTGTGATTAGCACATTCGGAGGCAAAGTGACCTATGCCACCACACTCGAAGCATCGGACCCCTTTCCTTTTGGTCCTTTCTTGCCTAGGTTCAAACTTCTGGAACGGACCCTTTTTCTTCGAATCTTGACCTTTTGATCCAAAGCCCTTTCTCCTAAACTTCATAACTTTGTTGAACCTTTTTACAAACAAGGCAAGATCTTCATCCGAGTCAATATTCTTTGCCTCCTTTTCATCCTTGGAGGCTTTTAAAGCAACCCCGTTTTGCTTTTTAGTGGGTGTGGAGATAGGACCTTTCCTAGACTCATAAGCTAGAAGTCTCCCAATCACCTCACTCGGCTTCATATCCATATAACCACTATTTTCTTCTATAGCCGTCACCTTTGATTCGAACCTATCGGGGAGAGATCTCATGATTTTCTGCTTGACTCTCCTATCCGAATACGGGTCTCTGAGTTGGTGACTTTCATTAATGATATCCATCAATTTGATTTCAAAGTCATTGAAGCATTCATCCTCTCCTATCCTAAGTAACTCGAATTGAGTTTGGAGGACTTGAAGCTTGGATTCCTTCACCACCTCGGTTCCTTCATGTGCAACTTGTAAGATATCCCAAGCCACTTTTGCGATTTGAGTATTCTGAATAAGCTTATACTGATTTTCATCCATTGCACAAAGGATGGCGTGCATTGCCTTCCTATTCCACTTTGAAGCCTCAAACTCTTGCGGACTCCATTGCGCCTTAGGCTTCAATACTTCTTCTCCTCCACCATCGGGAGTCATCTTGGGTAGATTATATCCATCTTCCACAGCCATCCACGCGCGGTCATGAATTTGACATATGTAGGATTCCATCTTCTCTTTCCATTGGGAATAGTTCAACCCGGTAAGAAGTGGAGGCCTTGTGCTTGAGGCACCCTCGTTGCCACCACCATTTCCACCGTTTCCACTCATAGTGTTTATGAATGAATGAAATGAATGCAAATGTATGAATGATCAAAAATCACACAAAATGCAAAACACACCAAAGTGAGCAAGGATCACCTAATTATATTTAGGAACCCGCTCTAATACCAATTGAAAGTACTCACGGTGTATAGACTATTAATCTAGAAGGGGGGGGGGGGGGGGGGGGGGGGGGGGGGTGAATAGATTTTAACTAATTTTACCCAATTTTTGTTTAATGACAAGATTACGAAAATACCCCTAATAGTTAATAAAATATAGCAAGTGTAATATTGTGCGGAAATTAAAACAACACTTCATATTTACGTGGAAACCCTCATGGGAAAAACCACGGGCTAGTAAGTAAGCCACACTCGAACCTCGAATCCACTAAATGTGTAAAACGATTACAACCTAATCCCGGAAGTAATCACACACCTACCTAATCCCGGTATAAGCGAACCTAGTCCGATTGCTTGCGAATTAAGCAACCTAATCCCGGTCACAACACAAGACTTAATTCTCTAAAAAGAGATTAACACCTTAAGTGAATATATGAATATTCAAATGCAACATAGAGCAAGGGAAACCCTATATGCTTATCTAAGATGATGAATTTTTAATGAAAAACAATCTTAGATGTTAAAGCTAAATGACATGTCAATTAGCTTAGATAATCATAGATTATAGAAACCTAGATATCTATCACAAAGCAACACTCAATCAAATCAACACAACAATCTCTATCTTGAATATTAGAATATAATCTAAGAACAATCAAGTAATAAAAGAGATGCCATAATAAATAGAACACTAATTATATATGATAATAGTGAAAAACTTACCAAATCAAGTGTGATGATGAAAGACCCATGCAAGCAAGCATCCTAGATATGCTAAAGAATGCTAGATGAACTTTGATGCAAATGGATTTTTGGTTTGAGTGTTTAATGAGCAAACTTGGTTGCTTTCTCTCTTAAAATTCTCTCTTTTGAAAGTAGGGTTCTTGATGATTAAAGAGTCACATTCAGAACAAGAGAAAGTGATGTATTTGATGAGAATCAATAAGCATCACCAAAGGATCAATTGCATGTTCCGGTTGGACCAATTACAAGGGGCCAAGAGGATCAAAGAAGCAATTAATGATGGACTGATTCTGAGTTGCTGAAGTTCAAGTTCGGCCCAAATCCGAGCTGAACTTCGTGGGCCTCTACAGAGACCATCTGAACTCGGATCGTCTAATATAATATGTTTTCGGAAAGCCCAAGACGAGCCCTACAGATGTTATGAAGACTCTGGCATCCGTAAAAGATTACAACAGGCCCACAATCAGCCATCTATCTTGTTGCGCGAAGACTTGAGCTGAGGAGTCCGAATTTCAGCATATTTCCTATAAAGAGCTGATTTGGGCATGAGATACAAGCTAGGGTTGGAGGATTCCGAATTTTAGCATATTTTCTATTTTTTAATTATTTCCCAAATAAATAGTTGATTTGTTTCCCATACAAAGTCAACTAGTTGCTAGTTTTTATTCTTTTACTTTCCTAATTGTAAGGCAATTAATTGCTGAATAGTTTATTTCCTTTTCTTTTGTTGTCTAGGGTTTAGATCTTTTCTTAGTATTTAAAGGACGCATTGATGTATTATTAGAGATTAGACTTTGAATAAAATATTATTTGTGAGAACTTTTTCTCTTGGTTCTTCATTGAACTATGAACTTATCAAGGTTCTACCTTGTGGCGTTCAAACCTTGACTTATCACTCACTTTCTTTCTTGTTCTTGAGTGTGGCGTCTACAACCTTCTTGATACCGTTGGTTCTTATCTCCATATAGATAATGGGTCACGGTCCTTTATTTTCTTTGTTTTTATAAACTTGAATTAGAAAACGATCCTTCGTTACCATATATTGGTTCCGGGTCTCACTACTCTTGGTGAGGTTCATATCAGTTGGTATCATAGCTTAAACTTTTAAATCAGGTTTGATCTATCCTTTTTTATTGTTTTTATTATTATTATTATTTTTCGTTTGTATAAAAAAAAAAAAAAAAGTTTGTTCAAATCTGTTACCCAAAAAAAAAAAAAATATGTCTGACGATGTACAACGTGACAATATTTTTTACACCGATGTCATGTTAATGATAAGGTATGTAGCATGATTATTGATGGTGGTAGTTGTACTAACGTTGCAAGCACAACCATGGTTAACAAATTAGGATTGCCAACGATGCTGCATCCTAAACCGTATAAATTGCAATGGTTGAATGATAGTGGTGAGGTGAGGGTGACTAAACAGGTGTTAGTGGTGTTCCGGATGGGTAAATATGAAGATGAAGTCTTGTGTGATGTGGTACCAATGCATGCGACCCATATCCTTTTGGGGCAACCATGGCAGTTTGATAGGCGTGCAACTCATGATGGTTATACAAATAGATACTCTTTTGTACTCAATAAAAAACGAATCACTCTTGTACCCTTAACAACAATACAAGTATATGAAGATCAAGTGAGGTTAAAAGAACAAAGAGATGTAAAAAAGGAGAGTGAGAGTTCAAAAGAAAAAGAAACAAGAATTTTTGTGAGTGAGGAAAAAAAGAGTGAAAAAGAAACAGAAAAGTATGCTATTGAGGAAAAAAAGAGCGAAAAAGAAACAAGAATTTTTGTGAGTGAGGAAAAAAAGAGTGAAAAGGAAACAGAAATTTTCGCTAGTGAGAAAAAAAAAAGAGAGATCAAAAAGGCATTGTTTTCAAATCAGCCAACTTCTTGGCCTAGTGTTCTTGTTTCTCTTTTGTAGTGTTTTGATGAAGTGTTGCAGGCTATCAACAACATTACGGTGAAGATTCGAGGACGAATCCTTTTGAAGAGAGGGGGAATTGATGAGAATAAGGGGGCCACATCAAGAGATCCATTGCACGTTCCGGTTGGGCCAATAACAAGGGCAAAGGCTAAGAGATTCAAGGAAGCACTAAATGGCCTGATTCAAGACACTTGGGCTGATTCCGAATTATTAAAGTCCAAGATGAGCCCACATGAAGACCAAGGCTTAACTAACGTCATCAAGGCAATTGATTGGGTCGAATAAGAGAAGACTTGGGCGTGAAGTAGAAGCTTGGGCGTGTGGAGGAGAGTCAAATTCAGTTCTTTCCTTTTTCTTAGTTTTCCAAAGAATAATGAATTGATTTGTTTCCAAATATTAAGGGGCCGATTTGCTTCCAAATTTTAGCCTTCCAAATAAGGAGCAAGTCAATTAGTTGCTTGTTTTAGTTTATTTTCTTTCCCGTTTGTAAGGCATTAATTGCCAAATATTTATTTCCTTTTTGGTTTTAGGGTTTCAGTATTTAAGGGTCCTTTTGATGTATTTTTCGGCAGACTTGATTTGAATGAAATTTGAGAGAATTTTCTCTTTTGTTCTTTGAGAACTAATTGGAACTTATCAGATTTCTCTGTGGCGTTCCTCCTTGACTTATCAATTGAGTATTCCATCCTTGATTGTGGCGTCCTCCTTCATACCAAGGTTCACATCTCATTATAGGTGTTGGGTCGCGGTTTCCATCCGAACCAGAGGTTAGAACGATCTTAGGCATCAATCGTGATACAATCGACGAGGTTCGTATCAGGAATGATGAGAATCAATAAGCATCACCAAAGGATCAATTGCATGTTCTGGTTGGGCCAATTACAAGGGGCCAAGAGGATCAAAGAAGCAATTAATGATGGGCTGATTCTGAGTTGCTGAAGTTCAAGTTCGGCCCAAATCTGAGCTGAACTTCGTGGGCCTCTACAGAGACCATCTGAAGTCGGATCGTCTATTATAATATGTTTTCGGAAAGCTCAAGACGAGCCCTACAGATGTTATGAAGACTCTGGCATTTGTAAAAGATCACAACAGGCCCAAACTCGGCCATCTATCTTGTTGCGCGAAGACTTGAGCTGAGGAGTCCGAATTTCAGCATATTTCCTATAAAGAGCTGATTTGGGCATGAGATACAAGCTAGGGTTGGAGGATTCCGAATTTTAGCATATTTCCTTTTTTTTAATTATTTCCCAAATAAACAGTTGATTTGTTTCCCAAACAAAGTCAACTAGTTGCTAGTTTTTATTCTTTTACTTTCCTAATTGTAAGGCAATTAATTGCTGAGTAGTTTATTTCCTTTTCTTTTGTTGTCTAGGGTTTAGATCTTTTCTTAGTATTTAAAGGACGCATTGATGTATTATTAGAGATTAGACTTTGAATAAAATATTATTTGTGAGAACTTTTTCTCTTGGTTCTTCATTGAACTATGAACTTATCAAGGTTCTACCTTGTGGCGTTCAAACCTTGACTTATCACTCACCTTCTTTCTTGTTCTTGAGTGTGGCGTCTACAACCTTCTTGATACCGTTGGTTCTTATCTCCATATAGATAATGGGTCACGGTCCTTTATTTTCTTTGTTTTTATAAACTTGAATTAGAAAACGATCCTTCGTTACCATATATTGGTTCCGAGTCTCACTACTCTTGGTGAGGTTCATATCAGTATTTATAGGCATGAAAAATAGAGCATGTGAAAATACAAGTTTGCTCCTGAAACGCACCGATCGGCGGTTTCATTCGGCGGCCAGGCCACTGATTCTAACCGCCGAATTGAACCCGAGAGGAACAGGGGAACAACGGCAGTTTCATTCAGCGGTTTCGTGACCGCCGATCTAACCGCCAAATCAAACCGAGAGATAAAATCAATCAGGTATGAACGGCGGTTTCGTGACCGCCGATTCAACCGCCGAATCATACCGAGAGATAAAATGAATCAGGTCTTGAATGGCGGTTTCGAACGGTGGTCGTGACCACCGATCGTAACCGTAGAATTGCTCTAGACACTTCTGGAAGCAAATGGCGGTTTCATTCGGCGGCCAAGCCTCCAATCATAACCGCCGATCACCAACATAGGTGAAAACCAAGGAGAAGCCAAGGGCATTCTCCGTAGGCGGTCTTCGCGCAAAACCAAGCACATACTGGTGCATGCACGGACGTTTCCAAATACTATCGGGAAACGAATTACAAGTCACAAATTCACACAACAAAAAAATAACATATAAGTGCAAGTGTGAAATGTGGCATGTGAAGAGAAATCACACATATGCAATGTATGTTAAGTGTGTGTGTGCAACTAATCTCTTCAAAGAAAAATAAGCACTAGAGATATACCTTTGGAGTGCTTATCAAGACGAGGTCTTCAAAGGGCTTGAGCAATAACAACAACACCTAAGCTACCCTTACAAAGGACCCCAACATGTGGTTTGTCCACGAAATGAGCCAATTAACAAATGGGAACCTTACAGAAGAAGTGCCTGACAGTGGCAACGCGACAGCCACTAGCACTGTCCCCCCAACAAGTTCCACTTGTAAAAGCAACCTGTCTGGCTAGCTCAAGCACCTATGGCCAACCAGAATCGGAGAAAGCGCCACATAACCACCTACGAGGCACCCACGTGGACATTAAGGCATAGGTAGGGCCATCCTGGCCGTTCGGGGTGCGTGTCGTGCCGTGCCTATGCCCAATGTAAACAAATGGTGGAGATCCTTTAACGGCTATCCCGCCTAAAAGAAAGTGAAATACTGATAATATTATAATTGCCTGTGTTTTATACCTCTGTTCTTTAGTTTGTTGTTTTGTTTTGAGTTAAACTCTTACATTTTACGTTTCTTTTCTTAGTTCTCAGCTATTTAGGTCCTAAGAGATAATTGGAAGAAATTTGGAAGATTTTCGATCAAGCTTGAGAAAACAGCATTTGCTGATGGGTCAATTTCAAGAATTAAACTCTATCATCTAAGAAGGAACTGGATTTCAAGCCTTGTGTAGTTGGAAAGGTACGGAAGTTAGATTTCCATAGAATTTTATGGTTTGCGATTTTGTGTTTTCTAGAATGAGTTATGACCATTTTACTACCCCAAAGGTCAGCTAAGAATTTCTAAGCGGGATTTTGGAAATAAAGCATTGCGGGCTGCCTATTCGGGAATAAAGGTCTTAGACGAATTTGTTATGTTTTGGAAGATTAATGAAGACCTAAAATTAACTTTGATTCAGTTTTAGTTGATCCTAAACTTTTAATGTTAGGATTAGTTGAGATTGGATTAAGATTCCTATCCTAAAGTTAGAAGGATTGTATTTCCTATTTTGAGTCACATTGAATTAGCCTTATTGGAGTTTGATTAGGGAACTAAAAGGAGACCTAATTCATGCCTATTTAAGTGGAATTACAGCAGAAAGATGAGATATACAGCAGCAGAGGCAAGTTGAAGAGTTCTCAGGTGACATTCCATCAATTTTCCGGGTTCTATCATTATTTTCTTCTATGTTTTCTCTTAGGCTTGTACTCATGACTATGAGGAACTAACTCTTTTTGCTAGGGCTACGATGTAGCCTAGCCATGACTATTTGATTTATTTGGTTAATGTTAATTTCAAGTTTTCTTCCCTATTGAGTATCTTTTGCTGTGCTTTAATTATGTGTGCTTGAATTTGGATGTTTGATCACCATCTATTTTTAAGTAACTTGATGCAAGTAAGAGTAGATGCCATACTTTACTTGAGTTTTGCTTCTTGCAATTGATACCATGAATGTTTAATTGTAGATGCCATGAAATTTGGATTTATGTGATGTCTTAACAATTTCCATGGAACTTAATGGGTTTTTACGAATTCAATTCATCTAGATGCCATAGAGGATTAATTTATAAGAATACTTTTAGTGTAACCAGATGCCATGACCATTAAATATATTTGGGAAAATTGATCATCAATAAGGGGAATTAATTAGAATAAACATACCAAAGGAATTAAGTATGATTGGTTACGGTGAAATCAGATGCCCTAGTGTTTCGCCTATTTGATTTTTGACTTTGCTTTGCTGTGAACTTTTATTATTTTCTCTATTTTTTTGTTCTTAGTCAATAATTCACAAATCAATTCTCATTCATTAAAGTTTTCAATTTAAGGCTTAGTGTTAGTTTAATTGGTAAGAATTGTAGGATTAATTCAGTCTCGTGGGAACGATATCTGTGTTTCGCTAGCTATACTATCTTTTGATTCGTACACTTGTGAGCAATTAGAATTTGGAGATAAATTTTTAATCATATTTTTCGCATCAAATACCTATAAAGTTATACTAAACAACCTGGGGGGTGAGGGTGTGAATAGGTTAAAACTTTTTCGAGACTTTTGTCAAAACCTTGGTGATCATACAAATTAACCTTTAACAAAATTGTTATGAGAAAACAATTAATACATATATGCTCAAATCACCACCCTTAGTCTACAAAACATATAGCAAGAGACAATGTATCTTAAATATAAGAATGTTTAATGCAAAGCAAATTCCACAAAGTAGTACTTTGAATATTACAATGTAAATTCACTAAGTAGAACTTTACAACTTGATATAGAATATCACAAGATACAATGTTCAAACACTTACAAGATACAAGAGACAAATGTCGATTCAACAAATAATGTTTGTATCTCTTTCTCTACAAAAATCTTGTCTACAAGGATGTGAAGAAATGAAGATCTTAAACAAGATATATTGATCATACATGCAAATATAGAGAGATAGAGATAGAGACATTTGACACATTGATTTTTACGTGGTAAAACCTCTGAAGAGGAAACTTCCACAGGTTGATTCCACAACCACCGGCAAACCGTAATCCATTATGACGAATAAAAGATACACACTTAAAGAAGTGACCAATCCCGTGATACACTCTCCAAGCTATCAACTCTTACTCTACCCTCGGGCCTAGTGAATCACTTTGCCTACTTCCTATCCGAGATGTGATTCACACACCTCTAGGAAGCAACTTCCTATCCAAGACGCTCATGTCTCTAGGAAGATTCCTTGCTTGTCTATCCAGATCCTCCCGATCCTAGACAAGACTTCTTGCTTAACTATCTGGATCACAAAGATCCTAGTTAAGCTTCCCTAGCTTAACCATCCGGAACATCACAATCCTAGCCAAGACTTCCACATTTTTCAAGGCAAATGATCTAAGTGATGCAAATGATGCAAACACATGCAATATAGAATATATGATCAATACATCCTACGGAAACTAGAAATAATCAATGAGCACACAACGTATGTTTTTCTAGTTTATGATCCAAAATATGACACCACACAAAATGATGCATGAGCATATGAAATGTATGGATTAGGTACACTCCATGAAGATCTAGACATAGGCAACAAAGTTCACAAAACAAAGTTGTCTAGATCTTATACATAAACAACAATCTAGAGCATGCCAAAACACCAAATACACTTTTAATCCTAGTTAATGTTCATGCAACTAAAGCTTGAAATAAACATGTTGATGAAGCACATATTCAAGACTTTAGAACTAAAACAAAAATGCTAGAAACATAAAATATGATCAATCAAATCTCTAGCAATCATTTAGAGCATATATTCACAAATAAATCAATTGAATCCTACAATGCTCTAAATATATAATAAATTGTGCTATTCCTAAATATATTCAATCAAAGACACATAGCACATTTAAGGACTATCAATCATTCAAATATCATCAATCAAAACACGAATAGTCCTAGATAGAAAGCTAACCACAATACAACTCACAAGCATGTGAAAACATAGGTTTTAGAAAAACCTAACTCACATTCAAGATTCTAATTAAGCACAATTAGATTTCAATTGAAGCTCTACTTCTCAATAGAATTTGTCCAAGTAACACATACATATAGAAGAAGAAAACCCAAAGTAATTAAAGACATGAAAGATCAAAACTCAAAGATGAATCAATACCTTGTGAGATTTCGTGCAGTTTCGGTTTTGTGTGTAGAACCACCACAACACTTGAACAAATGGCTGCAAACTAACATGGAGAAGGTAGGGGACTTCACTACAAAGATTCTCCAACTTGAATCACTCAAATCAGATAAGAAATGAGAGAGATATGGTGATTCAAAGTTGAGAAAAATTGGAGAGAAAATTATGCACTTGTGTTTTTCAAATTTTCTTCTTAGAATGAAATGGGAGGGAAAGGAAACATTTAAAGGAGAGGGAAAGGAAAGATTTCAGTGGCCAATGGAGCTATGCCACCTCTGCATCCTGTGAGAGGCGCATGAGCCTCACGGGGGCAGAGGGGTTGCCTTCCCGCGAGGCTCACGCACCACTCACGGGAAGGTGACCAAATGGCCCTTGGCCATTCTTCGCCTCCCTCGCGCTCCTCTCGCGTTCTTCAGCCATATTCTGGCCTCCGAACTCTGAATTTGAATCTATCTTCAGATTACGAACCATGACTCCCTCACACACAAGGACAACTATGAATGTTTGACAAAAGGTTGTGAATTCGACTCGATACACGAAGATGAAGATAATGTAAAAGTGACATAGCTTCCTAGTTTGAACTCGAAAACTAATGAATGAGTAACCGAAATGACCGAAACTCAAATAAGGAATCATATAAGAATATATTCAAGTCCAAAATAATAAAACACAAACAAATAAACATAATATCACACAAGTATGCCATTTCCTAAAGATAGTTCTAGAACATGAAATTTTACAATGTTTGTCAAATTAAAACTAATGCATGTGCATACTTCAACAAGTGTGTGAATGTGTTATACCAATTGAGCACAATGATGTAGGGACACATATGAATGCAATGTGTGTGTGTGTCTTAGCCATGTAAGAGGAATGATGTCTAAATATACCTTTGTTGAGCAATGAAGCATATTCCTCTTTGAAGACTCCATCTTGCATGAAAAGTCGCCAAGTCTTCCTTGAAGCTTGAATCATCATTAATCTACGACAACTAATCAATACAAGTAAAACATTGTTTTTATATGAAATTTATGCCAATACAAACCAAAAACCTAACAGAAAGAACTCCCACCTACCTACTCGACCGCTTGGTCAGCATTAGGGCACAGATGGAGTGATCACAGTCCTCTTAGGCACGTGCCATTATGGGCCCAGAGCAAAGGAACGGTGAGGGTTATGCCAATGACTCCTACGTAAGAGGATCTTCCTCACCTACCACATCCATGACACTCTATAAATACCATAACTCAAGAAAAGTTAAGAGTTGGATTCTTGAGAGAAAAAGAGAGCATCTTGCTACTATAGAATGACTAGTCTCAAACTCGAGGCTTGAATGGTGTAACCTCCTACTATAGATCGACTAGTTTCCTTGGTTGAAACCCCATTGTGAGAGAGTGAGCGACCTATAGTCCCTCAACCAGAGTTGTAGTATGTTTAAATTAATGAGAATCATGACCTATTCACTCTCATATGATGTGTAAAACAGTGTTATAAAAACCGAACTCACAAGTGCACGAATCATGAGATAAGTACAGCGATAAGTAGGGATCATTCCCACGAGGAAAAGTGATTTATCAATTATGACTAATCCTAATTAAAGCTACGCAGTTAAATGTATCCAAGAGATTTTTGATTGATTGGTTGGTTGAATTAAAGCTAAGTAGTTAATGGTGCCTTGTCTGCCGCTTAGAGCCAATAGAAATTTGTTGGAATAAGATAGCTTGAACTACACATGTTTTCTTTCATGCTACAATTTTTCACCACAGTTTTTTCATCACTTGAGTTTTACGACCTTACTTGAACATGATCTATTCTATAGGCTCATACCTCTGTACCCTTGAGTTCTAAAAGAACAATTATCAAGAGTAAGTGAATGTGATCAAGAGGTGAGAAAGAACTAGGTCATCAATGATCCCCAATTATAAACACTCAATGTATGGAATTAACTTATAAATGAATTCAACCAATCCAAGGGTTCATTCTTAATCGTAATTATGACTATTACTGTATGATTGTGGGATGAGTCACGTAGTCCCAACCCTTATTCACCCTTCGTCTATGGTGTGAAAAATGATCGGAAACCCGTTAAGCACAAGAAATAAGAACCAAATTCTATACTTTGCTTGGCCTATGCTAGAGATAAAATTCAATTGATCAAATGAGCGTTAATCAGGATTAGGTTTGGTCTATACTCTAACCCTAAAATAATGCCAAATAATTATCCACCCTTGGTTTATGGTGTGAACAAAAATTATAACTAATGAAGGATAATAATTAAGCGTAATGAACAAATCCTGAATCAGATTGATAAAATAATGATTAATCCATACACGAGTATTCACAAGAGGTTCTGTAAGGTTCCCATTTGTTGATTGGCTCATTTCGTGGACAAACCACATGTTGGGGTCCTTTGTAAGGGTAGCTTAGGAGTTGTTATTGCTCAAGCCCTTTGAAGACCTCGTCTTGATAAGCACTCCAAAGGTATATCTCTAGTGCTTATTTTTTCTTTGAAGAGATTAGTTGCACACACACACACACTTAACATACATTGCATATGTGTGCTTTCTCTTCACATACCACATTTCACACTTGCACCTATATGTTATTTTTTGTTGTGTGAATTTGTGACTTGTAATTCGTTTCCCGATAGTATTCGGAAACGTCCGCGCATGCACTAGAATGTGCTTGGTTTTGCATGAAGACCGCCTACGGAGAATGCCTTTGGCTTCTCCTTGGTTTTCACCTATGTTGGTGATCGGCGATTATGATCGGCGGCCTAGCCGTCGAATAAAACCGCCGATTGCTTCCAGAACTGTCTGGAGCAATTCTACGGTTACGATCGGTGGTCACGACTGCCGTTCGAAATCGCCGTTCAAGACCTGATTGATTTTATCTCTCGGTCTGATTCGACGGTTGAATCAGCGGTCACGAAACCGGTCACTCAACCGCCGAATGAAACCGCTGTTCATACCTGATTGATTTTATCTCACGGTTTGATTCGGTGGTCACGAAACCACTGAATGAAATCGTCGTTGTTCCCCTGTTCCTCTCGGGTTCAATTCGGCGGTTAGAATCGGCGGCCTGGCCGCCGAATGAAACCGCCAATCGGTGCGTTTCAGGGGCAAACTTGTCTTTTTACATGCTCTATTTTTCATGCCTATAAATACATCACTTTCTCTTGTTCTGAATGTGAGTCTTTAATCATCAAGAACCCTACTTTCAAAAGAGAGAATTTTAAGAGAGAAAGCAACCAAGTTTGCTCATTAAACACTCAAACCAAAAATCCATTTGCATCAAAGTTCATCTAGCATTCTTTAGCATATCTAGGATGCTTGCTTGCATGGGTCTTTCATCATCACACTTGCTTTGGTAAGTTTTTCACTATTATCATATATAATTAGTGTTCTATTTATTATGGCATCTCTTTTATTACTTGATTGTTCTTAGATTATATTCTAATATTCAAGATAGAGATTGTTGTGTTGATTTGATTGAGTGTTGCTTTGTGACAGATATCTAGGTTTCTATAATCTATGATTATCTAAGCTAATTGACATGTCATTTAGCTTTAATATCTAGGATTGTTTTTAATTGCAAATTCATCATCTTAGATAAGCATATAGGGTTTCCCATGCTCTATGTTGCATTTGAATATTCATATATTCGCTTAGGGTGTTAATCTCTTTTTAGAGAATTAAGTCTTGTGTTGTGACCGGGATTAGGTTGCTTAATTCGCAAGCAATCGGACTAGGTTCGCTTATACAGGGATTAGGTAGGTGTGTGATTACTTCCGGGATTAGGTTGTAATCGTATTACACATTTAGTGGATTCGAGGTTCGAGTGTGGCTTACTTACTAGCCCGTGGATTTTCCCGTGAGGGTTTCCACGTAAATATCAAGTGTTGTTTTAATTTCCGTACAATATCACACTTGCTATATTTTATTGACTATTAGGTGTATTTTCGTAATCTTGTCATTAAACGAAAATTGGGTAAAATTAGTTAAAATCTATTCCCCCCCCCCCCCCCCCCCTCTAGATTAATAGTTTACACACCGTGAGTACTTTCAATTGGTATCAGAGCGGGTTCCTAAATATAATTAGGTGATCCTTGCTCACTTTGGTGTGTTTTGCATTTTGTGTGATTTTTGATCATTCATACATTTGCATATCATTTCATTCATTCATAAACACTATGAGTGGAAACGGTGGAAATGGTGGTGGCAACGAGGGTGCCTCAAGCACAAGGCCTCCACTTCTTACCGAGTTGAACTATTTCGAATGGAAAGGGAAGATGGAATCCTACATATGTCAAATTCATGACCGCGCGTGGATGGCGGTGGAAGATGGATATAATCTACCCAAGATGACTCCCGATGGTGGAGGAGAAAAAGTATTGAAGCCTAAGGCGCAATGGAGTCCGCAAGAGTTTGAGGCTTCAAAGTGGAATAGGAAGGCGATGCACGCCATCCTTTGTGCAATGGATGAAAATCAGTATAAGCTTATTCAGAACACTCAAATCACGAAAGTGGCTTGGGATATCTTACAAGTTGCACATGAAGGAACCGAGGTGGTGAAGGAATCCAAGCTTCAAGTCCTCCAAACTCAATTCGAGTTATTTAGGATGGGAGAGGATGAATGCTTCAATGATTTCAAAATCAAATTGATGGATATCGTTAATCAAAGTCACCAACTCGGAGACCCGTATTCGGATAGGAGAGTCAAGCAGAAAATCATGAGATCTCTCCTCGATAGGTTCGAATCAAAGGTGACGGCTATAGAAGAAAATAGTGGTTATATGGATATGAAGCCGAGTGAGGTGATTGGGAGACTTCTAGCTTATGAGTCTAGAAAAGGTCCTTTCTCCACACCCACTAAAAAGCAAAGAGGGATTGCTTTAAAAGCCTCCAAGGATGAAAAGGAGACAAAGAAGATTGACTCGGATGAAGATCTTGCCTTGTTTGTAAAAAGGTTCAACAAAGTTATGAAGTTTAGGAGAAAGGGCTTTGGATCAAAAGGTCAAGATTCAAAGAAAAATGGTCATTTCAAGAAGTTTGAACCTAGGCAAGAAAGGACCGAAAGGAAAGGGGTCCGATGCTTCGAGTGTGGTGGCATAGGTCACTTTGCCCCCGAATGTGCTAATCACAATGACAAGAAGAAGGGCAAAGTGATGGCCGCCACATGGAGTGGTAGTAGTGATGACTCCATTGAGGGAAATGAGTCTTCAAGTGATGAAGAGCTCATGGCTAACCTTCTAGCTTTTGCCTCCTCCCATAAAAGCAAAAGTGCTAGTGAAAAAGAGGAAGAGAGTCAAGAGGAAAATGACTCAAGTGAAGAAGAAAGTGATTCCTCTTCTAACTCCATAAATAGATTTGTGGAGAAAAAGGTGCTTGCTAAATACCATGCCGAGTTCAATGACTTAGCAATCAAGAGCACGAAAAAGATCAAGATGTTGAGAGAAGAAAATCTTGAGCTTTTATCTCAAAATGACCACTTAAGTGATCAAGTGGGAAAGTTTAAGAAGATAGAAGATGAGCTAAGAAAGGACTTAGACTTATCTAAGAGGAATGAAGAAGATCTAAAGAGGGAACTTGATGAAGCTTTAGAATCTTTAGATAGGATGGATTCTAGCACCAAGAAACTTGATCATATACTTGGTGTTGGAAAGAGTCCGTGTGACAAAAGGGGTCTTGGGTATGAAGATGGCAAGAAGTGTAAGGATTCCCTTTTGTTGATTGGCTTATTTCGTGGTCAAACCACATGTTGGGGTTTGGTTGTAAGGGTAGTCTAGGTCATTAAGGTTGAAGATCAAAGACCCTTTCCAAGACCTCAAGAGGACAAGCACCAAAGGTATATCTTGTGCTTACTTTGGCTTGAAGAGATATAGTTGCACACACACACAACATGCATAACTCTTATTCTTGAATGTTGTGTTTATATTTTGTGTGCATTGTGCTTTATTGTTTATTCAATGTCTCTTCTTGCATTAGATTGTTTGCATCTTTTTATATGAAATGCCATGACATGATAGGCATTAGGATGCATTCAATACCCACACTTGCACTTCATGTATGTTAGCTTTTAGTGTGGAGTAATTCGTTTCCCTAAGGATGTTTGGAAACGTCCGCGCGTGCACGGTAATGTGCTTTGTTTTACGCGATGATCGCCGGTGGAGATGCCTTTGGCTTCTCCTTGGTTTCACCATTTTTGGTGAATCGGCGGTTACGTTCGGCGGCCTGGCCGCCGTTCGAAACCGCCGAATGAGACCTGATTGAAATATATCTCTCGGGTCCAAAACGGCGGTTGGAATCGGCGGTTTCGGAATCGCCGAACGAAGTCGCCGAAGTTCCCCTGTTCCACTCGGGAGCCATTCGGCGGTTCAATTCGGCGGCCTGGCCGCCGAATGAAACCGCCGATCGGTGCGTTTCAAGGGCAAAATTGTATTTTCACCTGCCCTGTTTTTGGTCTCTATAAATACATCCTTATCTCTGGTTCAGAATACAAGTCTTTGATCATAAGAACCCTAGAGAGATATTTAGAGAGACTTGAGAGAGAAAGCTTAAAGATCATATCTTTATCTCTCTAAACCCATTCCCACATGCATAAATCTTCATCTAAGCATCATCTAGGATCATCTAGCATATGCTAATGCATGGGACTTCTTCAACACACATGGTATGATTTGTTGAACACTTTTATCTTACATAATTAGTGTTTCTACTTATCAATTTTATCTCATATTTTACTTATATGTGTTTAGATTAATTTCTACATATAAGATTGAGATTATGTGTTGATTGGGTTATTATTTGTTAGCTAGGCTTTAATGTTCATATGCCATCTAGCTAATTGATCTCATTTATTGATTGAGATTATTTTTCATAGCTTATTTGATTAGGTCATTATTGCCTAAAAGCTATGCCATGAACATTCTTGTGTGATGTATTGATAACTAGGTTGATAGATTGTTTTTTAATCAACTAGTTAATCCTTTGAATGTTTGTGGGTTTTATATGATAGCTTTGTATCTAGGATTGGTGATCCTTTACTTAGCTAAAGTTATATGCCATGTCATATAGCTATATGTGATATCTAGGATTGATTATATTGTCATCTTATAATCCTAGGTAAGCATTTAGAGTACCCTAGCTCTTATTGCATTAATTGAATATTCATACATATTCACATAGGGTTGTGCATCTCTTTTGAGAGATTGAAGTCTTGGGGCTAAGTGTGCTTAGGCCTCAAGCAAATTGGACTAGAGCCGCTATAAAAGGCCCGCGTGGTAGATTAGAGGGTGCTCACGCCAAGAGTAGTGTATCAGGGGATATCACTAGGGATTGAACCAAGAGTGGCGGGTGGTAGTATCCACAGCCTGAGGTTATCTAGGGTGAGGGTCCAAGAATCACTTGAGGGTGTAACCGTCTTTTCATATAGTGGATTTCGAGGTTCGAGTGTGGCGCACTTACCAGCCCGTGGTTTTTCCCTGTTGAGGGTTTCCACGTAAACATCAAGTGTCATTTACTATTTCCGCATCTTATTACACTTGTATGTATTTTTGACTTGCTAGGGGTATTTTCGTAAAATTGACTTGCATGCGAAAATTGGGTAATATTAGTTAAAATCTATTCATACATATTCACATAGGGTTGTGCATCTCTTTTGAGAGATTGAAGTCTTGGGGCTAAGTGTGCTTAGGCCTCAAGCAAATTGGACTAGAGCCGCTATAAAAGGCCCGCGTGGTAGATTAGAGGGTGCTCACGCCAAGAGTAGTGTATCAGGGGATATCACTAGGGATTGAACCAAGAGTGGCGGGTGGTAGTATCCACAGCCTGAGGTTATCTAGGGTGAGGGTCCAAGAATCACTTGAGGGTGTAACCGTCTTTTCATATAGTGGATTTCGAGGTTCGAGTGTGGCGCACTTACCAGCCCGTGGTTTTTCCCTGTTGAGGGTTTCCACGTAAACATCAAGTGTCATTTACTATTTCCGCATCTTATTACACTTGTATGTATTTTTGACTTGCTAGGGGTATTTTCGTAAAATTGACTTGCATGCGAAAATTGGGTAATATTAGTTAAAATCTATTCACCCCCCCCCCCCCCCCCCCCCCCCCCCCCCCTCTAGCTTTATATTGATAAACACACCTCGAGTATTTAATTACTTTCAATTGGTATCAGAGCGGGTTCCTAGATATACTTAGGTGATCCTAGCTCATTTTGGTGTGTTTTTGCATTTTGTATGTTTGTTTGATTTCTTCATACATTTTGCATTCTTCTCATTTGCATTCATTCAACGCAAACACTATGAGTGAATTTGAGAGAGAAGAAAATGACTCCGATGAGGAGATGTCCCTCTAAGGTGAGAGAGGAGACGAAGATGAAAGGGCGTTGCTCACATCACCAAAGAGCTTCAAGCCCAAGCCTTCCTCAATCTTGGTCTAACCAACCAAGAAGGCTAACTTCCCTCAACCTACGATCCTAATAGGGAAGTGATCAATCATGCAAGCTCAACCGAGCAAGCAACATTGTCTTGGTCATCATCAAAGGAGGAGAGATCCTATCCAACTACCAAGACAACCACAACGACAAGGGAAAGCACTTTTGCATGCTCAAGGGAATGGTATAATTCCTAACCTTATCTCCTCTTGTCATTCATGTGGTATTGTTGGTCATGTTAGACCAAGTTGCTTGCATTACATTTAAATATGTAATCTTATATGCATGATTGAAAAGAAAAAAGGCTAGAGCTAAGATGCATGTCCTTAAAAAGGAAGAAAATCATTTGCATGATTCTTTGCCATCTAGAACTCTAGAACCTATGACCACTAGGTATGTTATTGAGACACCTAAGTGGATTAGAAAAGACGAACCCGCTTGCTACGAGACAAACATGTCTCAAATAGGTTCAACTAGGTCCTATGGACTTGGTAAGTCTTTTAGACCACATGCCCTTCATTGAAGTGGTGTGGATATTTGACCCCATATGGGGAACTTAAGCAAAGAGAGCTATTTTGCATCTTGTCACTTGCAAAAATTTGAAATATCTTATGCTTCTCTTTTTGTTGCTTGAGTTAGCTTGGTTACACTATGTATACATATTTTCTATTCAATAAGTGTGATCAATGCTTGTATTGCAATCCATGTCATATTTATGTTCAAACATGCATTTTTGGACTAGGAGATATATACATAGGATTTAATTTGAATGACCTATAATGATCTCCATGACATGATGATTGCTAAATGACATGCTAAATGTTTATCTTAAAAAGCATGTTTTGATGATTGCAATTTTTAAATGCAAAAAATGTGTGAAAAAGCTTATGAGACTCAAATGAAAAAGGATCTTGTATCCATTCAAGGATTTTACAATCCAAATGTCTCTCTTTCTTTATTGGTTGAACATGTCTACTATCATACGGATATCTTATCCGGAAAAATCAAGTAGGGTGCAAAGTCGCTCATGACATGTTTGGCTTATAAAGTTGGATATAGTTGTTCTTAAATTGAAATCAATGAAAACCTATATCCTTGCTTCTCTCTTGACATTGGTGAAATTGGTTTGAATTCATATTGAAAACCTTTGTCATTTGCTTTGCCAAATACCATGATATTTTGGACTTAAATGCTACATGTCTTGTATGCAAAGCATTTTTTTGATTCACACATTTTCTTTAAATAAATCTCCTTGTTTCTCTCCAATAAATTTGAGATTGCATAAAGTGACTTATATTGATTATGCATATACTAGAATGCTACTATCTCTCTTTGCCTTGAGTGACCCGGTTGGGGACTACTCCTTGTCTATATCATGACAAAAAGGGGGAGTATGTTGTGGTAAGGGGAGTTGCAAATTGTAGTAGCAATTGTGCATGTTGGGGAGTATACTAATTGAGGGGGAGTAACCCTTTGAGGGGGAGCATTTGCACATTCATACATTGCATGATGTTGTACTTAAATTCTTAAATGCAAATGCTTGTTGTATCTCACTTGATTCATCTCACCTTTTCTTGTATTGGAAAGTTTAGAAACTGTGCTTTCAGGGATTGATTGTTCTACTTGAGATTGAAGACTTCAAGACTATTTATCTTATCTCTTTGTAAAGTAGAAAATTATAGTAGACCCGTAGTTTCTATTATGTTGTGAGGAATCAATGTGAGTGGTGGTTTTGTCACGAAATAGCCAAAGGGGGAGATTGTAAGGATTCCCTTTTGTTGATTGGCTTATTTCGTGGTCAAACCACATGTTGGGGTTTGGTTGTAAGGGTAGTCTAGGTCATTAAGGTTGAAGATCAAAGACCCTTTCCAAGACCTCAAGAGGACAAGCACCAAAGGTATATCTTGTGCTTACTTTGGCTTGAAGAGATATAGTTGCACACACACACAACATGCATAACTCTTATTCTTGAATGTTGTGTTTATATTTTGTGTGCATTGTGCTTTATTGTTTATTCAATGTCTCTTCTTGCATTAGATTGTTTGCATCTTTTTATATGAAATGCCATGACATGATAGGCATTAGGATGCATTCAATACCCACACTTGCACTTCATGTATGTTAGCTTTTAGTGTGGAGTAATTCGTTTCCCTAAGGATGTTCGGAAACGTCCGCGCGTGCACGGTAATGTGCTTTGTTTTGCGCGATGATCGCCGGTGGAGATGCCTTTGGCTTCTCCTTGGTTTCACCATTTTTGGTGAATCGGCGGTTACGTTCGGCGGCCTGGCCGCCGTTCGAAACCGCCGAATGAGACCTGATTGAAATATATCTCTCGGGTCCAAAACGGCGGTTGGAATCGGCGGTTTCGGAATCGCCGAACGAAGTCGCCGAAGTTCCCCTGTTCCACTCGGGAGCCATTCGGCGGTTCAATTCGGCGGCCTGGCCGCCGAATGAAACCTCCGATCGGTGCGTTTCAAGGGCAAAATTGTATTTTCACCTGCCCTGTTTTTGGTCTCTATAAATACATCCTTATCTCTGGTTCAGAATACAAGTCTTTGATCATAAGAACCCTAGAGAGATATTTAGAGAGACTTGAGAGAGAAAGCTTAAAGATCATATCTTTATCTCTCTAAACCCATTCCCACATGTATAAATCTTCATCTAAGCATCATCTAGGATCATCTAGCATATGCTAATGCATGGGACTTCTTCAACACACATGGTATGATTTGTTGAACACTTTTATCTTACATAATTAGTGTTTCTACTTATCAATTTTATCTCATATTTTACTTATATGTGTTTAGATTAATTTCTACATATAAGATTGAGATTATGTGTTGATTGGGTTATTATTTGTTAGCTAGGCTTTAATGTTCATATGCCATCTAGCTAATTGATCTCATTTATTGATTGAGATTATTTTTCATAGCTTATTTGATTAGGTCATTATTGCCTAAAAGCTATGCCATGAACATTCTTGTGTGATGTATTGATAACTAGGTTGATAGATTGTTTTTTAATCAACTAGTTAATCCTTTGAATGTTTGTGGGTTTTATATGATAGCTTTGTATCTAGGATTGGTGATCCTTTACTTAGCTAAAGTTATATGCCATGTCATATAGCTATATGTGATATCTAGGATTGATTATATTGTCATCTTATAATCCTAGGTAAGCATTTAGAGTACCCTAGCTCTTATTGCATTAATTGAATATTCATACATATTCACATAGGGTTGTGCATCTCTTTTGAGAGATTGAAGTCTTGGGGCTAAGTGTGCTTAGGCCTCAAGCAAATTGGACTAGAGCCGCTATAAAAGGCCCGCGTGGTAGATTAGAGGGTGCTCACGCCAAGAGTAGTGTATCAGGGGATATCACTAGGGATTGAACCAAGAGTGGTGGGTGGTAGTGTCCACAGCCTGAGGTTATCTAGGGTGAGGGTCCGAGAATCACTTGAGGGTGTAACCGTCTTTTCATATAGTGGATTTCGAGGTTCGAGTGTGGCGCACTTACCAGCCCGTGGTTTTTCCCTGTTGAGGGTTTCCACGTAAACATCAAGTGTCATTTACTATTTCCGCATCTTATTACACTTGTATGTATTTTTGACTTGCTAGGGGTATTTTCGTAAAATTGACTTGCATGCGAAAATTGGGTAATATTAGTTAAAATCTATTCACCCCCCCTCTAGCTTTATATTGATAAACACACCTCGAGTATTTAATTACTTTCAAGAAGATCTCAACCGCTAACAAGACCGTGTTTGTCAAGAGTTTGAGGAACGAAGAAACTTCAATTGTGCAAATTCCTAGGAAGAAGTTAGAACTAGGACAATGTTCAAATGCACAAGTGAAGATGGTGCCAAGAAGGCAATCTCAAGCTCAACCCTCTAGGGTCCCTCAAGCCAACATTCCTCCACAATTGGCTCACAAAGGAAAGAATCCAATCATGCAACCTCAAGCTAGGAAGCAATCTAGACCGGTTCAACAACGAAGATGGATTGAACCCATTCATCCACAAAGACAAGGACAAGGTATGATTCCTTATTTTACTCATATATGTCACTTTTGTGGATTTGATGGTCATATTAGACCACATTGCTTTCGATATATTAAAATGTGCAAAACTAGAAGCATGATTGAGAAGAAAAAGAAAAGGGCCATGTTGCATGTTCCTAGGAATGATGATATTGTTATGCATGATCCTAGAACATCTAGAGCCCATGTACCAAAGACCACTAAGAAAGCTAAGGTTGTTTCTAGGTGGATTAGAAAGAATGAAAATGTTTGTCATGTTGCTCAAATAGCCTTGAAGGCAAATTCTTCTAATTTTTGGTATTTAGATAGTGGGTGCTCTAGGCACATGACGGGAAACAAGAGTTTCTTCGAGACTCTTGTTATGGAGGAAGGTGGATATGTCACTTTTGGTGATGGATCCAAAAAGAAAGTTGTAGGGAAAGGAATTATTTCCGTTCCCGGATTACCCTCCTTATCCGATGCTTTACTTGTTGATGGTTTGAAAGCCAATTTAATAAGCATTTCACATCTAAGTGATGAAGGATATTCCGTCTTGTTTTGTAAAGATGATTGCTCTATCCTAAAGCCTGATGGACAAACCTTCTTGAAAGGTATGAGATCTAGTGACAATTGCTATTGTCTTAAAGCTAGAATAGTCTCAAACAATGTGTCCATGGATGAGCAAATTGAGTTGTGGCATGAAAGACTTGGCCATATGAACTTTAGGGATTTACGAACCCTTGGAAAGTTCAATTGTGTGCGTGGCCTCCCTAAGCTTAGGAAGAAAGCCAATGGTGTTTGTGGACCTTGCCAACAAGGAAAACAAACCAAAAGCATGCACAAAAAAGGCAAGTATCTCTTCACCAAGGAGCCCCTAGAGCTTCTCCACATGGATCTCATGGGTCCTATACAAACCAAGAGTTTAGGTGGAAAGAGATACATTTTTGTTTGTGTTGATGATTTCTCTAGATTTACATGGATATATTTTCTTAGAGAAAAATCCGAAACTTTTGATAAGTTTAAAATGCTT
The DNA here is from genome assembly GCA_008009225.1 of Acer yangbiense. Taxonomy (NCBI): domain Eukaryota; kingdom Viridiplantae; phylum Streptophyta; class Magnoliopsida; order Sapindales; family Sapindaceae; genus Acer; species Acer yangbiense. The sequence continues at coordinate 9,437,329 of CM017769.1, forward strand.
TGTACTAAAATACAAAATGAAATGAATTCTAACATTAAAAGCATTAAACGGATTAGAAGTGACCATGGGAGGGAATTTGAGAATGCCTCATTTGAAAGCTATTGCAATAACTTAGGCATCTCCTATGAGTTCTCGGCTCCTAGGACACCTCAACAAAATGGAGTTGTTGAGAGGAAGAATAGGATCCTTCAAGAGATGGCCCGAGTGATGTTGCTTAGCAACAATGTCCCTAGGAACCTATGGGCCGAAGCCGTCAATACGGCTTGCTATATAGGGAATCGTGTTTTCCTAAGGCCCGGATCTAGAAACACCTCCTATGAGTTATGGAAGGGTAGGAAGCCAAATGTTAGCTACTTCCACACATTTGGAAGCAAATGCTACATTTTAAATGACCATGATCAACTTGGCAAGTTTGATGCTAAGAGTAATGATGGTATCTTTATTGGTTATGCCTTGAATAGTAGAGCCTATAGAGTTTTCAACTTGAAGACTCGAACCGTTATGGAATCATTGAATGTTGTTTTTGATGATACAAGGCTCAAGTCTAATGACCATGAGGACGAGGAAGTTTTAGATGATGACTCTTCTTTGGAGAGGGTTGTGATGACTCCCAATGTTGGGACGTCCAATGACAATAATGAGGTCACACAACCTCTTACTAGATTCCCTCTCTTGGACTCTAATGAACCCGCTCCATGGGTTAGAAGACTCCATAACAAAGAGGATGTTATTGGAGATGTGAATGAGGGTGTTAAGACTAGGCGTCAAATAGTTAATCTAATTAGCTACACATGCTACACCTCTCAAATTGAACCCAAAAAGGTTGATGAAGCCTTGAATGATGAATTTTGGGTTCTTGCCATGCAAGAAGAGCTAAACCAATTCGAAAGGAATGAGGTTTGGACTCTAGTTCCTAGGCCTAAAAGCACTAATGTGATAGGCACTGAGTGGATTTATAGGAACAAATCCGATGAGGATGGCAACATAGTGTGGAACAAGGCTAGACTTGTAGAACAAGGCTACTCTCAAATTGAGGGTATCGACTTTGAGGAGATATTTGCTCCCGTTGCCCGTTTAGAGTCCATTAGGCTTCTCTTGTCCATTTCTTGTGTGCAAAAGTTCAAATTGCACCAAATGGATGTCAAGAGTGCCTTCCTCAATGGCTTCTTGCAAGAGGAAGTGTTTGTTGAACAACCCAAGGGGTTTGTTGATGCACACCACCCCAACCATGTCTATCGCCTCAAGAAGGCTCTATATGGGTTGAAACAAGCACCGAGGGCTTGATATGAGCGCCTCACTCAATTTCTTGTTGACAATAACTACTCAAGGGGTAGTGTTGACAAGACACTATTCATCAAAAGAGACAATGATGAGCTTTTCATAGCTCAAATATATGTTGATGATATAGTTTTTGGCTCCACCAACAACACCAAGGTCCAACAATTTGTTGATGTCATGTCTCATGAATTTGATATGAGTCTTGTTGGTGAGCTTAGTTACTTCCTAGGTTTGCAAATTAGGCAATTAGATGATGGGATTTTCATAACCCAAGCCAAATATGCTAAAAACCTAGTGAAGAAGTTTGGTCTTGAAAATGCCAAACATTGTGATACACCCATGAGTACCACTTTGAAGCTAAGCAAGGATGCTAGTGGTAAAAGTGTGGAACAAACGTTATATCGTGGCATGATTGGTAGCTTGCTTTATTTGACCGCAAGTAGGCCCGATATCTCTTTTAGTGTGGGTGTGTGTGCTAGGTACCAAGCAAATCCCAAGGAGTCCCATCTCTCTTCCGTAAAGATAATCATTCAGTATGTGAATGGGACATCCAACTATGGATTTGGTACTCTTTTGACACTAATGCTAGTCTTGTAGGCTTTAGTGATGCGGATTGGGCAGGAAATTGTGATGATAGGAAAAGCACACCGGGCGGTTGCTTCTTCCTAGGCAACAACTTGGTGTCTTGGTTTTGCAAGAAGCAAAACTCGATTTCCTTGTCCACGGCCGAGGCCGAGTACATAGCCGCGGGGAGTGGATGCACACAACTCCTATGGATGAAGCAAATGCTAGTAGACTACGGATTCAACCAAGGTACTCTCACTCTCTTTTGTGATAACATGAGTGCCATTAATATTTCCAAGAATCCGGTGCAACATTCTAGAACTAAGCATATTGACATCCGCCATCACTTCATTAGAGAGCTTGTTGAAAATAAATGCATAGTACTTGAACATGTAGGTACTAATGATCAACTTGCGGACCTATTTACTAAACCCTTAGATTCTACTCAATTTAAAACACTAAGTAGATCTATTGGGATATGTCTTGTGGAGTGATGAGTTTTGTATTTGACCTCATATGGGGAACTCAAGCAAAGAGAGCTATTTTGCATTCTTGTATCTTGCAAAAAATTCGAAATAACTTATGCCTCTTCTTTTAATTGTTTGAATAAGCTTGGTTGCACATATGTATATATGTTTTCAATTCAATAAGTGTGAACCTTGCTTGTTTACAATCCATGTCATATTTATGTTCAAACATGCATTTTTGGACTAGGAGATGTATATAGGAAGTATGATTTGAATGACCTATGGTTATCTCCATGACATGATGATTCTTTTATAACATGCAAATGTCAAATGAAAAAGCATGAAATTCATATAACATGCTCACATGAAAAGCATGAATTGATGATTGCATATTCTTAAAATGCAAAACTTGCGTGAAAGCTTATGAGACTCAAAATGAATAAAGGATCTAATATCCGTTCAAAGGAATTTAAATTCCAAATGTCTCTCTTTCTTTATTGGTTGACCATGGCTACTATCATACAGATATCTTATCCGGAAAAATCAAATAGGGTGCAAAGTCACTCATGCCATGTTTCGCTTATAAAGTTGGATATAGTTGCTTTTAAATTGAAATCAATAAAATCTCTATATCCTTGCTTTTCTCATGACATTGGTGAAATTGGTTTGAATTCTTACTAGAACCCTTTGTCATTTGCTTTGCCAAATACCATTGTATTTTGGACTTGAATGCTACATGTCTTGTATGCAAAGCATGTTTGATTCACACATTTTCTCAAATAAATCTCCTTGTTTCTCTCCAATTAATTGAGATGCATAAAGTGACTTATATTGATTATGCAAATATCTTGCATGCTACTATCTCTCGTTGCTATGAGTGACCCGGTTGGGGACTACTCCCTTGCCTATATCATGACAAAAAGGGGGAGTAGGATATGGTAAGGGGAGTTGCAAATTGTAGTAGCAATTGTGCATGATTGAGGAGAACATACAATGAGGGGGAGCATTGCATACACATACATTGCATAATGTTGTGCCTAATCTTTTAAAAATGCAAATGCTTGTTTTCGTTCTCACTTGATTGATCTCACTTTTTACTTGTATTGGAAATGTTAGAAACTTTATTTTCAGGGATTGATTATTCTACAAGAGGTTGAAGACTTCAAGTTGCATTTTCTTATCTCTTTGTAATGTAGAATATCATTGTAGTCCCTTAGTTTCTTTCTTTTTGTGAGGAATCAATGTGAGTGGTGGTTTTGTCACGAAATAGCCAAAGGGGGAGATTGTAAGGTTCCCATTTGTTGATTAGCTCATTTCATGGATAAACCACATGTTGGGGTCCTTTGTAAGGGTAGCTTAGGTGTTATTGTTATTGCTCAAGCCATTTGAAGACCTCGTCTTGATAAGCACTCCAAAGTTATATCTCTAGTGCTTATTTTTTCTTTGAAGAGATTAGTTGCACACACACACACTTAACATACATTGCATATGTGTGCTTTCTCTTCACATGCCACATTTCACACTTCCACCTATATGTTATTTTTTGTTGTGTGAATTTGTGACTTGTAATTCGTTTCCCGATAGTATTCGGAAACGTCCGCGCATGCACTAGAATGTGCTTGGTTTTACGCGAAGACCGCCTACGGAGAATGCCCTTGGCTTCTCCTTGGTTTTCACCTATGTTGGTGATCGGCGGTTATGATCGGCAGCCTGGCCGCCGAATAAAACCGCCGATTGCTTCTAGAAGTGTCTGGAGCAATTCTGCGGTTACAATTGGTGGTCACGACCACCGTTCAAGACCTGATTGATTTTATCTCTCGGTCTGATTCGGCGGTCACGAAACCGCCGAATGAAACCGCCGTTCATACCTGATTCATTTTATCTCTCGGTTTGATTCGGAAGTTAGATCGGTGGTCACGAAACCGCTAAATGAAATCGTCGTTGTTCCCCTGTTCCTCTCGGGTTCAATTCGGCGGTTAGAATCGGCGGCCTGGCCGCCGAATGAAACCGCCGATCGGTGTGTTTCAGGGGCAAACTTGTCTTTTCACATGCTCTGTTTTTCATGCCTATAAATACATCACTTTCTCTTGTTCTGAATGTGAGTCTTTAATCATCAAGAACCCTACTTTCAAAAGAGAGAATTTTAAGAGAGAAAGCAACCAAGTTTGCTCATTAAACACTCAAACCAAAAATCCATTTGCATCAAAGTTCATCTAGCATTCTTTAGCATATCTAGGATGCTTGCTTGCATGGGTCTTTCATCATCACACTTGCTTTGGTAAGTTTTTCACTATTATCACATATAATTAGTGTTCTATTTATTATGGCATCTCTTTTATTACTTGATTGTTCTTAGATTATATTCTAATATTCAAGATAGAGATTGTTGTGTTGATTTGATTGAGTGTTGCTTTGTGATAGATATCTAGGTTTCTATAATCTATGATTATCTAAGCTAATTGACATGTCATTTAGCTTTAATATCTAGGATTGTTTTTAATTGCAAATTCATCATCTTAGATAAGCATATAGGGTTTCCCATGCTCTATGTTGCATTTGAATATTCATATATTCGCTTAGGGTGTTAATCTCTTTTTAGAGAATTAAGTCTTGTGTTATGACCGGGATTAGGTTGCTTAATTCGCAAGCAATCGGACTAGGTTCGCTTATACAGAGATTAGGTAGGTGTGTGATTACTTCCGGGATTAGGTTGTAATCGTATTACACATTTAGTGGATTCGAGGTTCGAGTGTGGCTTACTTACTAGCCCGTGGTTTTTCCCGTGAGGGTATCCACGTAAATATCAAGTGTTCTTTTAATTTCTGCACAATATTACACTTGCTATATTTTATTGACTATTAGGGGTATTTTCGTAATCTTGTCATTAAATGAAAATTGGGTAAAATTAGTTAAAATCTATTCACCCACCCCGCCCGATTAATAGTTTACACACCGTGAGTACTTTCAGGTTCACATTGATTCCCTAGTTATGGAATTAGTTACACATGAAAAGATTAAAAAGAGAATAGGAAGAGTTGATAAAACCCATGAGTGTCTTCTTCAAGCTTCCAAGTGCAACAATGGTGGTGGTGTGATGGGGGACGGCCCTCTTGGTGGCTTGGGACCTCCCTTGGCTTGTGTCCCAATTGTCTCTCGGCTGGTCTCCCCAAAATTAAGGTTCAAAGGGGTTTAAATAGGTGTAGATGCTAAGCCAAGTCCTTAAACAACAAGGAAAACAATTCCTTTTAGAATACTTGCCTTTTTGGAATTCTATTTCTTTCCTAATCATTCCAAATTGATTGCTTATTAAAGTAGGACAAGGATTAAGTGTCTACTTGCTTCCCAAGAATCACACTCATGTCCAAGAAGGTAATATTTCCCTATCCAACAACTTACAAAATAAATCTCATCACTATTTGCGGATTTTATGACTGAATGATCTCACCTTTGGGACTAAAATGAACATAACTTTTTCTAGAAACTTCAGATCGATGGGCCATAAATTGTGTTGGAAACTAGACTTCCAGGGCTTCAAATCCTTATGTGGCAGGACACACAGTTCAATCGGAGTTGAGAGATATGGCCTGCACAACACGGCTCATCTACATTGTCTCGAGATACCGCTGTGACCACCGCTGTGAAAGCCACAACAGTCATCACAGCGATCTTCACTGTTTTACAAGTGCTATTGATTCCGCTATGGAAACCTATAGCAGTCTTGAGAGCACTCGAGGCAAATTTCGGAACAGGTCCCTTGAATCCTCCAAAATCACTATTTTCCTCTGAAATACTTCGAACACATCACTTGGATCCAACAACCTAAAAATGCTCAAAAACACAAATTAAATATCTAAATGACTCGAGAAACAAGCAATTGATTGGAGGAATGGGGATAAAAGATGTATACAATAAATGATCGATCAATTAATATTTTGTTGATATAGTCCATCTTGTGTCATGAGTAGTCCCAGTTGTGATCAGTACCAGAACTCCTGAGAACCGGTCCTGGCTAGCCACTGTCGCAACCCAATTCATATAGCCCGTAGCCCAGCTGCTCGCACTTGAGCTCGATGCCTATACTGTGCCTTGAACCGCGACCCGGCTCTCTAGTCCACACCCAAACCCCTTCGATCGTGGAGTACATCTCTGTCTAGTCTAAGTGTTGTCCAAAAGTCAACACCCGATTTTTAGGATAACACTTTGGCGCCTTCTATGGGAAGAAATCACTAGACCACGGTGGTTTACTTTCATCTTATCTTCTGAAATGAGGTTGAGATCCTCCTAAGGCCAGCCTGACTCGTTAGGTCCCTACTCCTATGTCTCCATCCAAGAGACGCAGGCTTGAGAGAATGTATTGATCCAGCCCGACAAGCCTCGAACCGAGGTGCTGCTGACGCTGCCCTCGTCACAATCAACCCTGGCTGCACCAACTTCGACCTCGCTCTCTAGCCTTACCTCGTAGGACCTTTTCGAGTTCTAGGTCGCTGCCTTCGTAAAGGGAATTCGACGAAACATGTTTGGACCCCCTACTTAGATTCCTCGCCCAACTTCCTATGCCAACGAAGTCGAGCTCAGCACAAGAGTCCCGGAGTTGACAGGCTTGGCCCTACTCACTCCCTACCAAAAAGCTAGTTGCATCCAAACCTCGTCGGGTCTGGTCCATAGTTGAGATCCCTGAGCCGGCCAGCCAGCCAGCCACGACAAACAGGTATGGAACCGGAAGTAGTACCGAAGAGGAACGGACCAAGCCACGAGAAGGGCAAGAGAGAGAAGCCCGATGAGAACCAAGGCTAACCGTGATATCACGAACCATCGAAGAAGAAACAAGCCCAGAAGCCCAATCCAAAGATAACAACTCAAAACGCTTGAAGGATCAGATGGCAAAGATGGCGAAGTGTTAGATCTGGCTCAAATTTCTAATGGTTACCAAACGAGATTCAATTAATGCAGAAACTTCCTAGAGACATGGGAATCATTTGGAAGTAGGAGATCGTGTTTGAGGGAGGCTTGAAGTCTGAAGAAGAACTGAAGAATCAGATTCCAGAAGGAACCGCGGTACGGACAGAAGTGCGCAGACAACGGTGTAAACCGTGATACATTCCTGTGAGATCATGCAGTGCAAACCGTGACATAGGCAAAAGGCAACCAATCGCGGTATTCTGAGTGTTGGACTCTAGATATCTTCTGCAGTGTAGGGCGCGGTTTGCAATCCGTGGTGTAAATCGCGGTAATAGCGGATTTTACCTAGATCAGGAATGTTGCATGGAAATTAGGAAAGGTTTTCTTCTGGAAGTACTTGTGCTTATCAGAAAGGGAAAAAAAATGGTTTGCCTACATGCAAAACAGAAAAGTCTTGTGCTTGAAGGAAAAAGATTTCTCTATACAAGAAGACTTGTCATAAATAGGAAATAGTATTTATGTGGAACAAGTAATTCTTGTATGAATAGGAGTAGGATTTCCGTTTATCTTAAACTCCCTGTAACTCATATAAATACACTATAATAACTAGGTTATTGTGTGTGGAGCAAAATAGCAAATACTAGAGAGATCTCAAAGAGTGGGCATTGGGTGTAATCGGGTTTGGGGTATTTTAAAGAAAGAATCATGAGTATATGGTTGTAATAATTTACTACATAGTGGAACTTTCTCTTGTCGTCCTGACGGCAGTGGTTTTTTCCTTGATTTGGGTTTCCACGTAAATTCTTGTGTTGTATGTGATTGGATTTGATTATCTCTTCCTCTTTTTTTTTTTTTTTTTTTTTAAATCTTGCTATTGTTTGTTTGTGTTCTATCCAGCAATGCTTCCACGTAGTGACTTGTTCGCTAATAAGTAGTATCAGAGCCTTGGTTGCTTGATAGTGGTCTTAACAAACTATTATGGCAAAGATGATGAGATTCGAGGTTGAGAAGTTTGACGGAAATATTAACTTTGGCTTATGGCAAGTTCAAGTCAAAGATTTACTAATCCAATACGGTTTACACAAGGCGTTGAAAGGCAAGTCAACCCCTGCAAACCCTAATGGCTCTAGAGACTTTGAGAAACGGCTGGTACTAGTTCTGGAAAACTGACGATGAGCGATGATGATTAGGAGGATTTTGATAAGAAAGCTGCAAGCGCAATACGATTGTGCCTGGCCAAGAACGTTCTTGCAAATATTCATGGAACATATTCAGCGAAAGAACTTTGAGAGAGGCTTGAAGAATTGTATCAAGCGAATAGTGTCTGCAACCGATTTTACATGAAGGAGTAGTTTCACACGTTACAGATGTCTGAAGGTATGAAAGTTTCCGATCATCTGGGAGTTCTTAATGGAATAGTTTCCGAATTAGAGTCGATTGGAGTTAAAATCAATGAGGAAGACAAAGGATTAAGACTTCTCTAGTCCCTTCCATCGTCCCATGCGCACATGAAGCCAATCTTGATGCATGGGAGTTTAACCATATGTTTTGGAGATGTAGGGAACAAACTAATCTCTAAGGAACGAAGGCTAAAAGGTGAAGGTAAATCTTCTGATAACTCTGTTCTTTTAGTTGACAGGAAAAGGGGAACTCCAAAAAGAAAGTCACTTGCTAGGGATGTGGACAGTATGGACATGTAAGGAAGGATTGTCAAAGTAAGAAGACAAGTGCGGCTAAGGGCTCCAAAGAGGGTGATCCGGCAATTGCCTCTCTTGAGTATGACGACTACAACAATACCATCTAAGGGGGCATATACATCCTCATGGCATGATCACTATTTGCCATAAAAGAGGATGTGTTGCTAATAGCGGGTCCATAATTGCATACGGGCATTGGTTAGAAGGTGATACAAAGTGTGTGATGGACAAGGATGTTGATGGCTAAACAAACTTCCTGAGTACCTAATGTGAGGAGTTGCACCACAATTTCAGCAAGGTAAATTTCGACATGTGCCGCTGAAATCTTAGGATGGGTGTTGCTAAGTGGTTATACCTCGTGGCGGTTATGTTGATTCTCGGTGATGAGAGTCTTAGCTGTGGCCAAATCGTTTTTTGGGAATTCTCGCCATAAAGGAGGATTGTTGGATATGGCTTGAATATTTAATGGTTACCAAACGGGATTCAACCAATGCGGAAACTTCCTAGAGATATGGGAATCGTTTGGAAGTAAGAGATTGTGTTTGATGGAGGCTTGAAATCCAAAGAAGAACTAAGGAATCATATTTCAGAAGGAACTGCGGTACGGACAGAAGTGTGCAAACAACGGTGTAAACCACGATACATTCCAGTGAGATCTCGCCGTGCAGACTGTGGCATAGTTAAAAGGCACCAACCACGATTATTATATTATTTTTTATATCATATCATCATTAAAATTTGACATCTATATCCTTTTTATCTTATGAATTAAATTCAATTAATATATAATAAGTTTTAATTTATAAATTTTATCATTAAAAAAATTATACTATTAGAAAGATCTCATCTAAATCTTTAAAATGAGACTAATGTTAAATATTTAATAATAACATATTAATAATTTGGAAGGTCATTCAAATGATTTTCATATCCACCTAAAAATAATACCGGTTTCTCATGTATGAAACTAGTACATTTGAAAAGTTATTATTTCTAACTTGAAAAAAATGGAGGGTAATTAGATTTGTTGGTGGGGAGGGGGGAATTTGAGTGCTTTCATTAAAATAATATAAATCTAATTCTAATTGAAGAGTCTTTTGGAAGGGCTTTTCTTTTTTCACTCCTCAAATTGCCACATAATTGCCACATAGGTAAGCAAATAGACATTTGAAGAGTGAAAATAGAAGAGTCTTTTGGGAATTCTCTAATTCTACACCTTGTTTGTATCAATATATATATATATATATAGTTGCCTATGACAATACATCTGGTTGAGTGAATCAAGGAAAAAAAAAAAAAAAAGGTTAATTCTACATAAATGAACCCAAGTGATTATTCAGTCTGAAGGACAATTTTGTCCATGTCTAGTTACAAAGAATAATGTAAGGGTTTTAGGTTTTAGGTTTTAGGGTCGAAATTCATTCACATAACTTCTTAAAAAATTCCCAAATTGAAACCCTAAAAACACATCACACTTGTTCGATGATTGTTGTTGTTTGATGCGTCAAGACTGGTGCTTCGTCTCTTCATCTCTTCATTAACATTGAAGCCTTCCTAGACATTCATAACCCTAAGCCCATGCTACTACGGTTAACTCACATTCTCTTCTCAACCTTGTCTTGCACTTTAGATTTTTTAATTTAAAAAAAAAAAAAAATTTTTGTGTTTGCTAAAGAAATTCAATGGGGTCAGTAATTTTGAGAAGAAATCTGAGGACCTTGAAAAGAACATGCAACATCGATTAGATACGCTGCAATTCTTCTTTTCAATTACATTCTCTGATCGAAGTTACAGTTGCAGTTTGTTATATTAGTATATGTAATTTCTCTTTAAAAGGTTTATTGTTTCTATTAATGTTTATGGTCAACGTATCTTGTTTCTTGAATAATTTTGCATGCTGAGTTTAGTAACAAGTATCTTGATTCTTGTTTCTTGAATAATTTTGCATGCCGATTTTAGTAACAAGTATCTTGATTCTTGTTTCTTGAATAATTTTGCATGCCGAGTTTGTTTCATTGATTTTGCAATATATGCATGCTTTAGTGTCTAGTGGTAATTATTGTTTTTTCAATGGTTTACCAATGAAACCTAAGTCGCTATTTTATACTTTTCTTTGCAATGTGTTTGTTATGGTTTCTACTGGTAATTATTCGACTGATTTTCTTCTGGTGATACTTACTGTTAACCACCAAAAATGGCAGGGATCAAATAAGAATTTTCCATTAGCCTCAGAATAATAAGTCGGGGTAGAAAGCAATAACGGAAGAGGTATCCGGGTACCCCGCCTACCTACAGAAAGGCCAGGATGTGAATTTCTATCCACCTCGACCAGGTCCAAAACCTCCAAGACCCTGGAAGTACCAGGGAACCCCGAAAATGAAGCCCGGGGACTCCACTATTGCAAATTTTCAATACCAGTCGGCCTTCAGATACCCTGTTATCCCGGTACCCCGGTATCCCGATACGTTCCAGAATAATTCGAGAAAAACAAGAAGAAGGCGAGTACTTGAGTACCCCGATCCATCAAAAGCCAGCGGCAAACACCTAGTATATCATAATGCTCTAACCCCGCCAAACATAAGAAGCAAGTACCCCGAACAGTAAGCCGAGAGGGAAGGCAAGCATTAAACGCCATTGTTTAGGACAAAATATTACATGCATTCCTGCCATTCAAGAATCCCATTCAGAAGCCAAGTCAACTCTTTCAGTTTGAAAAGGAATCATTGGATTTTAGAGATCAATTCCCCGACGAACTCGTAGATCGCCAAGGAAAGACCCGTAAATTGCTAAAACCCTAGACCGAAGTTCTAGGAGTGCATGGCAAGACACGGGCCTATATATATTCATCGTATAATCACATAAAGAAAGGGAGAAAAAACCCTAACACACTTTTTCCACTTATCGACAGGCACGAAAAGCTCCACCGCCATTGCCCACCAAGCTTGTTTTTGTTTCTTTGTTCTTGTAATAATCGTTGTGCTATCGATTGATTGTAATCTTACAATATGATATTCTGAATAAAACAAGTCGAGCGTTCATTCTACTATTTGTCAAAATCCTTCTTATCTTACTACTATCACACACCATTCTTAGTAGACCTTTAGGAAGCAGAAGGGCATTGAACTACTTGATACCCCACCGACCAAGATCTATCCCAATCCTGGTCCTCCTTGAATTGTTAATTGAAAATTTCACCTCGGTGATAATTTTTGGTTAACACTTTGGCGCCGTCTGTGGGAAAAAATCCCCACCCTTAATAAGCTATCAAGCTCTACCCAGAAGAAGTAGAAGATAAGACTCCGGTCCTCTCAAGGGCAGCCCGCCATCTCGGGACCCCATTCCCTCGCTTCCACCCAAAGAAATCAAGGGAAGAAGAAAGGGACAAGAAGCCAAATCCCGGCACCGGTTCTGCCACCTAATCCAGGATCAGCACCATAGGACCCCGTGGTCCTAGAGACAAATCGGGATGCCATGGAACAACATGTTGTTGCCTATGTAGAGAGCGTCCGTTTCTAGATGATTGCCCAGGGAATACCCTTTGAAGCGCCCAGATTCACAGAAGGGGTTGGACTAAGTACCCGGGTACCGATCTTTGACAGACTCGGACCGTCTCTACTAGAGCCGGATCACCCTGGAGATCCTAGACCTCGACTGGTCAAATCAGCTTTCGACATCCCGCCTAGAAGGATCCAGCCCACAACCAGGCCAGCAACAGAAAGGAAGAACCCTCAGCTCGATGCAGGTGGCAGTACTGGATCTAAGAGGAACCAGCGGGATACCAGGCCTTGGAGGGAGGAACGCAAGAAACCAGCTGTGGAGTCAGAAACTTCAGACAATGAAGGCTCTGTAGCCCGATCTAGACACGACGGATCCAAACGCCTTGAAGATCAGATGGCCAAGATGGCAAAGGAACTAGAGGAATTGAAAAAGGGGAAACACCGGGGTACCCGAAAAAACCCTTGGGGGAAATGAATGCACCTTTCTCCAGAAGGATTCGAGAAGCTGAGCTGCCCTCCAAATTTAAAATGCCCACTGAGAAGTATTCTGGATCAGAGGATCCTGTGAGTCATATGGAGAGCTTTGTCCACCATATGGAAATACAGAACGCTACCCGGTCAGCTATGTGCAGAATGTTCCCTTCCACTCTGACCGACTGTGCGAAGACTTGGTTCAGAAAGTTACCTCCAGGAAGTGTGGATTCTTTTACAAAGCTCACTACAGATTTTTGTGCTCAGTTTCAGGGGATCAAGCCTCAAGCCTCGCCCTAAGGACCCCGTACTACTGCAGTATGTGATCCAGGAGTGGGGTGAAACATTGAGGTCTTAAGTAGAAAAATTCCACAAGGAAGTGATCCAGATGGGAGTGTTTGCTAAGAAGAAGACCCTTACCAATTTTAGAAAAAACTTGTGGGCCGATAGATTATTCCGATCATTTGCCAAGCATCCACCTGAGACCTACTAGGAGGCCTATGACAGGGCGCTGAAACAGCACCTGTCAAGGTTGAACATGATAAAGCCCGAACATCTAAGCGGCCTAAGAAAGAGTATCCAAAATCAGCACCTGCAAAGAAGTTCCAAAACCCCCTTCCAAACCAATCGACGTATAGGCCACCTCTTTCCCAACACCAGGAAAAATACTCAGCTAGAAGGACTCCACCCCGAGCATCACCTCTTCTAAGAGAAGTAGCCTAGGTATCAAGCGAGGAAGACTGGTATAATCATTACACTCCTCTCAATACCTCCCGAGAGACCATATATCTGGCTATTCGTGATAAGGGCTCGCTCAGGAAGCCTGGCCCAATGAAGATCCCGACTGATCAAAGAAACTGATACAAGTACTGCGATTTTCATGAGGATGTCGGACACAACACATCTGAATGCTATAGCCTCCGTAACCAGATCGAGGGATTGGTGAGAGGAGGACTCCTAGTTGAATTCTTACAACATGTACGAGATAGCATCAAGGAAGGGAAGGAGGTACAAGAGGAAATGCGAGATGCAGAAGAAAGGAGGAAAGACGAAGGGAAGGATGTGATGCAACAAATTCAGGTTATTCACACTATCAGCGGAGGCCCAACTCTAGCAGGAACTTCCAACAACTCAAGAAAGAACCATGCTAGAAAGATCCTAAAGCTCACCGCCGGTCAGGATGTATTCCGGGTATCCAGAGGATCACGAGAGTACCCCCGCTCTGCACAGATTACTTTCACTGAGGACGATGCCTACAACACAGTACAGCCCCATGATGACCCAATGGTGATCACCGTACAGATTGCCAATTGCCGGGTCCACCGTATCCTGATAGACACCGGAAGCAGTGTGGACATCTTGTTCAAAAGAGCATTGGAGAAACTCAACCTGAAGAACCCTTTCTACAACAGCTGCACTACACCCTTGTACGGTTTTACAGGGGACTCCGTGATGCCAATGGGAACACACATTTTACCGGTGATAATTGGAGAAGCCCCCCTTCAGCAGAATATTATGACAAAATTCATAGTGGTTGATACCCCATCTGATATGAACCTTACCAAGAGTAGTGAGACCCGGAACCAATATATGGTAACGAAGGATCGTTTTCTAATTCAAGTTTATAAAAACAAAGAAAATAAAGGACCGTGACCCATTATCTATATGGAGATAAGAACCAACGGTATCAAGAAGGTTGTAGACGCCACACTCAAGAACAAGAAAGAAGGTGAGTGATAAGTCAAGGTTTGAACGCCACAAGGTAGAACCTTGATAAGTTCATAGTTCAATGAAGAACCAAGAGAAAAAGTTCTCACAAATAATATTTTATTCAAAGTCTAATCTCATATTACATCCATTCGTCCCTTATAAAGTGAAACCCTAAAACCTAAAAAGGAAATAAATATTTGGCAATTAATGCCTTACAATCAGGAAAATAAATGGGCAATTAATGCCTTACAATCAGGAAAGAAATTAAAATTAAAACATGCAATTAGTTGACTTGCTCCCTATTTGGAAGGATAAATTTTGAAACAAATCAGCCTTTTAATTTGGGAAACAAATCAACTCATTATTCTTTGGAAACTAAAAAGGATAAAGCTGAAATTCGGACTCCTCAGCTCAAGTCTTCACGCAACAAGATAGATGGCCGATTTTGGGCCTGTTGTGATCTTTTACGGACACCAGAGTCTTCATAACATCTGTAGGGCTCGTCTTGGGCTTTCCGAAAACATATTATAATAGACGATCCGACTTCAGATGCTCTCTATAGAGGCCCACGAAGTTTAGCTCGGATTTGGGCCGAACTTGAACTTCAGCAACTCAGAATCAGCCCATCATTAATTGCTTCTTTGATCCTCTTGGCCCCTTGTAATTGGCCCAACCGGAACATGCAATTGATCCTTTGGTGATGCTTATTGATTCTCATCACCATCTGCTTACAATGCAATCCTTGGAAGACCTTTCTTATCGGGGATCAGGGGAGTCCTATCCATTTATCACAACGTACTAAAGTTCCCGGTTGGAACCGAGGTAGGAGAACTCAGGGGAGATCAACAAGCAGCTCGCACCTGTTATGCAGTATCGGCCAACCCTACCGCATCAGCCAAGCAGCACGCTTATATGGCCCGCGAATCGGGCTATAGGATTTCGTAGCTGGATGATTATGTAGAGGAAGAGCGGGGATAGATTGGAAAGTACCCCGCATAGCAGTTTAAAGACATGGGTGGCTACCCGGTAGATCACACCTGGAAGGATGATCACCTTAAGAAGTTTTGTTCTTAGAGTTTGAAGAGGAATGTTATTTTGGTTGGTACACTTCTGATATATGTACCCCGATTTTGCTTTGTATTTGCTTTTGAGAAATTCAATAAAGTCAGCTTTTATTCTCCTACGTAGTTCTCCTAAGTTCGCCTAGCAAGTTTTCACCATTTTTTCTGATCACCTCAAGACCAGGAAATGCCACATGGCATTCCTGCTGCCTTGGTCGGGGTATACCCTCCTCCAGGAAGGATCTGGTGGTTGAACGCATAAGAGGCGTAGTCGCCTGCCAGAATCTACCCTATCAAGACTAGGAGGACCTATATGGACCCCCTGAAGCCTCGGACGGGGAATCCCCCTCTCCAGGAGAAACCTGGTGCTAAAATGGCCTTGGTTGCCTACCAGGACAGATCGCCAAAGAATCAAGACGTCCCCTCGAGATACTTGATACTTCACTTAGTTATATCGTCATATCTCCACAAGGAAAACCTGGTGCTAAAGTAGCCTTAGTTGCCTACCAGGACTGATCGCTAAAAGGTCAAGATACATAATCAGGATACCTGGTACATTACTTCTCCATATCACACATGGGATCCTAGTAGCGTAGTGGCCTCTAAGTCACCATCCCAAGATACCAAGCACTTCATCCCGATAGATGATCATACATCAAACATCAGAATCTTTGTTGAAAAATTCATCAAGACACCATACTTAGACGAACAATGGTTAAATCAGAGTATCTATGTAGCTCTGGCTTCATACCCGGGAATGACTCCCAAAAAATAAGGCAAGTGTGGATTCTTCTATGGTCAACCAAGCAAGATTGAAGTTAAGCGTTATAATGGTCCAAGTAAGCCTTACTTGAATCACATCCAAGCATACAAGTATCATCCTACGCTGGGATATAAATTTTACAAAGGAAATCAAGCTGTTAAATGGGAAAATAGGCAACTAATTCAAGGAAGAGCTTTTCCACTTAAAGGACCTCACCATTCCCTAGCATCCCCACAAGGAAGCACCCCCGGTCACTCTAAAGCGCCTATTGGGAAGAAAGACCCGGTCCACCATGTGCCGCGCCTCCTCTGGGACCCACCGGATCTAAGTACGATTCAACTGAGATCTGGGGTGCTCCCCTAGAATGCCTACTGAGAAGGAAGATCTGGACCACTCAGGATCCCGCCTCCAAGACGCAGTCCATCGATGACCCGGCTCCTCTTGAACGCCCAATGAGAGGAACTACATGTTCCAGTATAGGACCCACTCCCAGCCAACGATCCGGCTAGAAGCCATCCTAAACAACGCCTACCCAGTCCCTCATAACACATTCCTGTAACCTGGATGACCCCCCCTCTAGAAGAACTCCTTAGGACTTTCTAGCTACCCCTACTCTGGAAGGGTTGACGCCGGCCATCACCTTAGCTCACATGGGATGAAGAAGGGACTGGGAGCACCTGCAAAGCCACAGCACCAGTCCATTAATGTGAAACAGCAATCACGAATGGGGGAAGGAAGGCAGGCAGCCTATGGTCGAGATCATCCGCTGACCACACTGCATCAACGGTGGAACCACCCTCCATCTCAGCCCTAATGGAAGTCAACTATCCCATGCATGAGAAGGGATACTCTGTTTCTCCAGTAAAATACTCGTAGAAACACAGCAAGCATGAAGATGGAAGTGGTGGAAGAAGGAGTCTGACAGTGTGCAGCGGGACAGGCGCTGACACTGTTCCCTCTAAGCCAGATTTTGACAACGACCTCCCTCTACAACGACGACCCATCCAGCCAACCAAAACCCCTGGAAACACCACCTATACACCATATCAGCCCTAGAGAAACGCCTGCATGGACCTAAGGCCTAGGTGGAATGATCAAGACCCTTCAAGGAGTGCGGCGACCACGGCCCCGCTAAAAACTAGAGGTTGGGATCATGCCCACCAATTACGCCCTAGGGACTAGGGCTCCCACCTACCAAAACCAAGCCCCCGACAGG
The DNA here is from genome assembly GCA_008009225.1 of Acer yangbiense. Classification (NCBI taxonomy): domain Eukaryota; kingdom Viridiplantae; phylum Streptophyta; class Magnoliopsida; order Sapindales; family Sapindaceae; genus Acer; species Acer yangbiense. Next base: position 9,454,952 of record CM017769.1, read on the forward strand.
GGAAAAACACGGTGGAACGATCCTAGCCCTTAGTTCTGTACCATCATAATTACTGATAAGGGGGGACGGTGGAGATGTAATCGGGAGTTCCTGCCTAAATAAGTTGCCTCCACCTACCCCTCAAGATGGGACATTATAAATACCCCTACGATCCAAGAATAAGGGGTTGGCCTCTGAAAACCGAGACATCTACTTGGCTACTACCTCGCCTAGACAAAGCTCCTATGTGTGTCCTACTTGGCTACTACCTTGCCTAGACAAAGCTCATATGTGTGTCCTACTTGGCTACATCCCGATTAACCCAAGCTCCTATGTGTATCTACTTGGCTACTACCCCTCCTGACCCAAGCCCCTAGGCATGATCTACGTGGTCACCACCTAGCTTAGTTACAACCCTTGCAGGCTAGCTCCCATTTAGCGAGGGTATCTTACCTCTGTCCAATTTGCTTTTGTTGTAATTATAGCACATGTAATGGCTCATAATGTACCCTCTCGTTAAGGAATAAAAAAATCCCTCATTATCGGTAGTAAATTGTACTTGTCACGCCCCTATATACACCAGACTCAACCTCTTCTCGGCTTTCAGGACCGGTCCTACTGCATTATACCGGTCTCTGGCAACTGGACCAAGGGCCTCCCCCGGTACCTACCGCGGGAAGCAAGGAACCATCCCCTACCCGGTCCGGACCAGCTGCGGCGCACCCGTACGCCGTGGTCCAGGTTGTCCCGGGAAACTCCAGATAGATTTTTTAGGATAACAGTTTGGCGCCGTCTGTGGGAACTCACACGCAGTGTGTTTTTTCCTTTTCTCGAAGCATCCCAGCTGCTTCGGCTAATATGAGGTCGAGATCGTCCCAAAACCAGGCAAATCCATCGAGGCCTCGCTCCAACCTTGCCACCCACTGAGCCGAATCCTCGGAGAGCACTCCAACGCGAGTCCAACCGCTGCAGGCGGAAGGTCAGACTCCAACCAACGCGGCCGCAACCAGAGCTCCTTCGCCAGGACCGCCCCAGCAAAACACTTTCAACCGCCATGTCACAAATTTCCTAGAGGGACTGCGACAGGAGTTACTAGGTGCACACCATGACGGAGCGGGTCCTAGCAACCGGGCACCTGTCTTTGATAGGTTGGGCCCCTCCAAAGCCGTCTTCGATAGGCTGGGCCCCACAAGAACCTTGCCAAAGATGAATGCTCCGGAGCCCCGAAAAGCCCGATCAGAGATTGGAGCGCCTAGAGCCTCGCTACCTCCAACAGGTCACCAAGCCCGCCCTACCACAAAGGGAGCTAAGGAAAGATCCGGCACCGGGAGCTGGACGAAGACCACACCGAATAGGAGCAGAAACCCTAGCCCCCCCGGGCGGGGACATGGAGCCAGGCATGAAACGTCGGCTACCTCCGGGATCGCTGCCAGAGAAGGAGAAGCTGGGGCCCAATCTCTTGAAAGGGGACAAGGTCGCATGGAGGAGCAGATGAAGAGGATGGCCAAGCGCTTAGCGGAACTGGAAAAAGACAAGGTTAAGTACAAAGGATTGAAGAAGGACCCCCTCGGGGAGATGAATGCTCCACTATCAAGGGAAGTTCGGCATGCTACCCTCCCTCCAAAATTCAAGATGCCAGAAAAGGTATATTCAGGCGCGAAAGACCCCTTAAGCCACTTGGAGTCTTTCGTGCAACAGATGGAGGTACAGAACTCCTCCCAAAAGGTGATGTGCCGGATATTCCCATGTACCCTCACCGATTTCGCTAAGACTTGGTTCAGGAAACTCCCCTTAGGGAGTGTCCATTCGTTCACCAAGCTGTCAAGGGACTTCTGTGCTCAATTTCAGGGTGTCAAGCCACCGCTTGAGGACCCGATCCTGCTACAGTACGTAGTCCAGGAGTGAGGAGAAAAGCTCAAATCCTACATGGAGCGCTTCCACAAGGAAGTCATTCAGATAGGGGTGTTTGCCGAAAAGGAAACCCTCACCAATTTCTGAAAAAACCTCTGGGTAGGAAAACTGTGGCGCTCCTTCAGCAAGGACAAACCTGAAACATACCAGGAGGCATACAGCCACGCCTTGGAGCAAGTGCAGTTAGATGAGCAATACCGTATCAAGATGGAGCATGACGAGTCACGCTCGAGCAAGCGACAAAAGGGGGATAACAACAATCAAAGAAAGGAAAAGGAACCGGCTCCCAAGTTCAGAAGCAATCCTCCGAACCGGTCCACTTACCGCCTACCTCCTACCTCCTACCTCCTACCTCCTACCTCCTACCTCCTACCTCCTACCTCTTACCTCCTACCTCCGCTTCCCCCAAACAGGGCACGCCCCTTCAGGAGGATATCCCTACTAAGAAAGATCTAGAGGACGCCTTTGCCTGTAAGGGAGGTCGTCAGGATCACCCAATCAGAGGAAGAATAGTACACCAATTACACACCCCTCAATGCCCCAAGGGAGACAATATATCTAGCAATCCGAGACAAGGGACTCCTGAAGAAGCACGACCACATAAAGCTCCAAGCAGACAGGAGGAACAAGTACAAGTACTGTGATTTCCACCAGGACATAGGACACAACACTTCAGAGTGCTATAGCTTACACAACCAAATCGAGGGCCTGGTGAGAGGCAGTCTGCTGGTGGAATTCCTCCAACAAGTGAGGGACGGGATTAAGATGGGGAAGCAAGTCTAGAAAGAGATGAAGGAGCCAGAGGAAAGGAGAAAAGACCAAGGAAGAGATCTGATGGAACAAATCCAGATTGTCAACACTATCAGCAGGGGGCCCACCCTCGTCGGTACATCCAACAACTCCAAGAAGAACCACACTAGGAAAGTACCCCGACACGATACAGGGAGCCAGGTGCTAAAAGTCAGCAGGGGTGCATTAGACCATCCCAGCTCCGCTCAAATCATATTCACAGAGGATGACGCCTACAACATGGTCCAGCCCCATGATGACTCGATGGTCGTCACTGTCTAGGTAGCAAACAACCGGGTAGCCCGGGTAATGATCGACACAGGAAGTAGCGTGGATATAATCTTCAAGAACACGTTAGACCGCTGCCAACTCTGCCAACCGTGCTTCTATAGTTGCACCACCCCCTATATGGTTTCACCGGGGACTCTTTAATGCCAACAGGTTCCATAATACTCTCGGTGGCCATAGGAGAAGCCCCCCGGCAGGTGAACAACATGATCGACTTCGTGGTGGTAGATATCCCGAGTGCCTACAACATGATTCTAGGATGACCCTTCCTTTCAAAAATTAAGGGAGTCTTATCAATCTACCACAATGTCTTGAAATTCCCGGTAGGTGGGGAAGTTAGAATCCTGAAAGGGGACCAACAAATGGCATGCAAGTGTTATGCCGTCTCGTCAAATCCCTCTGCCCTGATCAAGTAGTGCTCCCAAATCACCACGGAAAATGACCAGGGAAGACCGAGCACAGAAGGTGTTCCGTGGGAAATGAACCTCCCAATCCATATGGAATCGCATGACATGGGATGGGAACACATGGGAAGCATGATAGAACCCCGAAAGTGGAAGAAGAAACATTTGAAAAAGAGACGCCGGAGGAGGAAGAGGGAGGAGGACCAGCTAAAGAACTGGAAGAAGTCGTGGTAAGGGAGGAAAACCCTCAAATGACAGTGAAGATAGGATCCACCTTGTCTTCAAAGCATAAGGTAGCGCTACAAAAGGTCCTCCAGGACTACAATGATGTATTCGCCTGGTCCCACGAAGAGATGCCCGGCATCCCCTCTAACCTAGCGGTGTACCGCCTCAATGTGGACCCTAACTTTAAACCTGTAAAGTAGAAAAAGAGGTACTTCAACCCAAACTGAAACACCGAGGTACAAGAGGAGGTGGACAAACTCCTCCGCCCCGGGTTCATCAGAGAGGCGCGATACCTAGAGTGGATTGCTAATGTGGTCATGGTCCCAAAGGCCAATGGGAAGTGGCGGATGTGCATAGACTACACTGACCTTAACTGCACCTGCCGAAAGGATAGTTTCCCCCTCCCTAAGATCGACCAGCTCGTTGACTCGACCGCGGGAAACAAGACCCTGAGTTTCATGGACGCCTTCTTCGGTTACAATCAGATCACCATGCACCACTCAGATCAAGAGAAGACCAGTTTCATCACGAACCAAGGTTTGTACTGCTACAAGATGATGCCCTTCGAGATGAAGAATTTCGGGGCCACCTACCAGAGGTTGGTCAACAAGCTATTCAAAGAGTAGATCGGTCATACCATGGAGGTCTACGTGGATGACATGATTACCAAATCGCAGCAGGTAAAGCAGCACCCCAACCACCTCAGAGAAACCTTTGAAGTGCCTCAAAAGAACAAGATGCGGTTGAACCCGGACAAGTGTGCATTTGGGGTTTTGGCCGAGAAATTTTTAGGATTCATGGTTCACGAGAGGGGGATCGAAGCGAACCTAGAAAAAATCAAAGCCATCCTAGAGCTCCAATCCCCCACTACTTTAAAAGAAGTCCAAGGATTGACTGGCCGCCTCGCTGCCCTCAACAGATTCATATCACGGTCCACCGACAAGTGTCTCCCATTTTTCCAAGCCATTAAGAAGGGAAGAGGGATGAAGTGGAATGAGGAAAGCGAGCGCGCCTTCAGAGAGCTCCAGAGTTACCTTTCCAACCCCCCATTGCTTGTCAAACCACTGCCGGGAGATGTGCTGCAACTCTATCTTACAGTATTAAACACGGCGACAAGCGCGGCTTTGGTGAAAGAGTGAGGGAAGGACCCAGAGACCCATCTACTATGTAAGCCGCTCCCTCAGCAAGACCGAAAGAAATTACAACTAGCTGGAAAAACTCGCCTTCGCCTTGGTGGTAGCGGTGCGCAAGCTGCGCCCTTACTTCCAGGCCCACTTGATAGCAGTACTCGTAAACCTCCCTCTCCGGCAATTCATGCAGCGGCCTGATGTGTCGGGCAGGCTAGTCCTGTGGGCCATCGAGCTTACCCAATATGATATTACTTTCAAGTCCCGTGCCGCAATCAAAGGACAGGCACTAGCAGATTTCGTAGTGGAGTTCAGTGGAAACCTCGACTTTAACCTTGAGGGAGAGCCCGCTACCCAGACAAATAGCAATGTCCCAATTCCCGGGGAAGAATGGCCCTCCCAGTCAAGAGTTTGGACACTATTCATGGATGGAGCCTCCAACCAACATGGCTGCGGGGCAGGAATCGTATTGATTGACCCAGAGGGGATCGAGTCCTCCCACTGCTTAAGATTCGAATTTAGGGCCACCAATAATGAAGCAGAGTATGAAGCACTATTGGCTGGTCTGAATGCCGCCCGAGAATCGGGAGCCCAGTTCCTTACCATCAAGAGAGATTCACAGTTAATCGTGAACCAAGTAGCCAGATCCTACCAGGCCAAGGGCGACAACATGTCCGCCTACCTAGAAAAAGTAAAGCAAGCAACCAAGGTGTTCCAAATGGTTAAGATTGAGCATATTCCTAGGGGGGCTAACCACCGGGCCGATGTCCTCACCAAGATCGCAACTGAAGGAGGGCAAACCCCCCTAAGGGAGTCCGCCTTCAACTTCTAAGCAGGTCAAGCATCGCCAAAACCGATGAGGTCCATCCGGTAGACCGCATCCCGTGCTGGATGGACCCTATTACAGATTACCTCTAGAGCCAGAATCTCTCGGATGACCCAACAGAGGCTAGAGCAATAAAAAGAAAGTCAGCCCGGTACTACCTGGTGCAGGGACACCTAATCGGAAAGGGAAGTCATTGCCCCTCCTTAGATGCCTACACCCGGACGATGCCAAGTGGGCGCTAAAGGAGGTTCACTCAAGTGACTATGGAGATCATTCAGGAGGAGATGCCTTGGCACACCGGGTCTTAAGGATGGGATACTTCTGGCCGACCCTCCATGAGGATGCTCGCTTGTATGTCCGCACCTGTGTACCATGCCAGAGGGTGGCCAACCTTATGCACCAGCCCCCGGAAAGGTTATCCATCATCTCCTTCCCCTATCCTTTTGCGGTATGGGGAGCAGACCTCATTGGCCCACTACTTGCCGGGGCAAAGCAATCCAAGTATGCGGTGGTCGCCATAGACTATTTCACCCGGTGGGTAGAGGCTGAGTCGCTTACCAGCATAACAGAGGCAAATATGACCGCTTTCATTAAGAAGAATGTGGTATGTAGGTTTGGAGTCCTCGTGGCAATAATTACCGACTTAGGCAAGCAGTTCAACAACTATAGCTTCAGGGACTACTGTGAAGATTTGAGGATTGAGTGTCGTTTCGCCTCAGTAGCCACCCCCAAACAAATGGCTTGGTCGAATCCACGAACAAAACGATCAAGAAATTGTTGAAGAAGAAGCTGTAGGAGGAAAAGGGAGCCTGGGTGGATCAGCTCCCAAATATCTTATGGGCCTACCGAACCACCAAAAGGACCGCAACCGGAGAGACCCCCTACTCACTAGCTTTCGGGGTCGAAGTTGTTCTACGAATCGAGCTGAAACTTCCAAGCTTCCGCACATAACTCTACAATCCGGAAGACAATGAGGACAAGCTCAGGGCATGCTTAGATCTAATAGAAGAAAAGTAGGCCGGGGTGGCCTAGAGGATGGCAGCCTACCAGCAAAAGATTGCCCGCTGTTTCAACAAGGGTGTCAAGATCCGGAGATTCAAGAAGGGCGACCTGGTACTGAGGAAAGTCACACAGAATATCCGTCGCAGCTCGGATGGTGTCTTTGCTCCTAATTAGGAAGGTTCATACCTTATCAAGGCGAAGGTGAGCCAGGGAGGATATAAGCTGATGGACGTCGACGGAGATCCTATTGGACACACTTGGAACGCCGATCACTTGAAGAGGTTCTACCTCTAGCGGCTTGGATCAAGAGAAAGAGCGTGGGAATCCCACTGTAAATAGTACTAGTTCCTTTTGTTCACTTTTCATGTAGGCGTGACCCGACAGGCACTTGAGAGCCAGGGTTCAACCACACAACGAAGCGGCTTTGACAGCCTGTACCTAGGGTGTTTTCGCGCCACCCCCCCCCCCCTCCCCTCCCCTCCCCTCCCCCTCCCCCTCCCCCTTCCCCTTTTGAATGAATGAAAAGTTGTTCTCCACAATTTATCATATCAATTTTCGCCTGTTATATACCCGGTATCTCAGATGAGCTACCACGATGCCTTGGGCTGGGTACGAGACCCCCTAGGAAGGGACTTGGGCTTAAGTGGCCATGGTTGCCTACCAAGTCCAGGAGATACCACTGTTAGGATTATGCTCAATAGCAAGAGTGTAATATTGTAATTGACAATCTTTTCATATTAATAAAGTGATTTCTGGTTTAACAAATCTTATAGCATTTATAGTTTAATATTATAATTGTCAAAGTAAATAATCATAAGGTCAAAAGACTATGAGAAAAGAAGAATTGTTCGTACATCTGGATATGTATGAGGTAGACACAATTCTTTAGTTAGTCTTGAATAATGTTCACAGCTTAAGTTAAAGGTTGGGCACCTTTATCTTGCTAAAGTTGTAGAATTCTTTTGCTAGCATTTGAGTGGGATCAAATGAGTTATGATGAGTCTGAAATCATCGAAGGGTCTTCGAGTAAAAGAATCTAGTGCACTGGGTGCATTGAATAGGATCACAATGAAATACTTTATCTAGAAGCGTCAGTAGATAAAAGTTTTTTCATTATCAGGACAATCGGAGAGTCTATCTTAATCCTGAGATAAATGATGGACTTATGGTTGCAAGTGTTATCATTTGAATTATCAATGAGTACGATTATATAGCATAGTCTATCCTCGATAGTTTGATGGTATTCATTTGTTAATCGATAGAGGACTTCATTTATAGATATAGACATCGTGGCTCCATTTATTAAATGAGAGTAGAATATCATCATATGGATGTTTTGAGGTATTGGATATTGAATCTTAACGTTAAGTTTTCGATAGAGTCTATTGAAACATGGCTTCTGGACAAGTAAAAATATCCAAGTTCAAAATGTGGTCATATGAGTAAATATGGTAATTTGGAGAGCTATAGGCGGTCTATGAGCTCTTGGCGATTACTAATATTCTTCACGAGGATACACCATCTCCTATAAGATTGTCTAGGGTATGAACGAGAATCATTTACTTATTCCATCTTTATTTAAGAGTGCAATTTTAGTTCTTTAGTGGAATGAACTAAAATTAATAGATTGAACCTAAATGGATCATTTGTTGATTGTGATTGGGTTATGTCTATTGGAGCTTAAATTTAGATAGGCCCGCCAAGATCCCCAATCCACACGGACTTGCATGAATCACTTGATATATTCTACCGGACTAATTTATGGGTCCATCTAGAATTGTATTAAGGCATGTGGACTTGTTTCTTTTTTGTAAGAATGGGCCTAGTTCACATGTGGGCCTTTTGTTAAGGTCCAATGGATTTAATAAAATAGAAAAACAATATATAGATATATTAATATATATGGCACATGGCCGAGATATATATAATATTATATTGTTTTATTTTTATTAATTTATTAAATGGAAATTAATTAATTGATTGATTAATTATTTAATTAAAAATCAAAATCTTTTTTTGACTAGGAAATATGTTTCTTAGTAGTATACTATTGTGGTAGTATAATAAATATTAAAGACTTTATTTAGTAAATAGATAAATAAAGGGAATTTATTTATCTAGTCAAATTAGGAAGTCTTTGATATAGTCACAAATACACTAAAGAGTTGGATTAGGGTTTGTATATAATATATATGCATGCGGAATATATAGATAAGATATGCATGAATGCATGCGGAAATATATTTACATATATGCATGCGGAATGGAAATATATATGCATGAATACATGCAGAGAGATATATAAAATATATTGTGCACTAGATATATATATATTATATATTACGTAAGGATGCAGAGATATATATAAATAATATATTGTGCACTAGATATATAGATATTATATATTATGCCAGGATATCGGGATATACATATATAATATATTGTGCAAGAGCACGAGAGATATATAAGATGTATTGTGCAAGAATATCGCTATATATATAGATCATATATTCGGCAACCCTAGGGCTTTGGCTTGAGAGATTTTCTTTTGCTTGAGAAAAATAAAATCCAACTCTAGAGATTAGTGTGATAATTCGGCCAAGAGAGAAAAAGAGAAGAGATCGTTTTACTTCGATAGTGCACTAGTAGTTCAATAGGCTTTGTGCACAACTTCAAATAAGGTTCACACGAGTTTCGATCATTAGATTGAGAATTCAAAAGTGACCGGAACGTTCTTTGTTATCTTTTGGAGGTTTAGTGACTAACGAAAAAGAAAAAGTTTTGTTATCCATCCTCAGGTACACAATTCAAAGAGAAGGGAGACCATGCTCCTAGGTGATTCACGTTCGTGATTGGATTGGAAGATCCTGCGGATTACCATCAACGCAATGTCAATCGGATCACGCGACAAAGGTATGATATCTTTAGTATTATATGTTAATTAATTAGAGGGTTAAGGTTCAAATTATGGAAAAATTTTAAACTATACTAAAACCGATTTTAGTCTCGCTTCCGCTGCGTTCAATCATTTTTTCCCTACAACTGGGTACCTCAGATGAGCTACCACGATGCCTTGGGTTGGGTACGAGACCCCCCAGGAAGGGACTTGGGCTTAATTGGCCATGGTTGCCTACCAAGTCCAGGAGATACCGGGTACCTCAGATGAGCTACCACGGTGCCTTGGGCTGAGTACGAGACCCCCCAAGAAGGGACTTGGGCTTAAGTGGCCATGGTTGCCTACTAAGTCCAGGAGATACCGGGTACCTCAGATGAGCTACCACGATGCCTTAGGCTGGGTACGAGACCCCCTAAGAAGGGACTTGGGCTTAACTGGCCATGGTTGCCTACCAAGTCCAGGAGATACCGGGTACCTCAGATGAGATACCGGGTACCTCAGATGAGCTACCACGATGCCTTGGGCTGGGTACGAGACCCCCCAAGAAGGGACTTGGGCTTAAGTGGCCATGGTTGCCTACCAAGTCTAGGAGATACCGGGTACCTCAGATGAGCTACCACGATGCCTTGGGCTGGGTACGAGACCCCCTAGGAAGGGACTTGGGCTTAAGTGGCCATGGTTGCCTACGAAGTCCAGGAGATACCAGGTACCTCAGATGAGCTACCACGATGCCTTGGGCTGGGTACGAGACCCCCCAAGAAGGGACTTGGGCTTAAGTGGACATGGTTGCCTACCAAGTCCAGGAGATACCGGGTACCTCAGATGATATATCGTGGGTTGGGTAGGACGCCCCTTTTTTAAAGGACTTAGGCTTAAATAGCCTTGCCCGCCTACCCGATTTGAGCAATACCAGGTACCTTGACCAGAATGGTTAATATCGCAAATATGTTATCTTCGCACAGTAAGCACGATTATAATTACGCCTTAGCAAACGTTCAAGCAAGAACCTCCCTCTCGGAGAGGCCCGGATGGGGGGCGCGGATTGTTAGGAAGAAAGTCCTAAGTCAATATCAAGCCAAGCATGAAACCAACTAGTTTATGCCCGATATGCTGCACCGTCACCAAGCATGCTACTCCTACTTATATGAGATCAGAGCCAGTTTTTACAAAAGAGTTCCATGCATATGTGAGGCACACAGAATAGTATCAAGATAAAGCAAGGATGGAAAATGAGGATATTTACTTCATCAACAAAAGTTGTAAGGGAACCATGAAGGACCATGGCACCTAGCCAGGCCACCTAAGCTAAACAGGCATATAAAAAAAAATAAAAATAAAAAATAAAAGATAAAAGAGCAAGTAGTGAAGTGCAAGGAGCACTAGTTCATCATTACATACCACAAGGAGGATTGGAACTCAGAAGGCCCAACCTCCCCACAAATAAAAAATAAAAAATAAAAAAAATACCAAGGTAAAGAAAAATTCAAGGATGCATAGGCATCAGTTCAGAATTACATACTAGAGGAGGACCAAGGCACAGCTGGCTTGGTCCTCCCCAAATTATCAAGCAAAAAAAGATAACAGCAAAGAAGCAAATGCATGTGCAAACTAAACGATGATGAAAGAGGCATTATTCACTGGTCTTGCATGGGGCTGGTGGACTCATCGACAGGCAAGGCGGACTCGATTGGCTGCTGGCTCGGTAGGGGATCATGGGCTACGTCCTCCTGATGGCGCTCCTCTTGGGCCTCTGTTGGTAACTTCCCCGACTCCACAGGTGGCGATCCTGGCATATTCCCGGTCGCGCCGAGCTCCCTTTTGTCACTCCCAGCCAGGTCGCTGCTACTTGCTATGTCCCCGCCTCCAGGAGGCACCGATTGCTCTGGCATCACTTTGGGAACACCATCAGCCCCTGCCATGATCTCCTCCCTGTTCCAACCGTGAATTTGATGAAGATTGAAGTCAGGAGGAGTGTGTTAAGCCATGTGCAGTTGGGCAAGATAATAACCGTCCCCGAAGGATTTGTCAGCCCCAGCTTCCGCCTCCGTCGCCCTGGTAATTACAACCACGGCACGGTTCTCTACCATAGCTAGCTCGATCTTTAATTTGTTCCGCTCTAGAGCCCGACAAGTGGACCGGGTGACCTCCGCCTCCAACTCCTTCTGTACCCGCTCGAGGTCCTTCTTCACCTGGGAAGCCTTGGCGTCCAACTCCTTCCTCTCCCTTACAAGCCTGATGATGGTCTTCTCCACCTTCACCCTAAGCTTTTCCGCTTTAATACGACCCTCCTCCGCCATATGGTGTTCCTCTTGGAGCGAAACAGCCTGCTCCCCCAAGGCCAAGATATACCGGAACACCTGCAAGACAAAGAAAGGAGAGGACCACAAAATGTGCAGGCCTGGCACTCAACACGGCCACCCAAATCAAACAATAAAATAAGGAAGCGGCTAAAGTTACCTCAATTGTAATTAGGGAACCCTTAGAGGCCAGTTCGCTTGAAGGAAGCACAGCAAGTTGGGAAGAATCCGCTTGGGAGCACGCCTCTCTGAACGCACGGAGAATGTTGTCGAAACCAAAAAGGGAGTCTTTCCTTGCTTTGGGAGGAACGGGGGGTGCCTTTTCTGCGATCAACACACCCTTCCCTTTGACGGAGGAAGGCCGGGGAGGAGGCATAGACGACCTGGAAAGAGTAGAAGTAGAAGAACCAGAAGGAACCACTGGGGGAAGTTTAGAAGCGAAAGAACTAGGTAGACCACGGCTCCGACCCAGGCGAGCCTCTAGCTCCTCTAACCTGGATGAAGGTAAGAGCACCTTTAACGGGGGAGGAAAAACTGAGCCTGAAGCGCCCCCCCTCCTTCTTGATTTTTGGGAGCGTCGCCTGCTTGATCGGGGTGCGAGAAGAAGCCTCCTTAACAACAGGGGAGCCCACCCTTGCCTGAGCCACACCCGATTCGCTGAGAGGGGCCTCCTCTTGTTGGACACCTGCAAAGGAGACTACCCATTGAGGGACCGTCAAAATCCATGCCACTCTTTCCACAATAGTCACAGTGGTAATGATAGTTTTCAAATGCTAAATAGAGTAACAGCGTTAAAAAGAGAGAACGCAAGTGAAAGAATAAATCACCTGGAATTACATCGATCGCCAAGAGGGAGCGCTCCACCCTAGCCCGCTCCTAAGGAAACCCTCAAGACTAGCATGACCATAACCTGCTTGCTTGATCGAAGCCAAAAAGCTCATAACTGCCTCATTGTCCTCCTCATTCGCCCACTCCAGCTGCGGCCCAAAAGAAGTAGGGAATGGTTGTTCCCAACGGCCGTAGCGCACAGTGGCTCATCAATTGCCCTTGACCACGATCCACTCCTTCTTCCATTCGAGGTCCTTCCTCCAGGTGCCAAGAACCACGAAGTCGACAGCATTGACACAACGAAGATAATACTGACAGACGGGTTGCTAGTTCAAGGGTGATAACTAGAAAACGGAGCGTAGCTCCTTATAACCCGGCTCCCCCAGGTTAGGGCGAGAGCCAGCGGCCTCTCGCCACAACACAAGGGAACCCACCAGGTTCCTTTAGAAGCCCGGCACCAACTGCATGGGAGCTAACCCGAAAGCACACAGGGCCCGCCTCAGCGTAAGGTGGAGTGGGAGGCGCACCCCTCCATCAAATGCCGCCACATGAATAGGAAAGTGACCGGGAGGAGACGCATAGGCATCGTAATCTTCAGTAGGAAGAGAGAGCTCCACGTCATTAGGGATGTTGAAAGCACGCCTCAAGCGAGACAGCACGCTCACGGTGCATATAGAGGGGGGAATACACGCAAAAACCTCAGAAGGGTCCCCTCCCTCCGCTAGCATGCGATGGCCTAATTCCTCAGATCCACATGCTCCAAATCTCGGTCCCCTTCGCCTGAGAGCCCCTCTAGGCTGGTCGCCTCTCCCCCATCAGAAATGTGTACCGGGGAAGAATGGGAGTTGGTGAACCCGGTCCCAACGGAAGAATGTCACCCGGAGCGATGGGGTTAGGGACGAGCCCTGCTTCCCCCCGCAGCGGAATCGCCACTGGGGCGTCACCTCTTCAAAGATAGCCCGACCTCTTCGGGGAGCTATCTCCTCCGCCATAGTCGTAGTCCTTCTCCATGTTAGAATCCTCTGATGCCATCTTTTTCAAGAGAAGTAAGAAGTAGAGAAGAAGAAGAAGTGAAAGCTAGAAAGCGGGAGAAAATGGAAAGACTCCAGTCAAACCAACCTTAAATAGAGAATGAGAGGGACGGTTTAAATTTTGAACGAGAAGATCTTAGCCCTGTAAGGATTCCCATACATTGATTGGCTTATTTCGTGGACAAACCACATGTTGGGGTTGTTTGTGTAAGGGTAGTTTAGGTGATTAATCTTCAAGCTCGAAGGCCCTTTCAAGACCTCAAGGGACAAGCACGCCAAAGGTAAATTTCTTGTGCTTGGTTTTCTTTGAAGAGATTTAATTAGCACACACACACTTAGCATACTTGATCTTGTGTGCATTCTCTTCACATGTCACTTTACACACTAGCACTTTGATTGTTATAACTTGTTGTGTGTATATGTGCTTAGTAATTCGTTTCCCGATAGTGTTCGGAAACGTCCGCGTGTGCACTTCTATGTGCTTGGTTTTGCGCAAAGACCGCCCACGGAGAATGCCATTGGCTTCTCTTTGGTTTTCACCTCTGTTGGTGATCAGTGGTTATGATCGGTGGCCTGGCCGCCGAATGAAACTGCTGTTTGCATCCAGAAGTGTCTGGAGCAATTCTACGGTCACGATCGGCGATCACGACCGCCGTTCGAAACCACCGTTCATACCTGATCTATTTAATCTCTCGGGTTTGATTCGGCGGTTGGATCGGTGGTCACGAAACCGCCGAATGAAACCGCCGTTGTTCCCCTGTTCTTCTCGGGTTCAATTTGGCGGTTATGATCGGCGGCCTGGCCGCCGATTGGTGTGTTTCAATGGCAAACTTGTCTTTTCACATGCCCAATTCTTGATGTCTATAAATATCTTACTTTCTCATTCTCTGATTAAGTTCTTTGAGTCTTTAGAACCCTAAACTAAAAAGAGAGATTTTTGAGAAAAAATCAAATCAAGAACTCACCTTTAAACACTCAAATCAAATCCTTTTTGCATCAAAGTTCATCTTGCATTCATCCATGATTGGGTTTGCATCATCACAACATGCTTGGTAAGATTTTGATTTAGTTCATCTTATTTTAGTATTTTTACTATCAAGCATATTCTCTTTTAATTTACTTGTATGTTTTTGATCATATGATAAATACAATATTAGAGAATTAATTGTGATGAATTGATTGAGTGTTGTATTGTGATAGCTAATTAGGTTTTTGATTAATCTTGAATAGCTAAGCTATTTGACATGTCATCTAGCTATTGATATCTAGGATTGAATTAATTGCATATCATTATCTTAGGTAAGCATTTAGAGTAACCTAGCTCTAAATTACATTTTGAGTATTTTACATATTCACATAGGTTGCATAATCTCTTCATAGAGAATTAAGTCTTAAGGCTAAGGTTGCTTAGGCCTCAAGCAATTAGGACTAGAGCCACTTTTAAAGGCCCGAGTGGTAGAAGTGGGGGGTTATTGACCGGAGTGTTAGACGAGGTCTACATAGGTTGTAAACTCCATTTCGATTAGTGGATTTCGAGGTCCGAGTGTGGCGCACTAAACAGCCCGTAGTTTTTCCCAGTGGTTGGGTTTCCACGTAAACATCAAGTGTTATTTAAATTCCGCACTATATTACACTTGCTTGTATTTTTGACTAGTAGGGGCATTTTCGTAAAATTGACTTGCATGCGAAAATTGGGTAATAATAGTTAAAATCTATTCATCCACCCCCCCCCCCCCCCCCCCCCCCCCCCCCTCTAGATATATATATCGAACACACCAAGCGTTATTGTATTACTTTCAAGCCCTCCAAATGATCGAACGGCTGGGAAAGCAGGACATAAAAGCAGATGGGACGAGTTGGCCGTTCTGCACGCGCCACGGTGGAAGAAGGCACAGTAAAACGTCCCCTCGCTGACACCCACGTCCCGACAAACGTGCCAAATTCAGAGGGCCATCATTACTGCATTTAATGCGGGAGAAGCTGGGCCAATAAGGTGAATCCCAATAAATTCAGGGGAGGTAAATAAGAAAATCCAAGCAGGAAAAACTCTTCATGCGACCGGATACCCCGCCTCTAACGTTCAGCAACACCATTAACATTAAAGGCGGGAGGGACTTCTGTTAACTGGGAAAATAGGCAACTAATTCAAGGAAGAGCTTTTCCACTTAAAGGACCTCACCCTTCCATAGCATCCCCCCAAGGAAGCACCCCCGGTCACTCTAAAACGCCTATTGGGAAGAAAGATCCGATCCTCTATGTGCCGCGCCTCCTCCGGGACCCACTGGATCTAAGCACGATTCAACTGAGATCTGAGGTGCACCCCTAGAATGCCTATTAAGAAGGAAGACCTGGACCACCCAGGATCCCGCCTCCAAGACGCGGTCCATCGATGAACCGGCTCCTCTCGAACGCCCAATGAGAGGAACTACATGTTCCAGTATAGGACCCGTTCCCAGCCAATGATCCGGCTAGAAGCCATCCTAAACAACGCCTACCCAGTCCCTCATAACACACTCCTACAACCTGGACAACCCTCCCTCTAGAAGAACTCCTTGGGACTTTCTAGCGACCTCTACTCCGGAAGGGCTGACGCCAGCCATCACCTTAGCTCACATGGGATGAAGAAGGGACTGGGAGCACCTGCAAAGCCACAGCACCAGTCCATTAATGTGAAACAGCAATCACAAATGGGGGAAGGCAGGCAGCCTACGGTCGAGATCATCCGTTGACCACGCTGCATCAACGATGGAACCACCCTCCATCTCAGCCCTAATGGAATTCAACTATCTCATGCATGAGAAGGGATACTCTATTTCTCCAGCAAAATACTCGCAGAAACGCAGCAAGCATGAAGATAGAAATGGTGGAAGAAGGAGCCTGACAGTGTGTAACGGGACAGGCGCTGACACTGTCCCCTTCTAAGCCAGATTTTGACAACGACCTCCCTCTGCAACGACGACTCATCCAGCCAACCAAAACCCCTGGAAACACCACATGTATGCCATATCAGCCCTAGAGAAACGCCTGCATGGACCTAAGGCCTAGGTGGAACGATCAAGACCTTTCAAGGAGTGTGACGACCACGGCCCCGCTAAAAACTAGAGGCTAGGATCATGCCCACCAATTATGCCCTAGGGACTAGAGCTCCCACCTACCAAAACCAAGCCCCCGACAGGGGAAAAACACGGTGGAACGATCCTAGCCGTTGGTTCTGTACCATCATGATTGTTGACAAGGGGGGACGGTGGAGATGTAATCGGGAGTTCCCGCCTAAATAAGCTACCTCCACCTACCCCTCAAGAAGAGACACTATAAATACCCCTACGATCTAAGAATAAGGGGTTGGCCTCTGAAAACCGAGACATCTACTTGGCTACTACCTCGCCTAGACAAAGCTCCTATGTGTGTCCTACTTGGCTACTACCTCGCCTAGACAAAGCTCATATGTGTGTCCTACTTGGCTACTATCCCGCTTAACCCAAGCTCCTATGTGTATCTACTTGGCTACTACCCCTCATGACCCAAGCCACTAGGCATGATCTATGTGGTCACCACCTAGCTTAGTTAAAACCCTTGCGGGCTAGCTTCCATTTAGCGAGGGTATCTTACCTCTGTCCAATTTGCTTTCGTTGTAGTTATAGCACATGTAATGGCTCATAATGTACCCCCTCGTTAAGGAATAAAAAGATCCCTCCTTCTCGGCAGTAAATTGTACATGTCACGCCCATACATACACCAGACTCGACCTCTTCTCCGCTTGCAGGACCGGTCTTACAGCATTGTACCGGTCCCTGGTAACCAGACCAAGGGCCTCCCCCGGTACCTACCCCGGGAAGCGAGGAACCATCCCCAACCCGGTCCGGACCAGCTACAACACACCCGTACGCCGTGGTCTAGGTTGTCCCGGGAAACTCCTGACAGATTTTTCAGGATAACACAAGCATTTCATTATTTATATCCCACCAGATCTTCTTACCTGGACCCACCTTCCTTCTCATTACCCTTGTCACCTTCAGCATCATGAACCTCTCCAGCTCCTGCCTCAACCGCTCCAACAGAAGGATCCGCTACCTCAGCATGATGCTCGGAATCCCGTCCTAAATAACCTTGTGCAACCAGGGGACTATGAGTATCCTTCTCAATAGATTCAAGATTAATGGCAACGTGAGAAGGACCTCCCTGATCTTGATCTTCAAATTGAGCAGCCCGGGCCATAATCTGATCTCAGTCCCAGTTGAGGGTGGTCTGCAAGTCGAAGGGAGGAGGGAAAGCTTTGACAACTTCATATGAAGCAGTGAAATATCCGTCCCCAAAGGAAGAATCCACTCTAGATTCTAAAATGCTCATGGAATCCCGCAAAGACCTGTAGTCGTCCAGGAGGACAGCCATCTCCGCCTTGACGGTCTCCCTTTCAGCTCGACGGCATGTTAATTTGATAGTTTCCATGTCGTGGGCATGCATAATCCGACTCAGCTCTGCCAAGGTAGCTTTTCTACCAGCTTCAGATTCGGAGGCGGCCTGGACCAGGGAGGTAACATTTTCCTCAGCTCAGGCTAGATGGCTCCTAGCTTCCTTCAAATTAGCTTGAAGTGCCAGGTTGGCCTCCTTCAGGGCAATGACCTGCTGCCCCATAGCTAGGGCAAATTTGAAACCCTACAGAAGAGTAGAAAGAGGATAAAATACCTATAAAAAGAAAGGGAGAAACTTAGGCTCAACAAACCAAACGTCAGAAAGCATACCTCGGCAAGTAGAAAAGCCCCTTTTGTTGCTAAGATATCAGCAGGCAGAGAAGACATTGGCAGCAGGCCCCTACCAGGGCAAGTGGCAATGAACTTAGAGATGACTTCCTCATGGCTAGAGTCTCGTGGCCCCGACCTAGAAGGAAGATCGGAGGGGGGGTAGCCTTAGCTGCAGCAGTTTTCTCTTTTTCCTTCCTAGCTGGAAGCTTAGCTGGAATAGTGGGGGGGAGGAGGAGAAACCATTATTGTAGGTTGAACAATGGCGACACTGGAAGCTTGTTTCAAAGTGGAGAGCGGAGAAACTTTGGCTTTACCAGCCCGTGCCAACATCTCGCTCAAGGACGGGCGTACTGCGACCTTCGCTGGAGGTGGAGTAAGAAAATACGAGGCCAACCCCGTAATTGCAGTAGGAGGAGTCGATGCGAGTGACTGAGATCCAGAGGTAGCTCTGACTCTGGGAGGAGAAGGAACATGAAAGATGGTTGGAAGGGGATCCAGAATCATCGGCCTTGAAGAAGAAGAAGAAGAAGAAGAAGAAGAAGAAGAAGAAGAAGAGGAAAGGAGAGGAGTAGGAGAAACTGTCAGAAGAATAATTAGTAAAATAAAAAATAAAAAATGAGAAGAACAAAGAACAAAGAAGCAAAGCCTACCCGAATGCGCAATTGATATCCTCAGATATCGCTCCAACCGAGCACCTTCAAAGGGATCACAGGTGGGATACATCAAATTAGTATAGTACCTATCCTGGATCTTCTTAAGAATCCTCCTGGATTCTGCAGAGAGCACACCCGTGCTCCACTTATCCTTCGGGGAAAACGAGTAGGAATCGGGTACTCGGCCCTATCTAGGTACACTGACTGGCCCCAATCACCCTTAACCACGTTCCACTCATCTTTCCAGGGCGGGTTGAACTTCACATTTGCCCTAGAAACAACGAACTGCATCTTGTTCTTGGGCCTTAGATAAAATTGACCCCGAGGGACCATACTCGTTACTTGGTAAATGTAGCGAATCTCATCGAAGCCGGGCTCCCTCTCAATACCTTTTTTCTCGCACTGCTCTTTCCAGAGCACCAAGAACCCCGTCAAGTTCTTCCAGAATCTGGGTGAAATTTGCAACGGGGCCAGTCCTAGAGCGATAAGCAACCTGCGAAAAGAGGGATAAAGAGGAAGCCGGACTTCACACTCGAAGGCGGCTACATGAATCAACAGGTAACCCGGAGGAGGAGTATATACTTAATATCCCCGATGAGGGAGAGAAAGGCAGATAACATCAGGGATCCTGTAAACCTCCCTGAGTCGAGCTAGGGTGTCCACCTTACAGACTGAATCCGGGATGATACGACCTTCATCAAAAGGGAGGAGAGGCCCAATAAGAGCCCCCGTAGAATCCACAGCAGGGATGTCATCCCCCTCCTCCCCTTCAGTGTCGTCAACATCAACACCCTCCTCTTCATCCGCTATCTGGACCGGATCATCAAGTCTATTGTGGAAACCCGACCCGATTCGGGGATTCCTACCAGAACGATGATGCTGAGACGGGATACCCTTGCCAGTAATGTCGCCTTCACCCTGTCCGTGTTTCTTTCCCCTAGTTTACAGGGAACTCCCCGCCGAGTCCGCCCGCTGTACGTTCAAAGGTGCATCAAGGCTATCAGGAAGATTAGCGGAGGCTGAATGAGAATTTGATGAAACAGGTCAATGAGGCAAAGAGGGCAGGGGAGCACCCTGAATAGAGGCAGGAATTTTCGAGGGAGACGCCATTGTGATAAAGAAAAGAGCTTCAAAAGAAGGAAAAGATTCAAATTCTTGGTTTCTGAAAGACAAGTGAGCGTAAACAAGTAAGGGGAGGTGTGATGCATTTATAGATAGGAGTGGGACGGTTACTAGAACATAGAAGGAAACGTGGAGTAATGGCTAGAGACGTGTGCGAGATAACTCCGAGAAAGCCGCGCCAAAAACGGCATGTTTGAATTCGTGAAACAACCACTGTTCGACACGTGGATCAACATTAAATATCGCCGTATACGAGGTGGATTTCCTCCTTAATGAGGGAAACCAGCCAGACGAGGCTGGGCAGAAAGACAGATTAGAAAATTCTTTAAGCGGACTAAAGATCCTGACTCCAACCCCAGCAAGCTACCAGTGTTCAAGTCAGGGAGGACTTCTGTTAACCTTCAAAAATGGCAGGGATCAAAGAAGAATTTTCCATTAGCCCCAGAAAAATAAGTCGGGGTAGAAAGCAATAACGGAACAGGTATCCGGGTACCCTACCTACCTATAGAAAGGCCAGGATGTGAATTTCTATCCACCTCGACCAGGTCCAAAACCTCCAAGACCCTGGAAGTACCAGGGAACCCCAAAAATGAAGCCCGGGGACTCCACTGTTATAAAATTTTAGTACCAGTCGGCCTCCAGATACCCCGATATCCTGATACCCCGATATCCTGGTACCCCGGTATCCCGGTACCCCGGTATCCCGATATGTTCCAGAATAATTCGAGAAAAATAAGAAGAAGGAGAGGACTTGAGTACCCCGATCCATCAAAAGCCAGCGGCAAACACCTAGTAAATCCCAGTGCTCTAACCCCGCCAAACATAAGAAGCAAGTACCCCGAACAGCAAGCCGAGAGGGAAGGCAAGCATTGAACGCCATCGTTTAGGACAAAATATTACATGCATTCCCGCCATTCAAGAATCTCATTCAGAAGCCAAGTCAACTCTTTCAGTTTGAAAAGGAATCATTGGATTTTAGAGATCAATTCCCCGACAAACTCGTAGATCGCTAAGGAAAGACCCGTAAATTGCTAAAACCCTAGACCGAAGTTCTAGGAGTGCGTGGCAAGACACGGGCCTATATATATTCATCGTATAATCACAGAAAGAAAGGGAGAAAAAACCTAACACACTTTTTCCACTTATCGACAGGCACGAAAAGCTCCACCGCCATTGCCCACCAAGCTTGTTTTTGTTTCTTTGTTCTTGTAATAATCGTTGTGCTATCGATTGATTGTAATCTTACAACATGATATTCTGAATAAAACAAGTCGAGCGTTCATTCTACTATTTGTCAAAATCCTTCTTATCTTACTACTATCACACACCATTCTTAATAGGCCTTTAGGAAGCAGAAGGGTATCGAACTACTTGATACCCCACCGACCAAGATCTATCCCGATCCTGGTCCTCCTTGAATTGTTAATTGGAAATTTCACCCCAGTGACAATTTTTGGTTAACACTTACTAATTGATTTTGCTATATTAGTGATTTTTAGAGATTTCATATTTAATATAATGGATAATGGTGGAAAGAGAAAGCACCATAAGAAGAGAGAATAATAGGACAGTGGAAATAGCAAGGAGTAGAAGTAGTAGGATACCAGTGGAAAGAACAAGCATAAAAAGATCACCGGACAGCAGGATGCCGTGTTGACCGAAGCGGAAGGTCTAGGTGGATTGTTCCCGACGAAGTACAGAATCAAGTCATGGAAGTCATTGGGAAATCGGGACGTTAGGAAGAATCAACTCCATGTTGATCCTCGCATGCACATAGTGATTAATGTAAGTATGGCTATTCTTTATGTATGATTGTTACATTTCAAGAGTAATATGTGGATATTGTTGTAGTAATTAACAAGTTGTCATTTTGCATGTCAAAATATTAATATTTAAAGTTTAACCTCGCTAGTGCTAAAGACTAGTAAAGAGGGTATCGTTCCGCAGGGAGGTGATTTTCATTAACCGGTTCAAGTTTTAGTGTTTATTGTAAGCATGTAAATAGAATGCGGATGTGGTAAGAATGGTATGTGTGAGGTATGTACATTGTGGTTTGTACATTGTGGTTGTGTGTGTGTGTGTGTGTGTGTGTGAAAAGAAAATGTAAATACATAAAAACAAAGAGAAAACAGAAGGGTGAGAATGGTGTTTAAAGTGATAAATAAAATGGTGGATAGGAGAGATGTAGGATATGGACACACAAGGTACATAAGTTCACCATATATAAGTACACAATAGTGGTTGTTAGACAATAAGCACATCCAATTTTAGTTAAAGGTTCGTTCTTGCCTCGATCCGATTTATACCCTTCATAGAGCTAACGGTTGAAGAGTGTGTAGAAAACCTCTCAAAAACGAAACCGCAACCAGTCATAGTTGTTAGGTTTTTGGTTCTTGTTGGCATGTATTCCATATCAAAACATCCTTTATCTTGTATTGATTAGTGGTCGTAGATATGATGATTCAAAGCTTCAAAGAAAGACTCGGCTACGGTTCATGCAAGATGGTGTCTTGAAAAGGGGAATAAGCTTCATTGCTCATCAAAGGTATAATTGACCTCATTCCTCTTACAAGGCATAGGCACACACACACATGGCATTCATTTGTGTCCCTGCATAGTTGTACAACATTGATATAACATATTCACACACTTGGTAGTGTATGCACATGCATTAGATTTAATTTGATAAACATTGTGAAATTGTATGTTCTAGGACTATGTCTAGGAAATGGCATACTTGTGTGATCTTGTGTTTATTTGTTTTTGTGTTATTATTTTCAGACTTGAACATGATCTCATATGATTCCTTATTGAGTCCCGGTCATTTCGGTTACTCATTCATTAGGTTTTGAGTCCAAACTAGGATGCTACGCTACTTTACGTTCTCATTCGTTGAGTTGTCTTCGTCGTCGTATTCCGAGTCGAATTCTCAACCTTTTGTCAAAGTTTCATAGTCTTCCTTGTGCATAAGGGAGTCATAATTTGTAATCCGAAGACGAATTTGAATTTGGAGTTCGGAGGCTCGAATATGGCCGAAGAACGTGAGAGAAGCACAAGGGAGGCAAGCAATGGCCAAAGGCCATTGGAGGTCACTCTCGTGAGGGGCGCATGAGGCTCACTGGCCACACACACCTCTGCCCCATGAGGCTCATGTACCTCTCACAAGGTGGGTGACGTGGCCTCCTAAGATTGGCCAAAAAAATCCCTCTTTCTCTCTCTTTTAAATATTCATTTTCCCTCTCATTCATTTCAAGAAGAAAAATTAGAAAATCTCATGTGCAGAATTTTCTCTCAACTTTTTCTCACTTTCCAAACACCATAAATTTCTCATACGAAGTTGGAATTGAGTGATATAAGTTGGAGAATCTTTATAATCAAGTCCGCTACCTTTTCCAAGTGGTCTTACAGCTGTTTGATCGAGTTTTCCAATGATTCTACCCAGAAAACCGAATCAGCTCGTGGATCATAGGTATTTGACTTATCTTTGTGTTTTCTTCTTTTATAACCTTCAATTACCTTGGGGTTTCTTCTTCTATATGTATATGTATGTATGATGAATGCTATTGAGAAAGATAGCTTCATAATCAAACCTAATCAAAGTCTAATTAGAGACATATGTGAACTAGTGTTCTAGGATTCTAGGTTTTTCACATGTTTGAGTGTTGTATTGTGATTAGTTTGATATCTAGGGTTATTTGTGATTTGATTGATGTATTTTATGATCAATAACCTTAACATGTGCTTAGATCCTCTTATTGATCAAATCTAGGATTATCACTTGTGTTTTTGTATTTAGAGCTTAATAGGATTTAATTGACTATTCATTATATCCTTGCTCTAAATCTTTGGCTAGAATATTCATTGAATACATTTTGTGATTCTAGCATTTATGTGTATGTTTGTAACTGTTAACCCAAAATTATCACCGAGGTGCAATTTAGAATTAACAGTATGTGGAGGACCTGGATCTAATTAGACCTGGGCTGGCGGGATACCTAGTAGCCCGATAATATATGAGGGACCCGGATCTGGATGGATCGGGGTTGGCGGGATACCCAGTAGCCCGATATCCCGCTGATTTCTATAGATCGACTAAGCTTATAGTACAATAGTAGCAAGATAAGAAGGATTTTGATATATGGTAGAAAGTGGACTGGCCTAGGGGGAAAAAGCATCACGTATGATCATATGCTGAAAAACCCCTAGGTAGTATCTGGTGGAGAGAGATCCTTTATATATTAATCAATAAGGCGTGCTCCGGAGAGCTTGCAAAAGTAGGAGAATAATACAATAAAATTGCTCCAGAGAGCTTACAATCATAGGCAGGCATAGGCCCTTTTCTAAAATCGATATGAAAGAAGAGGAAGCAGAAGCTCATCCCCGGTTGGGGAAGAAGCCGTAGGTCTCTTTTTGGAGAAGAAGCGGATCCTTTTTCTGTCGAATATCATGTCATATATATAGGTTTTATTTCTTGTTGCCCACTCCCCTAAATTCGGTGTAATGACCTAGTAATTCATGGGGTGTTCCACAGAAATAGGCGAGAAGATCGTGGGATTGATTCCCTTGAATCAAGTGATTCCTTTTAGAACTGAAAGAGTTGACTCCACTTCATCAATACGGTTGATTATCTCCATTAATTAGGTTGACTATCTCCATTAATGATGTTGTGAATGGCCATTAAAGAGTTGACTATCTTCATTAATGGCGTTGTGAATGGTCGGAAAGGTCAACCTTCCTTGTATGGCGCATACTGTCTTTCTTGTAGCATGGTTCCGGTCTTCCTTGGTAATCTGACAAATCGTGTATTAAGACCTCCCTTGTTGATGCCTTCTATGTTAGGTGGTTAAGAGGTGCTTGGAGGACCGATCCGAGTATGGGGTACCCGGATACTAAGCGAGGTACTAGGTGCGGGGTACCGGGTACCAAGTACGGGGTACGGAGTACAGGGAGCGGGAGCGGGAGCGGGAGCGGGAGCGGGAGCGGGGTACCGGGTACCAGGCGGGATACCGGGTACCAGGGTACCAGGATACCGATGTGGCACGACATCAAGATACTGTGTATTATGGATCTTGCGGTAGCGGGGTACCGAGATTGTATGGTAGCGGGATCCTGGGTTCATTCTTTCATCAATCAAATGACTTTGACATGGATGGAAAATTCTTCTTTGGTCCCTTGCCAAAAAAGATGGTTAACAGTAACATCTTGAATATGTGCTTCATGTCTATGATCTATTCAAGTGTTATATGTGTGAATGAAACTAAGAGTTATATGTGTTAGGTGTTTTCACATGCTCTAGGTTTAATTCAAATTTTGCATCTAGACTATTTTGACTTGTGTTCTCACATGTTTTAAGTCTAGTTTCTATGGAATGTATTGATCACATGTTCTCTTTTGAATTGCTTGTTTGCATCATTTGCAATCATTTGATCACACTAGGAAGTCCTTGTGAAAGGCATGAAGTCTTGACTAGAACAAGGTGTCCGGATAGTCAAGCAAGGAAGTTTTGGTTAGGACAAGAGGTCCGGATAACAAAGCAAGAAGTCACGGCTAGGATTGAGAAGGTCCGGATAGCTATGCATTAGAGGCTCTCTAAAGGCATGAGTGCCTTGGATAAGGAGTTGGCTACATTATTGGTAGGCCCGGACGTTTGGTTAGACATAGACTCCAATAGAGAGTATTGCATGGGATGTGCATTGGCTCTTGAGGAATTTCTAATCTTCCAATGATGTTGGCTTGGTATAGACTCCAATATATGGTGGCTTCGCATCATTGAGGGATTTTGTATCTTCCAATAGGGATTGGGTAGACATAGACTCCAAGAGGAAGTAGATCAATGTTAGTCACTTTTGAGGAATTTCTAATCTATCATACAATATATATAGTACCCAATGGTTGTAGTTCAACCCATGGATGTTTTCTCATTGGAGGTTTTACCACGTTAAAAAATCTTATGTGTCAATTCTTTCTATCTCTCTATTTTATATTTGTATATGTGTATGTTTTAATCTTGTAGTACAATCTTCACTTGTGATGCATTTGGAAACAAGATTTTGTAAAGTGTAATTTGTAAGCAAATTCATTTTGATCATAATTGTAAATATAATTCTTTTATTCATTGATTCTTTTGTGTAGTTGTATTTTGATTAATACTTGTAACACATTGAACATTATTATTAATACAAGTATTATTTGTTGTTATGTTTTAATGTTATTCATCCTCTTGCAACTTTGTGTTATATAGACAAAGCTATCTTGAGGGACAAACGTGCGTTTGTTTCAAGGAATTGAAAAAGGTGTAAAAAATCTGTTAACCCAAAATTGTCACCGGGGTGCAATTCAGAATTAACGGTATGTGATGGACCCGGATCAAATTAGACCTGGGCTAGCGGGATACTTTATACCCTGGTATCCCGCTGGGTATCGTGAATCTGATATTACAATGAATACAAGTAATTGGATGGACGAGTTTCTCATATGGTGGATATATCAAAGCTGAAAAGCAGTTTATACGTATATATGTGTGGATCTGAAATATGATTCCTTACAACCTGGTATTTGAACTATCAGTATTGCAATATAGAAAAGAAATCAGGCCTGAAGGAGAACGATGGAAATGGAGATTTTCGTGTCTGTCGATAAGTAGAAAAAGTCAATTAGGGTTTCGATCACTTTCTTCTATGAACATATCATTCATATATAGGCCCGCTTTCTTGCTGAGCACCCCTAGAACCTCGGTCTAGGGTTTCAGTGATACACGGGTCTTCATGTGGAGCCCAACAAATTCATCGGGAAATTGATCCTGAAGGGCCTGGTGATTCCTTCTTTTTCAGTTTCCAAATGAGCTGACTCCTATTTAAAATAGGACCCTGACTTGGCGGGGATGAATGCCGCGTTGTAGCTTTTTTATCTCGAACAGTGACCTTTTAATGTCTGTTTTATATATGTAGTCTGTTCTTCGGGGTGCCCGCCTCCTGCTTCAGCGGGGTCAATCTATCGGGATCCTGGTATATGTCTTGCCACATGCTTGTCACGTGTTTCACTGGTCGGGGTATCCCAGGTACCCTGCGTCACTCACGCTTCTGATAAAAGTGATGTTCGCGGATATCGGGGTTCCAAGCAGCAGTGTACTAGGATATTCGGGTATCGGGGTACTCGAGGTAGCTGGGTACCAGGATCTCGTGATGGTTGTCTCTTTCAGGCCCCCCTCCCTTTATCCTTTGGCTTCCTAGTCCTTTTCCTGGTCCCGGGGATTCTAGACCGGGGTAGGTTGAGGCTCCCTTCTTTAGCCCATCATCTAGTAGGTGGGATGTCCAGACATCTTTCTGCTTCTACTTTGGATTCTGACTTTCTTCTCAAGGCTTGTGAAAAATTCTTTTTTGATCCCCGCCACTTTTGGCGGTTAACAAAATCTATTCACCCCCCCCCCCCCCCCCCCCCCCCCCCCCCCCCTTAGGGTATGCTTTAAGCAATTTAACTACGTTTGTATACTTTCAATATGTGAACCAATTCTACAAACAAAACTACATTAAGCCCCAATGATAGCTTCGTAATGTAAAATGGCAACGTGAAAGTCTAATGAATGTGGAAAGAGTGATTGTATCTTCGACCATAACTCACCTAGAGCCCTAGAATGAGAAATAGCTAAATACCAATAATTGTAATTGTTAACCGCCTAAAATGGCGGGGACCAAAAAAGAATTTTCCATTAGCTTTGAGAAGAAAGCCGGGAAGCAAAGTAGCAGCAGGAAAGATAACCGAGTACCCCGTCTGCTAGCTGACAGGCTAGAGTAAGAGCCTCTACCCACCCCGGTCAGGTCCAAAATCTCTGGAACCAAGAAAGCACTAGGAAGCCGTAAAGAGAAGGGCTCTAGAGACACAACCGTTACAAGATCGTGGCACCCGAGTAACCTGGTACCCCGATACTCGAGTAACCTGGTACCCCGATACTTGGCACCCCGATATCTGCAAACATCATTTTAAGAGGAGCGAGAGGGACGCGAGGTACCCGGAGTACCCTGACCAGCAAAACTCATGACATACACATAGCAAGATAAACACCTGGATCCCAGTATACCGGCCCCGCTGAAGCAGGAGGCGAGCACCCCGAAGAGCAGACCACATGTAAAGGCAAATATTAAATGTCACCGTTCAAGATAAAAACTCAAGTTACAACGCGGCATTCATTCCCGCCATAAAGAATCCTATTTCGAATAGGGGTTAACTTATTTGGAACCGAGAAAGAAGGAATCGCCTGATCTTTCGGGATCAATATCTCGACGAATTCGTTAGACTCCAAAGGAAGGCCCGTGCATCACTGAAACCCTAGACCGAAGTTCTAGGAATATTCAGCAAGAAAGTGGGCCTATATAATGATCATATGTTCACAGGAAAATGGGGACCTCATTTTTTTTTCTACTTATCGACAGGCACGAAAAGCTCCATCTCCATGGTCCACCAAGTTGTTTTATTTTCTCCTATACTGTAATCTCGATAGTTTAAGCATTGAGTTGTAAAAATCTTATTAAAGTCATTTATATACACATAAACAGTTTTGTGTTTTCATACTTTCACCGTATCAGAAAATTATCCCTCCTACTACTTGCACTCATTATTCTTAGTAGATTCATAAGATCTAGCGGGGTATCAGGATACTGCACATCCCGCTAGCCTAGATCGATATAGATCCGGGTCCTTCATATATCGTTAATTTGAAATTGCACCCCGGTGACAATTTTAGGTTAACAGTAACTCTAACCATGACTCACCTCGAGCCCCTAGAGTGAGAAATAGCTAAAGTCCAATTGTTAACAGGAACAGTGAACCAAACCCTTCTAATATGACAATTTATAAGTTCACCCACTATTCCTAGACTATGCCCAAAGAGCCCCTCCAAAGGACAATCCTAACTATAAGCACTCAAACCCATTCATGGCATGCAATTTCGACCTTCCAAAGACATACACACACAAACAAATGGGATATTTGATTACAACTACTCCTACAATTAAGTTAATCTACTCCTAATCTCATCCATGAACACATATCAATTTCCAGTCATCCATAAACATGTATTTCAAGATAAGAGATATATCAATAAATAACAAGAGTGAATCAAAACACAAATTAGATATAAAAACAACCAACATATATATTGAGCATAATTAGGTTTACAAATATTTCCAAGTGGGGATTACATATTCAAGAAAACAAGAAATGCATAAAGAGTGAGAAATAGATACAATCCTTGAAGAAAACCTCCTCCAAGAGCTCCTTCCTTTGTCTAGCTCAAATTTGGCCAAAGCCCACTCCTATCTCTATGCAATCTACTCCTAAATATGGTGGATGATGGGTAGAAGATGAAATGGAAGACATCAATAAAGGAAAAACCTCCATGGATGCCCTTTCAAGCCTCTCTCTCTTTCCCTCTTATTTAAAGAAGATGAAGTTGGGAGAGTTTTTAGAGAAGATAGGGATGTTGGATCCTCCTGGAAGAGAAGAGAAAAGGATGTTTATATAGTGTGGGGAGGTTAGAGTTGGAAATTTGGGTAAAAGGATGAGACTGCCCTTTTTCAGCCAAAAAATGACCTTCTGGAGGTGATCGGCAGTTTGGTTCGACAGCCTAGCCACCGAATGAACCAACCTAACCATTCTCGCATTTGTGGACCTTCTGGAGTTGAACGACGGTCAAAATCGATGGCCTGGCCGCCATTTGAAGTAGCCGTTTGGACTTCTCAGCATTTCAGCATTGCACACCAGTCACTCAAACGAGCATAACTTCCTCTAGAAATCTCAAAATCGTAATCCATAAAAATTTCTAGAAACTAGACTTCTAGGGATTTTCGAATATATATGGATCTCGTCGTGGTTTGATATGATGAGGGAGTTATGGCCTCCACAAGTTCAACGTTCTACATAAGCCTATACAACCTCAGCCATTTTAGCTTCTTGGACATCTCTGGAATTGAACGACGGTTTGCAAATTGGTAGTGGTGCTCACCGAATGCAATCGTCGAATGCCTAATTTTTGCACTTCGTCCGTAAGCTGTTGGAATGCCGATGGGGTTCTGCCGCGGTCTCGGTGTCTCGTTCTAGCTCGGCAGCGGATCAACCGTGGAGACATTTAGATTCGCTTGGCCACGACTGGGTTTAGATCACGCCACGGTCTATGTCAACGGTGAGGCGCGGCACTTAGCATAAACTCTAATTATTCCGTTTTTGGCTCATTTAAGCCTCCCAATCTTTCCTTTAAGCTTAAATACCATTGGTAGGGAATATGTACCTACACAAGGCTCAAACAAAACATTATATACAAAAATAGTCTCGAAAACGAGCACAAAAGATATGAAATAGAGGACCTCAAATATGTATAAAATAGTCCGATTAGTAATAGATTATCAAATTTATGTTATTTAATTTCGCAAACCAGTGTTTACTTTTCCAAATTCCCATTTGATTACTTGTGGTGATGTTTAGAAAGAACAATTAATGAAGATTGAGGTTGTTTTGAGTGTCTAGTCTTCTACATTGTCTTATAACTATTGTATGCATTTAAAGTATATGATTTTAATTGAAAACTTCGCCCATTATTGTTAGTAATTGTTCCATTATTCCTTACCAATGTTTTTTGCATGCCGCCTCTGACTAGAAGAATAAGGGGATGAGGAAACAGGAAACTTTGTGATTCATGGTATAAAAAATTGCCTGCTTCTGTGAAGTTAAAGGTTGAAGAAGCTAGTTTCGAAGAATTTACGAAGGTTATAGGAAATGAATACAATAGCCGAAAGAAAACAATACCGAGGGCCCTAGTTGATCAATGGTGGGATACAATCCACACATTTTACCTTTGATGAATTTGGGGAGATGACGATGACTCAATCGGATTTTAGCACAATAATTGGCATACCTGTTTTTGGAAAGCTGGTGGAGTATGACGTGGATGCTTACAAGAACAGGGATGAGCTGGTGAGGTGGTTTGGAGAGCCTATGGCCAATATAGCAAAGAAAAGGGTTCCTTTTGCAGAGATCTATGAAGCTTATAAAGGTTTTGGTAGGAACAATATGCGGGTGGAAGACATTGAAAGATTGACTCGAGTTTCATCCTAACATTGCTTTCCAGCACATTACTGTGCGACAAAGCTGGAGTTGTCAACCTTTATTACATGCCGAGCCTTAGAGATATATTGTCCATAGGTCTGTACAATTGGGGAAGAGCTGGCTTATCTACTTTGTACAAATATGGATAATGTTGTGAGAAAGAATTAAAGTACCAGTGGTTTTTGGAGGGCCTGGGAGGTATTCTGATTTGGACATGTATTTTAAAATGTATAGTTTCTTAAGTTTGTTTATGGTATTTTAACCGTTTCCGTATGTTTGTTCTGTTGGTTGCTAAGTATGTTTAGGCTTGTGAATACATAAAGCCTATTGCAAGACTAGTGATATGTTTGATAGATGATAAGACCTTTCCTCAGGCTATGGGATGAGGCTCTTTGAGGAAGAAAGCTAATTACGGTGATTTAAGGGGTACAATGAGGAATCTTAGATGAAAGGATGTAAAAGGATTATTTAAAAGATATGGAATTCTCTTTACATTTTATTGGACTAATCAATTTTAGGAAGTGTTCTTCCGTTAATATGTCAACAATAATGTTTTTGTTTAGGTAAACATGCACCCATGGGGAAAGGACCAGGAAAAATTGCCGACCTATGAACAACAATCTTCTCAGTCCACCAAGAGTAGGATTCTTTTAGATGGGCCATGCGGGCTCACATGGTACTTAGGAGAGCATGTTGGTATTCAAAGCTTGGGATTCATTTCACCACGTGTTCCCAAGGTGCCACCACCATCCGTGCTTAGGGACTACCCAATTACAAAAGAAGTGGCCAAGTCGGGTTTTGTGGGCTTGGATGCACTTGATTACCTTGAGGTTGATGATGGTCCAGAAAGGTACAGAGAGTTCGTAAAGCGCAACATAAGGGTGAAAAAGTACCATGATGATGTGGTGAGTTTATCCGAAAATGTTCAATAATCAGTTGTATACCTAAAATACCTTTGTATAAATAAATATTTTTAACTTTGTTACCACTAGCATATTGATATTGTTATTGTTCTTAATTTGTTGCATTTATATATGGGTAGGATATACTAGACCATAATTCTGTCGGACTAGTGGATTTGCCACCATGACAACTCCCCCTGATGGGGCACAGGAAGTCCAAATTCACTTGCCAACCTCTGTAAATTCCCAGGGACAACCCCCACTTACCAGTGCCTGAACAAATAAAATATGTGAGTTTTTTAGTTCATTTATGTGTTATGAATTGTGTTTTTTGGTTAACATAAGTGAGCCTATAACATAATTATTGGTGCGCTAGGTGCCCATTGCACAAGTTAAAGAGATGATGTCTATGATTTCTAGATTGACCCAACTTGTCATGGAGGGCCAAATTGATAAGCTCCATATCATTGATGATGCGGTATGGTTACTGTTATTTAAAATGTGTTTAATTACCATTGTTTAAAATATGTTTACAAAACTACAATCTAATGTTTGCTGATTATGTATATTGGTTTGTTTTCAGAAGCCGGTTGTGGATACTTCGAACAAACAAGACTCTCAAATGTCTGGTTCATCATCGAAATCGGTACGGGGTGATAACGTTAGTTCGGGCAGTAGTTCTCATGATAATGAGGATGGGGATCATGATAATAAGGATGATGCACTTGAAATCGAGGATGGTGAGTCTGAGAGTAAGGAGGCAAGTGAATAGCATGGTTCCCGTTCTACCAGAAATGGAATAACACCCACTGAACGTAAGAGCAATGAAAGGACACCAGGTGAGTGTCTAACAAACGAGTTTTGTGTTTAAGAAATATTGTGAACACAATTAATGAGTCAACTTCATTATTAAACTTATTGAATTAACTTTAGTTTCATTTCTTATGAATAATGTTCACAAATGCTATTGCAGATGTAGATGCAGATGTTGTATTAGAGGGTGAGCAGGTTGAGGAGGAATCAAGATATGAAAGTGTGGAAATTGAGGGGGGTGACAATGTGAGTGAGGATAGTGGAGATGAATAAGTGAGTGAGGATATAGGAGATCAAGAAAGTGTGAGTGCGGAAATAGGAGATGAAGAAAGATTGAGTAAGGAATTAGGAGTAGGAGAAAGAGTGAGTGAGAAAACAAGAGATGAACAACAACCGTGTGATACCCAGGTGATTCAGCTAAAGCAATCCCAGAAATCCAAGAATGGGAAAGAAGCAATTGGCACGAGTGATGCATCTGGCGAGAACCAAGGTCAAGCGCCTAAACAGAATAAGAAGAAAGGAAAACTTCATAGTGATGCACCAAAAGGGATCCCGGAGCAAGCTTCGAATACGAAAAAGAGAAAACCCATTGTAGCTAGTGATCAACCAAAAAAGAAGGCTAAGGAAGCAACAAAACCAATGACTGAGGATACAAGAGATCAAGAAAGTTTGAGTGAGGATGATGCAGATGAAGAAAGAGTGAGTGAGAAAACAGGAGATGAACAACAACCGTGTGATACCTAGGTGATTCAGCTAAAGCAATCCTAGAAATCCAAGAATGGGAAAGAAGCAATTGGCAGGAGTGATGCATCTAGTGGGAACCAAGGTCAAGCACCTAAACAGAAGAAGAAGAAAGTCAACCTTCACAGTGATGCACCAAAGCAAATCCCGAAGCAAGCCCTAAATACGAAAAACAGAAAACCCATATAGATATTGATCAACCAAACAAGAAGGCTAAGGAAGCAACAAAACCAATGGTCGAAAAGTTAAATGTGTTGATTGCTGAACCAAACAAGAAGGTGCAGAAAGCTCACAAAAGCAAGAAGACCGAGGTCATTCTTCCAACTGTTGAACCCAAGGACAAGGTGAGGTTAGCACAAAAACCAAATATAAAAATGGCAGCAAAGAAAGCCTTTACAAGGAAGTCATCTGGACTGGCAACATAGTGATGTTAAAGAGTTGGTGTTACTGTTTTTTAACCTAAGCAAAACTAAATTTTTTGTGTGTGATGACTGTGATCTAATATGGACTTGTTCTGAACATCTAAATATAGTATTTAGGCATTATGACTACAACATAACATTATAGAAAGTAGAACTGGTGGGATAAAATTACTAAGATGTTTTTTGAATACGAATCTTTTCAAATTTTTAAAATTTGATTTTCAATTGGATAAGTAGTTATTTTCAATTTCTTTTATCTTTTTATATTATTTTTAAGTTTGTTTTCTAATATATTTTATTTTGTTATTTTATTTTATTTTTTGTAGAGAAAAAATTGTGTGCAGTTAGTGGGTACCGTATAATATTTTTATCAAGTAGGAGGGAAAATATGAACATCTATATTTTATTATCAGGGGCAAATAATCAATTTTCACGAGGCCATTGGTACATATATCATCCACAAAATCTCTGATGGAAGCAAATTCAAAAAACACAAGTTGAGCAACACCAGTGATGTTTTAAAAGAGTAGCAATGCTTTACCAATTTTGTTTTTGAGTTGTGAAACATGAACCCCTAGATCGATGCATTTTGCTATGATTAAATGCCTTGATCTGCTTACGCATACACTATCTGTCTTAATTTGACTAATTCTACAAAATGACATTCGATTCAAACTTGGTTTTTGAAATCTTCCTAGGTAGTAGGTAGGTGCTCATCTATACGACAATACACTTCTCTTCTGCTCTAACTTTTTGAAAATGTTTAAACTCATTTTTTGTAAAAACAATGTCACGTTTGTTCATTTATTTCTAAATCTTTAAAGCATAAAACATATTTTCCAAAATTTCAAAAAATAATAACAGACAACACCTAAGCCTTGTAGAATTTCTTGCTGAGCAAAACAGTTATACTAGTTGTACAACACGGCCAAGAAAGAAGTTGGGAGTACGAATTATAGCAAAAACTGTATTGATCACTAATATTACAAATGCAAACATCTAAATTAGTCAAGCACAAACCATTTACTACCCTCCTTTGTTCATTTAGACCCTAGAGCAAATGACAACTTCGGCCGGGTTTTGTTCTTACCCAACAACTTCATTTGGTTCAAGCGTTCTTCCTCCTCTTGTTGCTTCTTCCTATGCATAGCCTCTTCTTTTTCTCGTTGGATGCGTTCTAGTTCACGATAACGCTCCTCCTCTCTACGCTGCTGCTCCTCTGCTTCCTTCCTCTGAGATTCTTCCACCCTCCTCTGATTCTCTTCAAGCATTTTTTCCAATTCTTCTATCTCTCTTCGAGCTCGTTCCTGAAATCAACTTATACATTAAGTATCTCCAGCGAATTGAAACAAACAAAAGTGTTTTGGCTTGTCAAGGCAGCTGCTCAAAACTATTAAGTGAGAGATCTGAAGCACAAGCAATTTAAACAAGATTATCTCAATAACAGACCCAGTCATGCCTGCATTATAGCTTTCCAGCTTTAAGGGTTTTCTAGAACAATGTAAACAATGAGAACAAAACAAGGCCCCTCACAACCAATTCTTGAACCACAAGAGAGCAACCTACTTCACCTTTTCAAAATCTTGTAACGAGGAACCTTGTCATATATTAATTCCCTCAATCTACCATAGAATGGTATTTTTTTTAATATTTTTTTTTTATGACCAATAATTGCATAACTACAGGATGAAATAAAGTAATTGCAAGGGAACCTGTCTCAAGCATCTCATATCAGTCATTTGCAGGAACTTTGTTTCAACTCTCAAGCGGCCCAATATAGCATTAAGCTTGATGTGGTATCCACATTAGAAAAGAAAAAAAATGAAGATATAAAGACAGTCATTTGCAGCAGGTTTCTGGTCAAAATACTTGCCTCCTTTCTCCTAGCCTCAATAAGAGCTTCTTCCTTTTCTTTCTCAAGTTGAGCTGCAACTTCATCCTGAAGTCTCCTCCTGCCCTCCTCCAGCTGTCTTTGTATCTCCAGTTTTATCTCCTCTGAATTCAAGCTCTCTTCAACTTTCTTCCTAATTGCTTCTTCCACCCTCCTTGCTGTTTCTTCATCAATCAGTTTCAATTCAGCTTCCAGTTGACGCCTGGAAGTAGAAAAGAGAAAAAAGTTAACCAGGAAAAAAAGCACTCTCAATGGTAGAATTTGCCATACTTTTGTTTCCGGATGTCTTCATATCCAAGAAAAGTTACAACTACAACATCAATACAAAAATCACGGTTCCTTTTTATCATTTTTCACCCATCCATTTCTTTTCCCTCTATCTCTCTCCTTATACTATGTAACTATATTAAATGGCAAACTAACCTTCATGACGACAAAGGCACTAAAAATATGCTCATGCTTTTAAGGCATACCTCTAACTGATTCCTGATCCAAACAAATCAATTTCAAAACTGGTGAATAGTAGATAAACGAGGCATCGAATTTGATCATCAAATATAACAAGTTGAATTACAGCAGTATCTTCCTTCAGAAAGCCTGTGGAGAAAATGTCAAAGCAACCTGCTGCAGTTTTAAACTAATTACAAAAAACAAATCCTTG
The DNA here is from genome assembly GCA_008009225.1 of Acer yangbiense. Classification (NCBI taxonomy): domain Eukaryota; kingdom Viridiplantae; phylum Streptophyta; class Magnoliopsida; order Sapindales; family Sapindaceae; genus Acer; species Acer yangbiense. The sequence continues at coordinate 9,491,593 of CM017769.1, forward strand.
CACTTGCATATATCTTTCTTCTGATTAGAAAAATGTGGGCCTGTTTTTGTGCATATAGATAATGGAAGTAACAAAACATTGACAACAGCTAATTTGTAAGACAAATTCAATTTCCAGACACAGAACTAGGCCTGCAAACTCAATTCAGTTGAAGGCCAATTCAAGCTCCACCGTAGTACAGTGCTCAACAGTACAGCACGTCCAGGGCTTAAAGAGATTCACCTTTTAAATCCTCTCAGCTCAGGCTGATGCCAAATTAGGTTGGTTGCAGTTGGGCAAAGTCCAACATTGCAAAGTTATGTGTAATAATAGTAATAATGACTGAAACATTTTAACTTTTCTTCATAGGATTATACTCATTGAACACTGAATTACTGTTATTAATCAAATCATTGTATCCTCATCTGCTGATTGTAATCCATAAGTGGCGTAGGTAGGTCCTGGACTTGCTATCCATGCATGGAGGGAAATTTGAAGCTACCATATTTACACTCGGGCATCCCAAACTCCAAACATAACAAGTAAAGAAATTAGGATTAAAAATTGATAGTATAGTGAAGTTACAATATGCTTCTCAACCAAAAAATGAATAGAAATATAAGGTAAAACAAAGACCTCAATGTCAAACAAAAGTCCGGTCATTACAAGAAAAGGCATTGGAATTGACCTAAATTGAAAGCCTGCCTTGACAATTTTAAAAATTTGAAAGTGAGAATATGCGTGAAATTGTGGAAAGAAAAGCAAATTACAAAATGGTAAATAAAATAAAGCTTCAAGCCAATCCTGATTGGTGAATCCTGCCCTAAATCGAGAGAATAACTGGCTGTGAATTAAACTGGCTAGGACACAGGAAAATATCGCTTCACCCTGGTTACGTCTAATGGAGACCCTAATAGCACCAAAAGCTTAAATTTATGATATGAAGATTATTCCTTAGAAGTATCTGACAATGCATAGCCCTAACGTCATCATCAGATTTAGAAAAGAATAAAAATGTGGAATGTCTTTATGTACAATGGAACAAATAATACTGTAAGCAAATACTAGAGCAATAGAAAGTAAATTTAATTACATTTTACAGCACACATTTTCCATAAGACCCTTTCTATCATAAAATATTTCTTCATTGGGTGTGATAGAACCATGACAGATTATGCAGTTAATGTGAGTACAGATTTATGTAGAGGTTGGATCATGGATGAGTTTAAAGGCCAATGGACAACCATATATACTGATCCTAAATCTAAAACAGAGAAGTGTGTACTCAGGAAATAAAGAAAGCACACTTATCAAGCTGGGCCACATCATTTCCTGTTTCATCATCTTTTCCATATGAGCTCAAATTGGACCATATCAGACTTCAGATATGCTAGCCAAAAGACCACTAGCTTCCCACATTCAAACTTCTGACTCACAGCTTTTCAAGAAGCACAACTTGTGTAATAAAGGTTGAATCTAATGAGGTCAAGAAAGGTCTCATTCCCCAATCTTTCCCAACTTTCACCAATTAATACCTTCATCCTTATGGTCTAAAATCCCTAGGTTTTAAGTTGTTAAGAGAATCGATATGATATAATACACAAATCCAGCAAATATCGTTATCACGGACAGCAGAACCTGAATTTTACAACAAAAATTCTCTGTAACTGGAAAAAGAAAAAGGAAATTGATGACAAAGATAATGTTGGCAATACAACTGAGAAAGATGTTATGAATATTATAATCAAATAAGATAGTTTAATATAAAATTTCTGAGTGATAAAAAGGTGAAAGATAACTGAAACATATCCAAACACAGACAGCAATTACAATTTCTCTTTTATTTTTTTCTTTACATAATAAAAAAAAATGAAAAAGAAAAAAGAACCTTCTGTGTTTTCTCTTTTACAATATCATGATACTGCAATGTTCATCCTCATCTCTCTGACATAAAAATACAAAAAGTTTAAAACACAGAATCACTATTCTTAATATAATTGTAGGTTTTTAGATTCGATTTGCAGTCAGAATAGGCTTGCTGTTAAAAATTATAGACAACAGACAAGATGGGCTGTTCATTGTTTGTAATCCCCAATTTTCTTCTCAATGATATTGTAGAAAGTCTCAAATTTATCACTTAGACACAACAGAACAAAGGTTGGACTTGTCAAACACACAAAACATGCAAAACAATAAAAGGAAAAACAAAAGATAATGAGAACAGAAACAGAGACAGAAAAACATAGACAGGGACATGGAAGAAACAAGGCACCTAGAACCAAGGTCACCAAAGACCTAAAATTGTTTCTAATTACAGACAACTACAAACTTGTGCTAGGTAACAGCCATCATGGCTACCATGCATCATCGGTTTTATCTCCTGTAAACTTTTTCATCCCATCACAACAATTAACTTAAATCATAATGCTGAAGACTAAATTATCTTTATTTAAATTCAGATTACGATGAACAATGGCTTGCAATTGTGCAAGGCTCAAGAAAATTTCTCCACAACTCAGCAAGAAACTTGCATATATGAAATCCATGGCCTTCCAGCCAAAAGTTAATAGCAAACATAATATAATCCATGATTGAAGTGAAAAAGAAGATAACAATAGACTGAACAGAGCAGTGACATTTTCCACACAAGAAATAGGCTAGAATTAATAGCAATGTTGCAGAAGTCGGGCAGCGACCCCCCACCTAGCGACTAGCCCGCCTACTTGCCGCCTAGTCAGCTGACCGGAAGTAGAGAGGAAGTAAACCTTAAACTCTTAAAGAAGTAGAGAAGAAGTAGAGAGGAAGTAGAGAGGAAGCCGGATGTTGTCAAGGTTGCGACGCTGGACGATGTCGATCTCCAGCCATGGCGGCGAGGGACAGGCTGCAGCGGCAAGGGGCTGGACAGCTGGTTGGAGAATTAGGGTTGGTCTGGTCTGGTATTTGGTCGAATGAATGAATTGGAGTTAGAAGAGAACTTTTTTTTTAAAAAAAATTTAATGAGACCTCCAAAACTGCGTAGTTTTGGGGGTGTTATTTCAAAAAAAAATTAGGGCACCGATTGTCATCTCTCAAGACTCTCTCACTCGCACACACCCTGCAGCTTCTGGTAGAGTTGCGATGGCTCGAAGAAGGCGGCAACGAGCCAAACGAGCAACGGATGACGTGATGAGTGGCTGGTCGATGCTAGGCAGCCTACGCGGTCAACGGCAACTAGGCCGACTAGTCAAGCCATGTCAGCGATTAGTTGGAAACCCGCCTAGACATGGCGATTTTCATGGAGTCGCGGCGGCCGGCCGCTGCTGAGCGACTAGTCAGCCCTAGGCGCCGACTTTTGCAACACTGATTAATAGAATCCTTCAAACCGTAGTTAAAAGCTGAAAGTGAACAAGCTATACTCCAATTTTGAACTCAAAATTAAGAAGATAAAAGATAAAAGCAGTTAACGAAATAAAGCTGGGAAATCTTGAAATATACCTTTTTTTCTCTTCCTCTTCTTTTCTCAGTTTTTCACTTGCATTTTTCTGCTCAACAGACCCAAGACTTGGACTTAACGATTTATGAGTAGGAGACAATGATAAACTCCCACTTCTTTGCCTTTTATGACGTCTTGGAGTTGGAGAACGACTTTTACGACGCCTTGGAGTTGGAGAACGACCCTTCCGGCGTCGTGGGGAAATAGAACGACTTTTTCTTCTGTATGATAAATAAAAAATTATTGAGGAACAGCTACCATTTCAGACATCACAAAATAAAACAATATGATACACCAGGCCCACCATCTACTGCAATAAATGTAGATACAGTTACCTCAATACATTGTTAAGAATAACCATTGTGTGCTCCATCTTTTATCACATGAAGAAGCTAAAGTCACAATCGAGCAACAAAAGAACACCCATCGACACCCATCACCTGCTCACTTCCCATCCCATGTTGGGAAGAAACTGAGTTTTTGACTTTTAATATGAAGAACATGTGTACTATCTAACACTCAAAGAATTCTATATATTTAGCTCCAAGTATTTATGTTCCGAAACTTTTCTAGTTTTCCATGCAAAAGGTCAGTTCAAAATATCATATACCACAGAGATGTTGCGGAATGCTTACAAACAAAGCAATAAATGATCAAGAGTTTCTGGAAGAAATCAGTACTAATAAAACATCAGCATGAAAGTCATCAAATGGAAGTTTAAACGTTGTGAAGGTGCTCATGGAAACTCATGGAAAGAGAAGACATCCTGAACAGAAAGAACATCATAAGCACACCAAAAAGTACATATCAAACAATCAATTCCCATCCTCTTGAATATCCAAAACAAAGAACCCTGTATAACGAGCACTTTCAGATTCCTTATGTAATAGCCTGATTCAAAACAACAGTCAGCAGGATGCACATATTGAAGATACCCCATTTCAATTAACATGGTTATGTCTGTCGATAAGTAATATATTACCAACAAAAAATATTAATAATAAGGAAAATGTCTTCTACAATACAGAGCACCAATGGCAACAGTACCTTCAATTTGGCAGCTAAAAATTTATCTAACCACCAATCTACCAAATTCTTGACTCCCAAGAATTTCAAATATCTTTCATTTATTGTCTTGGACATATCCTCATAAATATGCAATCTTTTAGAGTAATCTCATCAGGTTTCTATCCAATCCAAAAGAAAAATAGAATAGCACTACAGGATGAATAGAGAAGGATAAAATGCATACAGATCAACTTCAACATATTGTATTTCCAATCCGCAAGAGATGTGTGTCCCAAATCTTTCTTACATTTGCTCAATAAAAATAATCACATTAATGTAAAAGAGGGGAATATCAACGGGATCACCTGCTATGAGAAAATGGTGAACGGCTTCTGTCCCTACGGCTCCTCCTGCTATACCTAGGCGATGGTGAATGTCTCCGTCTATATGACGGTGACCGTGATCGTGAATGTGACAACTCCCTAGGCATTTCTTATTACTTCAAGCTTATAATTTATCCTTGTTTTATACACAATTCACTTGTTTCCCTACAAAATCAAATAAAGTCATTAAGAAGAGTATATAATTGAATTTGACAAATGAAGCAGCAAAGAGACAACAATTTTACCAGTTCAAACATCAATATTTCATTAGGTTTGCTGAATTGAACACAGAAAAAATCAATAAGATCGAGTTCCTATATAAGTTGGCTTCATAAAGTTTCATATTGCAACTTATATTCAAAAACTAAGTAGCAATGACGACATAACTTTGTCAACTGCAAGGCAAAACAACTGTTAATTGAGAACATAACATAAGAATTACAAAAAGGGTTTGCATAGATATCAATTTTTGGGTGCACACTACTATTTTCAATTATCTGAAAAATGTCTTCCACCTCAACTGTATGACAGTGTTAGTGATTCATACAAAATTCACTCAGGAAAAAACAAGCCACCCTCTAAACAAATCAATGAAAACCAATTTTTTTCTTTTAAAAAAAAATATCAGCAAATACATTAATAAAATAAAATAAAAATAAAAAAATAAAAAAATAAAAAAGCAGTAGTAAATTTTTATTCATTCGGTCACCATTCAGCTGTGCTGAAAACATCATTAACAAAAAAAAAATAAAAAAAATAAAAAAAATTAATTAGTTCAACAACAGTTCTTTTCATCGCAATAAACGAATAAAACAACAACAGACAGATGTTGTTTATATTTTCACTATCAAAATTTAAATATAGGTACGCATATCAAGCAATAAAGGTCCGAATTGCTCACAAATTCATGTCTTTTCTGAGAACCTCCAACAAAGTAACGATCCACAAACATATTGGCCTTGAGTTTTCTCGGCAAACAAACGGAAAGCGTATACAAAAACCCTAAATTTGGATGTACCTCAAAGATCTTAACTTCGCTGACCTTCGCATGAAAGCTATCCGAAAACCCTTTTAGAGAAAAATAAAAGAAACGAAATCAAAACCCTAAAATAGACAAGTTTGTATAGAAAAAAATAAAATGAGAGAATTTTTGGCAGTGAGAGACGATTTTTGACTCGTCGACAAAGGAAATATATCAAGATCGAGTGAGTGTTTGGTGAGGCCAAAAGCTCTTTTTTAACGATTGAAGATGTTTCGAATTTTTTTAGCAAAAATCAAACACCATGTTTGACGACCCAAAAATTTAGTCCAATGGTGACGACTGTGGTAGCTAAAAATAGGAATACAAATATTAAGGCCCAATTTTGAAAATCTAAATGCGGAGCCGGGCAATCAGCTGATATCAAAACCCAAACATAGTCACACTAGGGGTGGCAAAAATCCCCGATTTGCACAAAACCCACGGGGCTCCGGCCAGTTTTGGGGTGGGTTTGGGGCAAAAAAAACGGGTAACATGGCGGGTTTGGGTATATTTCTTGATCCGGCTGGGTTATCCGGTCGGGTATGGGGCGGCTCATTTTGACCCAACCTGCCCCGTTGACCCGGAATATATATATATATATATGGACAATCTATAGAACACCGATGTTTCTATACACCTTTAAAAAAAAAATCCAGCTCATCAAATCTTGACCCTTGATTTGTCCAACTTTCACATCTGATGGTTATGTTTTAAAGTTGTTGTGATTCCCTATGCATTTTAATATTACCTTCTTAGCAGGTCACAAAACCTAATGACCGTTTGTTCTTCACAAAGCCCAATAGTTACTGTTTTTAATTTTTCTCCTTCCCAATGCTATTTTCTTCTTCTTTCCAAATCCAACTCTTTTTTTATTTAAACATACAGAAACACTTCTTCTCCTTTCCAAATCCAATTCTTCTTCTTCCCAACGCTATCTTCTGAACTTTTCTGGTTTACCAGCTCAAAAACTCTTGTGAACTTTTCTTTGTTACCAGCTCAAACACTTCAATCGAATTTTTTCCAAACATTCACTTCAATCGATCATTCGTCTTGCTGATTGATGTTTCGGTCTAGTGTCCTGATTCGTCTATTTGTGTTCGTATTGAAATCTCGTCTCCAACCCATTCTTTTTTGCTTCATCAAGTTTGATCTCACAGGTAAACATCCACTTCAATTGATCATTCGTCTTGCTCATTGATGTTTTGGTTTAGTGTTCTGACTCGTCTATTTGTGTTTGTATTGAAATATCACCTCTAACCCATTCTTTTTTGCTTCATCAAGTTTGATCTCACAGGTAAACATCCACTTCAATCGATCATTCGTCTTGCTCATTGGTGTTTTGGACTGATGTTCTGACTCGTCTATTTGCGTTCGTATTGAAATCTCGCCTCCAACCTATTCTTTTTTGCTTCATCAAGTTTGATCTCACAAGTAAACATCCACTTCAATTGATCATTCGTCTTGCTCATTGGTGTTTTGGTTTGGTGTTCTTACTCGTCTATTTGAGTTCGTATTGAAATCTCGCCTCCAACCCATTCTTTTTTGCTTCATCAAGTTTGATCTCATAGGTATGTCTCTTTTGTGTATTTTTTTTTTTACTTATTGTTTGAATCCAATATGAAATTACTTATTGTTTGAATCATTATTTTTATCTCATCTTTACAATATATCCATGGTTGTTTTTATTAGTTTTGAATTCAATATGAAATTACTTATTGTTTGAATCGTTATTTATCTCATCTCTACAATACATCCATGGTTGTTTTGATTAGTTTCGAAATCAATATGAAATTACTTAGGGTTTGAATTCATAGAATCAATAATGTTTTCTTGTTTGTACTTGTTTCTTTATCTTATCTCTATAATAATCTTTCTATAATTTTGAAGGTGAATGATTCATGTTCAAAATCTCGGTGATTCCTTACATCAATAATGTTGTCTATAATCTATGTATAAATTCTATGCCAAATGATGCATATTCAAAATCTCGATGATTCCTCGCATCAATATTGTTTTTCTGTTTGCTATTACTTTTATTATAATTCGATCAACACATATTATTGCGATCAAAAAGTTACTTATATTTCTATCATCTTGTTTTGACTTTGTATAGTAACGACTGGGAGTGGATCGCAAAGTAAGCCTGATAACAAGGATGGATTGTTTTTAACACCAAATAATATGTATTCTGCTGGGGTTAATTCTGTGCAAATTTCGTCATAGGAAGGCAGTGACAATCAAGATGTTGATTTGAATCATATAAAAAATATGAAATTTGATTCTGTGGAAGATGCAAGGTCATTTTATCTTGGTTATGCTAGGGGTAATGGGTTTGGTATAATAGCAACGAACTTGGACTATGACCGTGAATGTAGAGTATGAAGGAGAAAGTGGGTTTGTGATAAGTAGGAATCAAGAAAGGAGGGGTATTTGACCGATAAAAATAGGAAACGCAAGCCAAGGCTGTAGACAAGACAGAATTACAAAGCTTGTTTCTCAATTAGCATAGACAGTCATATGTTAAAGTACATGATAAAGGTATTTATCGATGATCATTCACATAAACTAGCAACTTCACGTGAGGTTTCATGCCATCGATCTCACAGAAACGTAAATGAAGGAGACTATGCCCAAATTGACGCCATGGGCAAAAACTTCATAAGAGGTTGTCAAACATTCGAGTACATTGTTGGGATACTCGAAAATTAGATTCACTCGAAAGAACTTGTATAACAAGATTGCTAAGATGAGACAATTAATTTTTTTTGAAAGTGATTCACAAGCAGTAATTTCGTAATGTTGTAAAAACCAAAGGCAGACCCACCAGTCTGACTGCACCTACCACACCAGCAGCCAAGCTGCAGAAGCGTGAAAGACCAAATCAATGCCGTATTTGCCATATTTCTGGGCACGACTGGGGTAATTGTCCAAAAAAAGAATCAAACAGTTAGTCACTTTCATTAGTGTTTGGGTTCATGATGCATTTGAATTTTGTCATTGGTTGTTTGTTATGCATTGTGTTTTCATTGGGTTGTTTTTTAATGATCCTGAATATTAGTTACTTTCATTATTGTTTGTTGTTTTGATAATTCTCATAGGGTTGTTTGTTATATGATTTCAATTGACATGTACTTTGTTTGATTTGTGGAGTTTGAACTGGACCACCTTGACACATAAATTTTTATAGACTAAAAAAGCTCAAATGTTATAAGATGACTTCCATTGAAATTTAAGTAGTTTTGTTTGTATATTTTGTACTGGGCCATAGGGAACCAATATGTTTTAAGATGTATTAATAAATGAAAAAGTTTGATATTACATTTAGAAAAGAACGATCAAATAAAAGATGAACCGATTATATTATAAAAGAATTAATTACGTGTCTATAAGCCCAGCAAATGCTTCAAAGACAACCCAAAAGATTTTATTGATTACAAAAGGGCCAGTGTTGATTATAAAAGCCAATTTGTTTTTATTTGTTGAAAGTTGCCCTATACGTACTTAACCAAAATTATCTTCTAATTCAAAACCTGCACTTATCTTACCTCCGATGTCAACTATTAAGGTACAACATAGATAACCTAATATGAAGAAATTTTAGACTTGAAACACATGGTTACAAAATAGATGTAATGCAATCACGTAAAAAAAAAATGCAATTACAGGAACCATAGTAATGTAACGTTACGTAGGATATCACATTTGATATTAATCGATTACACCACAGTACACATTGTTTTAGGAATTTAGATAGTAGCCAAAGAAAGGCAATCAAAGACAGAAATATAAAAGCCCGAGTTTTCTGAATGGTTGCCCTCTTCCTAGCTAAATCAAACTCCAACACCTGAACATGATCTTTTAAGCTCATATTTTCTTTTTCGTAGAACTGATGAAGTCATTCTGACCTATAAAAGTCCCTCTGTAACCTCTGCATTTGTTCATTCAATGACATATCAGCTGTGATAATTGTAACCGGTACTTCAGGTCCCAACCATTTGAAGAAATTGCATCCACCAAATTCTTTCTGTAGTATAATATTGAAATGTAAGCTGTATTATTTCATAAATCAATCTATATGAATATAACTTAAAATAGTCACTTATAGTTCACTAACATTTCCTTTGGAACACCTTTCGAATAGTCTCTTATGGTTCCAAAGTGTTATGCATGGCAATATATTATCTCAATGGTAACCCACAATTGCATTTTCCCTCCCCATACCCATGTACGTTTGATGAAGAGGAAGATGACATTAACAAAACCTTTTATTGTGCAAGTAAGCGAATATGAATACAACATTCCCCAACAAAACAAACAATTTGCAACTACTACTTTTTTTCAATAAAAAAGAAATCTAAATATCTAGATTTATCAAAACAATTTAAAAGTCAGATTAAGTACATGCAAACACTTGATTAAGTCTATAATTGCGAATATTATATATAAAATTTAAAGAATTTCAAACTTAGCTACAGCTATAAACTTCAGACAATTTATTTTTATTTATTTTTTAAAAAATACAACAGTTATGATGAACTTTAAACAAACTCAAAAATCATGAAAACTTAGCTACACCATCTCTGTACGAATGTGATAAACCATCACACTATTATCAGATCCAGTTAAGTATAATTTTCCATCTTTTCGACTTCTAACTACATATGACAACCAATAATCATCACAAAAAATTGAAATATGCTAAATCGAAATTATTAAATTGCAAAATCAGTAATCGAAAGTTATGAAATAAGAGAAAAAAAAAATTAAGCAACCTGGTGTGGTGTAGATTGTTCCAAGTTTGATGGATGTACGCAGTAGATCGTGAGGGAAACACAGAAAGAGAGAGAGAGAGAGAGAGAGAGAGAGAGAGAGAGAGAGAGTTTTAGGGTTTCTGAAAGTTATGTATGGTGTTTAGAGTGAGTATTAGGGTTTTATTTATTTATTTATAGATCATATTTATAAAATTACTCAAATAACCTTAACACACCATAAAATATTATTTCAAACGAGGCATTTATTGCACAGATTTCAACACATGTTTTTTTATTCATTTTTCCTTATTTTTTAATATCCCGAATCCTTTAGAATAAAGATTTTCTAGAAGCAATTAATGTTTCATCTTCCCTTTCCATATTACTATTTTTCATATACTTTTATTAAATTAGATTAATTACATTTAGGAAATAAAAAAGAAAGGTTTGTGTTTTTTTTATTACATATGTTTCAAAATATTTGTTTTTTCGTTTTTTTTTTTTAATATTTTGAATCCATTTTTTTAATATAGGTTTTCTAGCAGCAATTAATGTTTCATCTTTCCTTTATTAGTTATAACAATATTACAAAATTTTTTATAACTATACAATTCATATCTCCATATGCACATAAAGTGATTTAAGCATTCATAGTGTAATGTTGATATCAAAGGATATCAAAGTTATACTTATATCATATGAATACCCGATTCATGAATGTTCCCATATACACATAATATGTTTCAAATAACTAATATATAGTAGTTATAATGTTATTACTAAATGTGTACAATTGCTCAATTCATGCATCATCTCATATTAATTTTTAAAGTATGAGGTATAACAGTATAATATTTTTTATTTGCAAAGTAATCAAAGTTTAATAAGATTGAATATGTTGATACACCATTAAACATTTTACTTGACCGATGCCTGATTTATTTTCATAAGGACTTGTTTTCAAATAAATATATCAAAGCATGCAGCTACAGTGTTATAAATTGTTGTATAACTATAAAATTCATGTTCACATATGCACATAAAATGATTTAAGCATTCATAGTTAAATATTGATATATAGGATATCAATGTTATACCTATATCAAATGATTGCCCAATTCATGTCTCCATATACACATAATAGAATATCAAGGTTATACCTATATCATATGATTGCACAATTCATGTTCCCGTAATTATATGTTTATTAATTGAAATTTATTAGTTATAACAATATTACAAAATGTTTTGTTACTATATAATTCATGTCCTCATATGCACATAAAGTGATTTAAGCATTATCAAAGTTATACCTATATTATATGAATGCCCAATTCATGTATATTCTCATATGCACATAATATGTTTCGAATAATTAACATATAGTAGTTATAATGTTAATACTAAATGTGTACAATTGCTCAATTCATTTTTATTAATTAAAATTTATTAGTTATAACAATATTACAAAATGTTTTATAACTATACAATTCATGTCGCCATATGCACATAAAGTGATTTAAGCACTCATAGTTTAATGATGATATCAAATTTTGTTAATATAATAGTATAATTTACATTATTTATTTAAAGCATGAGGTATAACAGTATAATATTTTTATTTGCAAAGTAATCAAAGTTTAATAAGATTGAATTAGATGATACATCATTGAACTATACACAATAAGTTCTATGCAATTATGTAAGATGAAAATAACACAAAAAACGAAGCTGATTTGAATTATGTAAATACATTGGGACATGCATGTTGTGTAACTATTGTAATTTGAATCGGAAAATATACAAGCATATTGTTATTTTAATTTAAATATCGTTGAATTTAAAATTTAATGAGACTGTATTAATGATATTTAAAATTTAATGAGACTGTATTAATATATGAAATCCATAGATTTTGAATTTAGGTGTGTGCATACGAAAGATGTAGGACATTGATTTATGGCATAAAATATGTGAAGAGTTTAGGGCTTTCTAAAAATATAAAGATGTAGGGTTTCTGGTTTAAATTTTGTTATGCATTCATGAACATGTGGCTGATTATTATTTATATTTTAATAAGATTGGCCAATTGGGATACAGGTTTATCCACATTTTTTACGTTCTTCAATGAAATTTTTATTTGCTGGTTGATATATATATATATATATATATATTTTAATAAGATAGATTGTAATCATTGATATAGATTACGAATCTCTTAACTTCAAACTCTTCATATTCAACATTTTAATATATTTCCTTTCTATTGGTTGTTTTAGTTGACAATGGTTGGTCCGAATTTAATACAAAGCCATCTGTAATGTATGCACAACCTGAAATTTATTATTAAAACAATTTCCAATACAAAGCTGAAATATAATTTTATTTTATTTTTTAACTTAAAAAGACTTTTAGCCTCTCTCTCTCTCTCTCTCTCTCTCTCTTCGATTCACAAATTAAAACCCTAAATGAAACTCTTTTCATCACACTACTATTGTTCCTTTCACAAAAAAATGTCTATCACGCAGTTATTCTTCTGTTAACGAAAGACTTATGTGATCAGATTTATAGACCTAAAAGGTTTGTGAAAATCGCACGATCTGCTCTTTGTAAATGTTTATATTTCCGCATCAATGTTTATATTTGTGTTTTTTTTTATAGGTTTTTGCAAGCTTTTGTACTCACATATTTGAAGGTGTTTTGATTGGTTTCGCAATCTCTGCATGTGTTTATTGAAGGGTTTATTGTGATAATTCGTGTTTGAAAAATATTTTTACACACACTGAACACATAACTGTAATGTCAAAATCCCAAACTCTTCGAAAAGCATTCATCTGCGTTGCTTCTTCTTTGATCTGCTATGTGTTTGATGAATGGTTTATAGTGATAGTACCTGCTTGTTCAATGGTCAATGTTAGATATGATTACAATGGTTCAATATGAACATGATTAACTTCGGCATGCAAGTTTTGAAATTAAAACCAGGTTTGCTTGAGTATGTTTCGATGGATAATTTTTGCTCCAAAGATTTATGTTTTATTAGCTATTATTCTTGTATGATGATAATTTTTGTTTGGTCTTGGTTAAAATTCTTGTTTATTGTTTTTTAATTATAACATATCAACATTGTACATGTATTGTGATTCAGTTAATAATTGTTGACATTTCAGTAAATATATGTTCTTTATAATGCATTAAACATAATTTCATAGTTAGTTACAGATTTGGTATGTATGTCTTATTCTTTGTAAAAATTTTAAAATTAGTGTTTTGTAGGGATTTGATACTTAATATCATGAAAAATGGTGGAAAGAAAACGCAGCCTTTGTTAATTCGGGATGTTAAGAAGAAACTTATCCATGTGAAAATATCAGTTAGAATCCGTATTATATATTTTATATGATCGAATAGTTGTTTGTATAATCAAAACGTAAAACATATAATAACATTTAAAAGAGTATTGGTATGTAAAGATTTGCATTGTCAAATGCATGAAAAACTTTACTATAAAACTATCAATTAGAATCCATATGAACTAATTTATGTTATCGCATATTTGTTCAGTAATCACAACTTAATATGCACATAATATGTTTTAAAAGAGTATTGATATATGAAGATTTGCATTGGCAAAAGCATGAAAACCTTTTGTGTAAAAATATCAGTTAGAATCCGTATTAAAAATAGTGTCTGTGATAACCCTTTCCAGACATATATAATCTCATTTAAAAGGTATTCGATATATAATATTTACTTTAAGAAATGCATGACAACCCTTTCTGTATCAATTACAATAAAAATCCATATTATATATTAATTTTAAATGAACAACAATGCAAATTTAATTTAATAATTTGCATGGAAAGTGTGCAATTGGCAAGGAAACACTAATTGATCATACATTACGAAACAATAATAGCCTATATTGCATTTTCGAGAAAGTAATATCATCATTTTGTTTTTCTATTTAATAAAAATATTGATCATGCATTAGATAATTAGTTAAAGCCTATAGGGTTATCAAAACCTAAATATTTTAATGAAGTTTAAATAAAACATCCATTGAATGTAAGCGGCAGAGCTTTATTCAATGAATTAGCTACATCCCTTTATCCAAGAAAATTTATTGATGCGTTTAAGACACGATTGTAAATTTGGTTGGATGAATAACTTAATTACTTTATCTGTGTGCCTTGGTTGTTATATTATCCTTTTGTTACCCATTTAAGTATTTATTGAAAAATGCATGTACATTACTCAATTAATTTGATGCTTTCCGAGATATATAATTATTATTTATGGATGACTATTTTCATACAAAATTTCAAACTATATACACTTACAAGAGTCTATTCCGATCCTTTAAAAAAAAAAAACACCTGTAAAAGAAACAATGTGTATAATTCAATTATTAGGAATACTAATCCCTTAATATCCATATTAATGATTGCCAATTGCATTACTATGGATATTTTCGAGAAAGTTAATTTAATAATTCGCATGAGAAGTGTACAATTGGTAAGTAAGGAAACACTAATTGACCATACATTACGAAGCAATAAGAACCTATATTGCATTTTCGAGAAAGTAATATTATCTTTTTGTTTTTCTATTTATTAAAAATATTGATCATGTATTGGACAATTATTTAAAGCCTATAGGGTTATCAAAACCAAAATATTTTAATGAAGTTTAAATAAAACATCCATTGCATGTAAGCAGCAGAGCTTTATTCAACGAATTAGCTGCATCCCTTTATTTAAGAAAATATATTGATGCGTTTAAGACGCGATTGTGAATTTGGTTGGATGGATAACTTAATTACTTTATTCGCGTGCCTTGGTTGTTGTGTTATCCTTTTGTTATCCGTTTAAGTATTTATTGAAAAATGCATGTACATTACTCAATTAATTTGATATTTTCCAAGATATATAATTATTATTTATGAATGACTGTTTTCATACAAAATTTCAAACTATATACATTTAAAGGAGTCTATTCCCATCCTTAATATATATATATATATATATATATATCCTGTAAAAAAAAAAAAAAAAAAAAAAAAAAGGTGTATAATTCAATTATTAGGAATACTAATCCCTTATTTTCCATATTAATGATTGCCAATTGCATTAATATGGATATTTTCGAGAAATTTAATTTAATAATTCACATAAGAAGTGTGCAATTGGCAAGTAAGAAAACACTAATTGACCATACATTACGAAGCAATAATAACCTATATTGCATTTTCGAGAAAGTAATATTATCCTTTTGTTTTTCTATTTAATAAAAATATTGATCATACATTGGGCAATTAGTTAAAGTCTATAGGGTTATCAAAACCTAAATATTTTAATGAAGTTTAAATAAAACATCCATATCATGTAAGCGATAGAGCTTTATTCAATGAATTAGTTTCATCCCTTTATCCAAGAAAATTTATTGATACGTTTAAAACGCGATTGTGAATTTGGTTGGATGAATAACTTAATTACTTTATTCGCGTGCCTTGGTTGTTGTATTATCCTTTTATTATCCATTTAAGTATTTATTGAAAAATGCATGTAGATACAATAATGCATGTACATTACTCAATTAATTTGATGTTTTCCGAGATATATAATTATTATTTATGAATGACTTTTTTCATACAAAATTTCAAACTATATACATCTACAGGAGTTTATTCCCATCCATTAAAAAAAAAAAACATTGTAAAAAAAATAAGGTGTAGAATTCAATTATTAGGAATACTAATCACTATTAATGATTGTCAATTGCATGTCCCCCCACCCAAAAAAAAAAAAGTTGGAATAACTCTTTTCTGTATTTTTTTAAGTTGAGTGGTGATCCCTGCATTTTTTTTTTTTTATAGAGATTTATTAATTTTTTTTTTATATATTTAGATACAACCCAGGATAGAAAAAAAAAAATGACCAAAAAATATATGAAAGGACACTTTTTAAATTACCTTATGTGATTTGGTGATCTATGATGTATTTTTATAGAGATTTGGTTTCTTTTCTATATTTCGATGCAAACAAGACAAAAAAATATATATATATATGGAATGACTATTTTTCAAATTATCTTATGTGGTTTAGTGATCCATGATGTATTTTTATAGGGATTTGGTTTCTTTTTTATATGTTGATACAAACAAGACAAAAAAACAATGAACAAAAAATATATGGAATACCTCTTCTCCAAATTCTTTAAGAGTTCATACACTTGCGAAACGCACCATAGCAGGTGTTATCTGAAATACAAACAAACCCAAAAGATGTGATCGCGAAAATAATAACACCTTAAAGATGTGATTACATAAGATAAAATTAAAAATACACAAAAATAAATAAATAATAACAAGCACTGTTTCAGTCAAGTATTTATAGGTTTTTAAATTGTGAGACATCACCATTTGTATTCACATCTCCAAAAAAAAAAAAAAGTACCTTTTTTTCTATCGATCAATCACCAAAGAATAGCAATCAAGCATTAGCAACTTGATTATTGTTGATTACTGGAGTTTGCTTCATCGGTGATGGATTGAGTTTGCTTCACTGGTTGTGGTGGTGGCAGTAAAAGAAGAAATTGGTAGGGATCATTATTCAAATATTTTTGCAAGGGCATGATGATTAGCTTTCTGTTTAGCACTTTTGTTGTACGACGGTTTACCCTCTCCTGAAGCATGTTGAAGTAAATGCTCCAACTTGTAATCATGTTTCTTCTCTCCAGGATAGAATGAGCAACTTAACCTATCATTCACATTCACCTTATAGTTGCTAGCCTTCGGATCTTCATACGGCTTCTCAGTGTATTCATTGAACTCAGAAATACTAAAATATGTCTCTTCTTTGGAACTATACTCCATCTGAAAATAGGACATTAATCATATTTTTATCATGTAACAAATATCATAATAGAGAAAAAAATAAAGGAAGAAACAAAAGGAGATTTACAATATAAAATTAAATAGAGAGATATAGACTTTACATTGTAGGCTATTGTCTTTGTCTGTAAATGGAGCAAAAGAATGATTTTAGAGAAGATATATTGAATTTATTTTATAGGAAAATGAAACAATTAATATTTTAAGGGAGGCTGAAGACACACCTTATGTATTAGGGGAGATGCTTAAGTACCTTAAGGGTTAGAGGTGAGTTGCAATTGGCACACCCGGCCATTAAAATATCACCATGTCATTAATTTTACAAACCCAACACAAACATTGCCATGTGAAAAAAAACCTGCCAAGTCATGAATTCCAACCTATCTTCCATTTATTATTTTTAACTACCATCTTCGTAGGTTCACCTCAACATCTCCATCTCTGGAAAAAAAAAATTCACAGCTCCATCTCTAGATTTAAAACCCAATAACTAAAATTTTCATACATTTGATTATTAAAAATATATAAAGAAATTAAATTAAAAATAACTAAAACTTAAAAGATAAAACCTTTATAAATATGAATCTTAGGTCTCTTTCTCTTACCATCTCTCATTATCATCTTCGACCTATCATCTCAGTCTCAAAATTTTAAAACCCATCAACTAAATTTTTTGTATACTGCATTTGGGTATAATTTTTTTTTTTACCATAATAAATCAGAAACATAAATATATATATATATATTTATATATATGTGTGTGTGTGTGTGTGTGTGTTTGTTTCAAAAAAAAATGTTTTGATTTAGTGATTTAAACAAAAAAAGAAAGAAAAAAGAATGGAGGCTAATCAAATTATTTAAAGTTTAAAAAAAAAATAAAACAAATAGATTTGCATAGCCATCAAGAGAGAAGGAAAATAAATCGATTGAAAATAAGAAGAGAAGAAGTTTCTTGGTCGAATGATGGAAAAGGAAAAAGGAGTAGATATGAAAAAACAAAATAAAATAAAAGGGAAAATATAGAGATTTGTAGAGATGTGAAGAGAGAGAAGGAGTTTTTGATGTGGCAGTGTTGGTGTTGGGTTTATAAAATTAATGATATGGCGAAATTTGACTGGCCAAGCGTGCCAACTCATCTCTTGACCTAGAGGTACTGAAGCATCTCCCATATTCTAATTAAGAGAGTGAGCTCTAACATATTTTAATTAAGAGAGTCATTAAGGATTTCTTTGAGTTGTACAAATTGCAGATCCTACATAAATTAATTCTAACTTGATAATAATAATTTATTAAAACCATTAATTGTAGCTGCATGCATTAATATATTTATTTGAAACCAAGTCCCTATGAAAATATTCACACATTGATCAAGTAAACTGTTCAATGGTGTGTCAACATGTTCGATCTTATCAAACTTTGATTGCAAATAAAAAATTTTATACTATTATACTTCATACTTTAAAAAATTAATATGACACCATGCAAGAATTAAGCAATTGTACAAATTTAATAATAACAGTATAACTGCTATATGTTAATTATTCGAAACATATTATGTGCATATGGGAACATGCATGAATGAGAAAAACTTGCAAAAAACAAATTGAAAACAACCCTAACGTTCCGTTGATTCGCGCACGAATACTGGAATATTAGGCTTCAAATACAATAATCAACTTCGCGCACGAAGGATGTTGTAAATGGATAGTTGAGAAACATTTTCTGTATTTTTTATTAATCAAAAGCTGTCTTTCAAACCCTAATACAATTTACTTAAATAGAATTTCAAAACTTGACTAACAAGAAAATCCTAAACAAACGGGAAAGAATCCTAAAACAAAAAGACATCAAATCTCCTAAAAATCAAAAGAATCCTAAAACATTAAAAACCTATCTAAAAAGGAAAGAGGATTTGATTTAATAAAATCAAATCATAAAATAATTAATAACCTAATTATATATAAACTAAAAGGAAATAAAATAAACGTACGGAATCATGACAACAATTAAAAACCATAAAAATCGAAACAGCTGTCTTGGTGCGCATGAAACTTAATGGCCAAATTATAATATGCTGGAGCCCATTATAGAAGATGGAGTCTTCATAACATTTGTAGGACTCGTCTTGGGCTTTCCAGAAACATATTATAATAGACGATCCGATCTCATATGCCCTCTGTAGAGGTCCACAAAGTTCAGCCCGGATCATCTCATCTAGCTCACTGTGTCCAGCTCTCGTCCAGCTCAAGTCTTCGCGCAATAATCTAAATGGCTGAATTTCGGCCTGTTGTAATTTGTTACGGAGGACGGAGTCTTTATAACATTTGTAGGAATCGTCTTGGACTTTCCGGAAAAATATTATAATGTTGATTTTGAGTTCGTTTGCCCTCTGAAAAGGCCCCTGAAATTTGCCTATTCTAACAGTTAAAACCATTCCGAGTCTTTGCTTCCTTCTTTCCGCACCCTTCGTCTTTGAGTCGATTCCTCCGCTCCATGAAATCCAAACCTTTGTTTGCCGTATCATCTTTGCTTGCTGCATCAATATGATATATGTATAACTTTTTTTTTTAAAGAAAACTTCATTACTCAACAAAAGCAGAAACTACACCATCTTTAATCAAAGCACGAAGCCAACTATGATATCCCTTAATATCAACATTACATTATGAATGCTTAAATCACTTTATGTGCATATAGGGATAAGCATTGTATAGTTATAAAACATTTTGTAATAGTGTTATAACTAATAAATTTCAATTAATAAATATAACTACGGGAACATGAATTGAACAATTGTACATATTTAGTAATAACATTATAAATACTATATGTTAATTATTTGAAACATAATATGTGCATATGGGAACATACATGAATTGGACAATCATATGATATAGGTATAACCTTGATTTCCTATATTATTGTGCAAAAGGCATTGGTCAAAAAATGATGCAAGGTGTATAGTGGACAAAGATGTCGATGGCTGATGAACTCCCTGGAAATCTGACTTAAGGAGTTGAACCACAATTTCAGCGGGTTATTTCGACATGGTGTCGGAACAACAAACATAGAAAAATGTGAAGGGAAATCTTAGGATGGTTTGTTCCTAAGTGGTTATACCTTGTGGTGGGGTATGTTGATTCTCAGTATGGAGAATTGTGGATGTGGACAAAGGTCTTGAAAATTCAAGTCAAAAAGGAGAATTGTTAGGTTTTAACTTGTATTCCTAAGCGAACCAAATGTGAACCATACAAGACTAAACTTATGTGTTACTTCCTGGAGACGTGGGATAACGTTTGGAAGTTGAAGGTGGTGTTTAAGGGAGGTTTGAAGATCGAAGAAGAGCTGAAGAAACGGAATCCGAAAGGAGGCATGGCACAGATTGCGGTGCGGACAAGCGCATGGACTGCGGCACACGGAGCGGTCGATTCCCGAGATCTGGTGCAAACCATGGCGGAGGCGAGAGGCACAGACCGCGGTACCCGGAGCGGTCGGGACCAGAATGTTTTACAGTATAGGAAGCGGGGTGCACATCGCGGCCCATACCGTAGAGACGATGTATTTTGCTGAGATCAGGAATGTTGTATAAAATATGAAAGGTTCTCTTTCTAGAAGTTCTTGTGCTAAAGGAAAAGAATTTACTTTTTATAAGAAGATTTGTCAAAAAAGGAAATAGTATTTATGTAGAACAAGTAAGTCTTGTACGTTTAGGAGTAGAATTTCCTTTTATCTTAAACTCCCTATAACTAGTATAAATATACCTAATATCTATGTTATTAGATTTAAGGCTATGGAGCAAAAAGAACACCATGTAACATCAGAGAGGGTGTTGTGAGATTTGAGGAGACCCATGGGAATATCCGAGGAGAGATCCAAGGGAATACTGGTGGATCTAGTTAGAGATCCGTGGATGATATTCATGGGAGACCTAGGGGATATGGGGGTGGTATGGTGAGGATCTTGTGAGCGTGGTTTGGGGTTAGGTGTGAGAGAGGATCCTGAAGTATATGGTTGTGTAACGTATTATCATATAGTGGAACTTTGTCTATCCTCCTAACGGCCCGTGGTTTTTTTTTCACCCGATTTGGGTTTTCCACGTATATCTTGTGTTGTCATTGTTTATTTTCTCTCATCTATTTCTTCTGCTATATTGACGTTATTAATTGCTATGAGTTATGGGCGAGTATTAGGCACGACATTTCTGCATTCAGCAGTTCAGAATCCCCAACAAGAAGCGGAAGAAGAAGAATCAAGTTAAATACCGAAAAAGCTTTGATTGGTATCACTTATCAAGCATGTATTATATTTTTTCCATAATTTTTTCTGAAGAACCAACTTAAAGACCGAAAACGCTTCGAAGAGGAAGAATATAACACTACAAAGAGCTAAAGATCCGTATCCTAGTTTTTAGAGAATTACCGTATCCCCGTATCATACCGTATCCCTGTATCATACCATATCGGTATCCCGTACCCGTATCCGTATCCGTGCTACATAGTAATGCTTAAATAACTTTATATGAATATGGAGACATGAATTGTGTTGTTATAAACATTTTGTAATAAAGTTATAAGTTCTTAAATTTTAAATATTAAAAACATGTTGGAACATGAATTATGTTGTTACATATTTGGCATATTAATATATATTAACATCTCTTGACATTAACATTACACTATGAATGTCTAATCAATTTTATATACATCAATGAATGTGATAAAATGATCACTTTTACATGAAAAGGATTCTTAATCATATGTTAACAACATGCATCATAACTTAAAAAAAAAAAAAAAAAAAAAACGTGCATCATAAAGCAACCCTACATAAATTTATTTTTATGTTAGAACAATAAAATATCATCATATGGTCAAATATCCTTAGTTGAATTGATTGTATAAAAAGAAAAAAAAAATGAAATCGTATAACCAACTAATTTGAGCTGCCTAACAATATTCAAAAAGTTAATATGTTCAAATAAAAAAAAAAGTTAATATTTTAAAACCTTTCGTTTCTAAATAATAATAAAAATTCAAATCTTTCTTTTTATTTCCTAAATGTAATGGATCTAATTTAATAAAAGTATATGGAAAATAGTAATAAGGAAAGGGAAGAAGAAACATTAATTGCTTCCGGAAAACTTCTATTCTTAATGGATTCGGGATATTAAAAAAAGGAAAAATGATTGAATAAATATTTTGAAATATGTGCAATAAATGCATCATTTAAAATAATATTTTATGGTGTGTTAAGGCTATTTGAGTAATTTTATAAATATGATCTATAAATTAAAAAAAAAAAAACCCTAAAACACACTATAACATTCAGAAACCCTACCTCTCTCTCTCTCTCTCTCTCTCTCTCTCTCTCTCGCCGTGTCTCTGTTTCTCTCACAATTTACTGTGTACATTCATCAAACTTGGAACAATCTACACCATGCCAGGTTACTTACTTTTTTTTTTCTCTGTAATTTCATAACTTTCGATTACTGTTTTTGTAATTTAATAATTTCGATTCAATATATTTTAATTTGTTATGATGATTACTGGTTGTCATATGTAGTTAGAAGTCGAAAAGATGAATCGTTATACTTGACCGGGTCTGATAATGGTGTGATGGTTTATCGCATTCATACCCAAATGGTGTAGTCACGTTTTTATGATTTTTTAGTTTGTTTAAAGTTCATTATCACTATTGTATTTTTTTTTTATAATTTTATAGCTGTATCTTAAGTTTGAACTTGTTTAAATTTTATATATAATATTCTGCAATTATATATTTACTTAAGTGTTTACATATAATTATTCTAACTTTTAGATTGTTATTTTTCTAAATTTGATAAATCTGGCTATTTAGATTTCTTTTTTATTGAAAAATAGTAGTAGTTGCAAATTGTTTGTTTTGTTGGGGAAGGTTGTATTCATATTCTCTTACATATGCACAACCTGAAATTAATTATTAAAAAAACTTCCAATGCAAAGCAGAAATATAATTTCATTTTTTTACCCTTTTTTAACATCAAAAGACATTTAGCATCTCTCTGTCTTCGATTCATGATTTGAAACCCTAAATACAACTCTTTTCATCACGCTGTTGTTGTTCCTTTCACTAAGCATTGTCATCACGCAACTATTCTTCTGTTAACGAGAGGTTTATGTGATAAGATTGATAGACCTTAAAGGTTTGTGAAAATCACACGGTCTGATATTTGTAAATGTTTATATTTTTGTTGTTTTAGGTTTTTGCAAGCTTTTGTACTCAAAAGTTTGAAGATGTTTTGATTGATTTCGTAATCTCTGCATGTGTTTGTTGAAGGGTTTATTATGATAATTCGTGTTTGTAAAATGTTTTTGCACACACTGAACATGAAAAATATGTATGTTTTATTCTTTATAGAATCCATATTTGAAAAACATTTATTATTGTTGCTTCTTCTTTGATCTATTACGTGTTTGATGAATGCTTTATAGTGATAGTATATGTTTGTTTAATGGCTAATGTTTGATATGATTGCAATAGTTCAATACGAATATGATTACCTTCGGCATACAAGTTTTGAAAATGAAGCCATATTTGCTTGAACATATTTCGATGGATAATTTTTACTCTTCGAAGAGAATTTATCTGTTGCTTATTCTTTGATCTGCAATGTGCTTGATGAATGGCCAATGTTAGATTTGATTGCAACGGTTCAATATGAACATGATTACCTTCTGGATGCAAGTTTTGAAATGTACAAATATGTTTGCTTGAACATGTTTCGATGGATAATTTTTGCTCCCCATATTTTTGTTTTTTTGTCGTTTATTCTTGTATGATGATAATTGTTGTTTTGTCTTGGTTAGAATTCTCGTTTACTGTTTTTTAATTATAACATATCCACATTGTTTTATTCAAAAAAAAAAAAAAAAAACATATCGACATTGTACATGAATTGCGATTCAGTTACTAATTGTTGACATTTCAATAAATATATGTTCTTTATAAGGCATTAAACATAATTTCATAAACACTTAGAAAAATTATGTGTGTATGTCTTACTTGTCGGTTAATGTGTATGCCACCAACAATTTGTTACACACACTATTGAGCTACATAGCACACCGTTGGTGGGTTACGACCAACACGTTAGAGGGATAAGTTATATGCATAAGTTAGAATCCATATTAAATATGGTTTGTGGTCACAAGTTTATTCAATGTATCATGAATCGCCGGTTAATGTATTTGTGGTATCCCACCAACAGTTTGTTACGTACACTATTGAGTTGCATAGCACACCGTTGGTGGGTTACGACCAACACGTCTGTGGGATAGGTTATATGCATCAGTTAGAATCCATATTAACTATGTTTTGTGGTCACGATTTTAATCAATGTATCAATTGTAGTAACAATCCATATTATATATATTTCGTGATTGAATGTCTGTTTTGAAATTACAGTTTAAGACATATAATCATATTTTTTAGAGTGTTGATATACGAAGATTTGTATTGATAAATGCATAATAACTTTTTCTGTAAAAATATCAATTAGAATACAAATTAGATATTTTTTGTGATTACTTATATTTCGTTACAAGCACAATTGAATATGTATAATTAACGTTAAAAGAGTCGATTTTATTTATATAATCACAATTTAATATGTGTAATCACATGTAAAACGTATTTCGTATATAATATTTGCATTGATAAATGCATGACAACACTTTTTGTATCAATTACAATAAAAATCCATATTTTAAAGACTGTTGATATACAAATATTTGTATTTATAAAGGCATGACAACATATTCTAAAAATATAAATTAGAATACATTTTATATATATTGTGTGTTTGAGAATTTATTATTACAATCACAACTTAATAAGTATAATTACATCTAAAAGAGTCTATATAAATAGTTTCAATTAGAATACATATTACATATCTTATGTGATTGACTATTTATTTGTATAATCAGTAAGTAAAAAGTATAATCGTAAACAGTAACAATGGGTTTTGGGTCTTGGGGTTCTTGAGCTTGTCTCTTGACGAGTTAGAGCCCTATGAGGCTTGGGCTAGTCATTAGAATACAATTTACATAAATTCTGTGTTTGAATATATATTATTACTATTAAAACTTTAGAAGTATAATCACACATGAAAGAGTCGATATAAATAACTTCAATCAGAATCCATATTACATATCTTATGTGATTGATGTTTTATTTATATAATCAATAAGTAAAAAGCATAATCACAAATAGTAACGATGGGCTTTGGGTCTTGGAGTTCTTGGGTTTGTCTCTTGACAAGCTACAGTCATTTGATACTTGGGCTAGTCATTACAATACATTTTATATAAATTCTGTGTTTGAAAATATATTATTACAACTACAATGTAATAAGTATAATTACATCTGAAAGAGTCGATATAAACAGTTTCAATCAGAATCCATATTACATATCTTATGTGATTGACTTTTTATTTATATAATAACTAAATAATCAGTAACGATGAGTTTTGGGTCTTGGGGTTCTTGGGCTTGTCTCTTGATGAGCTAGAGCCCTTTGATGCTTGGGCTAGTCATTAGAAAACAATCTACATAAGTTCTGTGTTTGAATATATATTATTACAATTACAACTTCAGAAGTATAATTACATCTGAAAGAGTCGATATAAACAGTTTCAATCAGAATTCATATTATATATATTATGTGATTGAATATATATTTATATAATCACTGAATAAATAGTATAATCGTAAATAATAACCATGGGATTTGGGCCTTGAGGTTCTTGGGTTTGTCTCTTGACGAGCTAGAGCCCTTTGAGGCTTTGGCTAGTCTGACTTCAATAAGATTTTTTAACTTAAAATAGTATTTGTGATCGTAAATATTTTAATACAATCACAACATGATTATGTAAATATCACTTGTTGTAGAGGGTGGAACAGTTTTATTGAAACACTATGAAATGCAAATCCCACATCGAAAAATAAAAAGGGATTAAAATGATTTATAAGTAGTAAAGTAATGCTTAGACATTGAACAATAGGCCTCCCAATTGGGCCTAGCATTTAAACATATTGAAGTAATGATGGGCTTTGGGTCTTGAGGTTATTGGGCTTGTCTCTTGACAAGTTAAAGCCCTTTGAGGCATGGGCTATTCTGACTTTAATAAGGGTTTTTAACTTAAAATACTATTTGTGATCGTAAATATTTTAATACAATCACAACATGATTATGTAAATATCACTCGTAGATGGTGGAACAGTTTTATTGAAACACTGTGTAATGTGAATCCCATATCGAAAAAAAAAAGGGATTTAAATGGTTTATAAGTAGTAAAGTAATGCCTAGACATTGAACAATAGGCCTCCCAACTGGGTCTAACATTTAAATATATTGAAGTAACGATGAGCTTTGGGTCTTGGGGTTCTTGGGCTTGTCTCTTGACGAGCTGGAGTCCTTTAAGGCCTGGGCTATTCTGACTTTAATAAGGGTTTTTAACTTAAAATACTATTTGTGATCGTAAATATTTTAATACAATCACAACGTGATTATGTAAATATCACTCGTTGTAGATGGTGGAACAGTTTTATTGAAACACTGTGTAATGCGAATCCCACATCAAAAAATAAAAAGGGATTAAAATGGTTTATAAGTAGTAAAGTAATGCCTAGACATTGAACAATAGGCCTCCCAACTGGGCCTAACATTTAAACCTATTAAAGTAACGATGGGCTTTGAGTCTTGAGGTTCTTGGGCTTGTCTCTTAACGAGCTAGAGCCCTTTGAGGCTTGGGCTAGTCTGACTTTAATAAGGTTTTTTAAATTGTTTTTTTTTTCTTTTTTTTAAGAGAGATGTATGTTGGATCTATAAAAGCACAACAAAAAATGAAGTTTATGGATTACAATTTTTTTTTTCCATATATACTACTGTTGTTGATATGAATGATGTAAGTACAATGGGCATGTATACCTACTGTGGGACTATTGTCAATTATTTCATTAAACCAAAAAAAAAAAAAAAAAAACTTCTCTTACTAGACAAAAAAATTAAATATATCAAACTCGGACACTAGGACAAGAGGGTTGTAAGCCTGTACCCAAAGCTCTATCAATTCTCTTACTTTGTTGGACATTAGATTTACCAGCCCTATTATATTTTTAACTATTCACATGTATCGACTGTTATCACACATTCCGAATTATGTTTACCTGTATCTAATGTAATAACACATTTCAAATGATGTTTACTCATATCGAGTGTTATCACACAGTACAAATGCAAATCGAATAACGGGAACATATTTAATTTTAAAAATAAATGATTGATGTTTAAATTTGAAATGCATTGATTGTTTTTGTCAGCTGCATTGATTGTTTTTTAAATTTGAAAAAAAATGATTGTTTTATCTAGGGAACAGTTAATAAAGCAAAAATTTAAATTGCCTTGGATTAAATGGTAACCTGCTCAACAAGTTTACAGGTAAACAACAGGTAGCGGTGTTTAGTACACCGTTGTTCTATAGACAACCCCATATATATATATATTAAATATAAAAGGAAAATAGAAGAAACCCTAGTTGAAAAAAGATAGTGATGGTGAAGGTGAAGAGGTAATGATATAATTAATATTGTACATTAATAATGTCAATTAATTAATTTTACTAATTTTTTTAATTTTTTTTTCTACATATTCGTGTTTGAACAAATCATGCTTGTTTTTAAGAAGATAGAGTGATGGTGAAGATGTTGGATGGATTTTGTTATTGAAATTTTGTGTTTAAACTATTTTAGTGAAGATGTTGAATGGATTTTATTGATACCGAAAATGTTTTATGTTTTTTGTATTTTTGTTTAAGTTATTTTTGGATTTGTATTTTATACTTTACCTATGAATTTAGTGTTTATTAAACTCAGTTATTGTGCTATGTTAAATTTAAATTTACTAGCAAATTTTTTTTTTTTTTGCTGAAATGGGTCAAACGGGGCGGGTTTGGGGTGAAAGTTTTTGACCCGGACAGGTCATGGGTCGGGTTTGGGGCAACCTTTCAAAACCGGGTTACAGGTTTGGGGCGGCCTCGACCCGCCCCAACCCGCCCCATTGCCACCCCTAAGTCACACCCAATGAAAACCACGGGTTCAAAAGCTTCCAAAGTTTGACCAAGTCATTGTGTACAGCTCACATAACTGATGAGTTCATATAGTTCAAATATCTAGAATTCTCAAAAGATAAAATGAAGATATTTCGCTCCATGATATCAGGTCGAAATTAGAGGAAAGATCAGTTGGCACTTTAGTTAGATTCCTACACTACTATAAGGCCTCGTTTGTTTGTTGTATTATATTGTATTAGGCAATTAAAATGTACTAAAATAATATAATACAGTGTTACATTTTAATTGCCTAATACAGTAATCACCATATTAACTAATACATTATACATTATACATTATATTTGGTGGGAGCCATGAGGGAAACCTAGAAGGAAAAAAAAAAAAGTGAATAGTGGTCATTGCTACAGTGTTCCATCGATGCTACAGTCCACTATAGTGATTGCTACAATATCCCTTACAGTGATTTTGCTACAGGATCCCGCTACAATGATTCTGTTATAGTGAGTTCGCTACAGTACTATGTGCATGGAGGCCGCTTTGTCTCTTTCATCTCCAGTTGCAGTGTCTTCCACCTTGAATAGTCAAGTTGGTCTGAGTACGGTGAGTGGAGTGAATTCCTCTTCTCGAGTTGTTCCTCTCACATCTGGTGGGGTGTGTTCTTTGGTTGGTGAGCCGATTCCTCCTCAGCCTGAGGGGGGTGTTTCAGTGATTGTTCTGGATTCAGTTACAGGTCTTATTCAAAGTTCAGCGCCTATGGTCTAGGGTGGTAAGTCTTTTGCGGGTCTCTTTAAATCTTCTCATGTTGAGACTTTACCGGTGCCATCAGTTCCCTCTAAGAAAGGAGGTATGTTTCTGTTCGGGTGGATCCAACTGCTTATCAGGCCCGTCTTGAGTTGTGTAGGAATGCTCTTATTGGTTGTGTGGTGCTTTCCAATGGTGAACGGCCTTGGAAGCTGATCGCGCTAAAAATGTTTACATTTAGCGCCCCTTTTACCTTGTTTGTATAACCGTTTTCCAAGCATTTTATGTGTTTAACATTGTAAATAAGTCTTTTCAGGTAAATTAGGCATTTCAAGGGCATTTTTGTCCAAAGTAACGAAAAGAGGGCAAATTAGGCAGAAAACAGAAGAAGAGCAAGGCCCCGCGGGTTCAGACATTCTACTCAGCGGGACATGTCCCGCCGCACGAAGCCGCCATGTAAGCAACCTTACTCCGGTGAGTTTAGACACACCTTTCAGCTGGACATGTCACGTCGCACGAAGCAGCGGGAAGGACCATCCTATCATCCGGTGAGTTCATGCTCCCTATCTAATGGGAACAAAGTCATCGCATGAAGCCGCTGTCAGCTCTAGCAAGTTCAGGCAGGAGTCACGGAGAGACAAGTCCTGCGAAACAAGTCCACGAAGAAAGAAGATGCAAGACTGCGGGTTCATGCCGTAGGAACGAAGCTGCTGCACATACCCGCCGACAACTCTAATGAGCTGCAAGTTGATCGAAGCTCGCCCCAAAGCCAATCAAAATTGCACCTTTTTCCACCTATTATCTTTGGAAGGCCTTCTCTCTCATCCATGCACAGATGCATGTCATTAACTACTCAATGAATGCTCTCAACCAATACACGTAGAGAGTTTTAGAGAAAATTAAAATAGATAGAGAGAGATAGATATTATTAGATATTTTTCTCTTAGAAATGAAGAGAAGATAGTTAATTTCTTGGCTACTTTCTAGGTAACCAAACACCATATTTTGGTTACTTAGTGTGGTTACTTCAAGTTGCCATAGAAGGATTTATTGCTTGGATTGCAAGGAGGATCATTTCCACTTCACAAGTTTATCAATTGGTGATGTTTCCTTTGTTTGTATATCTTTGTAATTTTGATTCTATATGGAACTAATTCCTCTTGTTAGGGGATTAGATGTAATTCTTGTATTATCTTTGCCATAAAATCAATCATATTTTATCACCTTCTCAAGTTATGCATGTATCCTTTAATTCTTGTATAAGTGGTGGTTGCAACCACCAATCTTTCATTAGTATGCAATAACTTGATGAATTGTATGCTTAACACCATTTATTGCATATCCCTATTATAGCATCTATGTTGTAGAAATTACTAACTTGTAAATTTCTACTATCAATTTAGTAATTCTACTTAAATCACTTTTCTAACCTTAGATTGTGATTAAAGTTGAGGATTTAGTGCTTAATAATTCACATGAATAGATGCATGTTAGGAAATGGTGATTGAACTTAATGGATGATTGATTAGATATTAGGGTAATACTTGAATGAATCTACTCCCTTAACAACTTTTAATCTAGAATTTGAATCAAGTAGTTGTAATTGTTACTTAGTCAATTCCAATCTTAGCATAGTTAATGTGTTGATCATTAGTTAGTTTAATCAAACTTGTTTTAGCATAATTAGTGAATTGCAGAGTTTAGCGATTGAAAGTTCTCAAAGTGTGTTCTATATATAAAGCTAGAGGGGGGGTGAATAGATTTTATCAAATATTACCCAATTTTCGCAAGCAAGTCAATTTTACGAAAATGCCCCTACTAGTCAAAAAAACATACAAGTGTAATAAGATGCGGAAATAATAAATGACACTTGATGTTTACGTGGAAACCCTCAACAGGGAAAAACCACGGGCTGGTAAGTGCGCCACACTCGAACCTCGAAATCCACTATATGAAAAGACGGTTACACCCTCAAGTGATTCTCGGACCCTCACCCTAGATAACCTCAGGCTATGGACACTACCAATCGCCACTCTTGGTTCAATCCCTAGTGATATCCCCTGATACACTACTCTTGGCGTGAGCACCCTCTAATCTACCACGCGGGCCTTTTATAGCGGCTTTAGTCCAATTTGCTTGATCCTCGAAGTCACTACTTGTAATGATGTTTACAGCCAATCCCGGTCTGTGACCCACCACTACTACCCAGCGGGCCTGTAATAGCAACCCTAGACCAAGACTTCAATCTCTCAAAAGAGATGCACAACCCTATGTGAATATGTATGAATATTCAATTAATGCAATAAGAGCTAGGGTACTCTAAATGCTTACCTAGGATTATAAGATGACAATATAATCAATCCTAGATATCACATATAGCTATATGACATGGCATATAACTTTAGCTAAGTAAAGGATAACCAATCCTAGATACAAAACTATCATATAAAACCCACAAACATTCAAAGGATTAACTAGTTGATTAAAAAACAATCTATCAACCTAGTTATCAATACATCACACAAGAATGTTCATGGCATAGCTTTTAGGCAATAATGACCTAATCAAATAAGCTATGAAAAATAATCTCAATCAACAAATGAGATCAATTAGCTAGATGGCATATGAACATTAAGGCCTAGCTAACAAATAATAACTCAATCAACACATAATCTCAATCTTATATGTAGAATTTAATCTAAACACATATAAGTAAAATATGAGATAAAATTGATAAGTAGAAACACTAATTATGTAAGATAAAAGTGTTCAACAAATCATACCATGTGTGTTGAAGAAGACCCATGCATTAGCATATGCTAGATGAACCTAGATGATGCCTAGATGATGATTTGTGCATGTGGGAATGGGTTTAGAGAATTAAAGATGTGATCTTTAAGCTTTTTCTCTCAAGTCTCTCTAAATATCTCTCTAGGGTTCTTGGGATGTAAGACTTGTATTCTGAACCAGAGATAAGGATGTATTTATAGAGACCAAAAACAGGGCAGGTGAAAATACAATTTTGCCCTTGAAACGCACCGATCGGCGGTTTCAATCGGCGGCCTGGCCGCCGAATTGAACCGTCGAATGGCTCCCAAGTGGAACAGGGGAACTTCGGCGACTTCGTTCGGCGGTTTGGAAACCGCCGATCCCAACCGCCGTTTTGGACCCGAGAGAAATATTTCAATCAGGTCTCATTCGGCGGTTTTGAACGGCGGCCAGGCCGCCGAACGTAACCGCCGTTTCACCAAAAATGGTGAAACCAAGGAGAAGCCAAAGGCATCTCCACCGGCGATCATCGCGCAAAACAAAGCACATCAACGTGCACGCGCGGACGTTTCCGAACATCCTTCGGGAAACGAATTACACCACACTAAAAGCTAACATACATGAAGTGCAAGTGTGAGTATTGAATGCATCCTAATGCCTATCATGTCATGGCATTTCATATAACAAGATGCAATCAATTTAATGCAAGAAGAGACATTGAATAAACAATAAAGCACAATGCACACAAAATATAAACACAACATTCAAGAATAGGAGATATGCATGTTGTGTGTGTGTGCAACTATATCTCTTCAAGCCAAAGTAAGCACAAGATATACCTTTGGTGCTTGTCCTCTTGAGGTCTTGGAAAG
Source organism: Acer yangbiense (assembly GCA_008009225.1). NCBI lineage: Eukaryota > Viridiplantae > Streptophyta > Magnoliopsida > Sapindales > Sapindaceae > Acer > Acer yangbiense. The sequence goes on from CM017769.1 coordinate 9,524,595, forward strand.
GGTCTTTGATCTTCAACCTTAATGACCTAGACTACCCTTACAACCAAACCCCAACATGTGGTTTGACCACGAAATAAGCCAATCAACAAAAGGGAATCCTTACAGCGATTTTAGGCGTAAAGACATTTCTCAACCTCGTGGTAACGATACCCTTGCTTGCTCACTACACTAGTTCAACGACTTGTGCACTTGCAATAGGGTCACCAGACTCGCGCGTCCCTATAGTATAACCGAGGTAGAATAGATTAATTTGTAGTGACATTTGTAGAACCGGTTCAGACGCGTCAAAATCTATGGCGCCGCTGCCCGGGAGGCATTACGCCTTTTTCACATATTAGTTAATTGAATCTTTGCATAATCATAGTAAATTTCTGTTTTGAGCACTTAACCTTTTGGTAGTTTATTGTAGTGTACTTTCAAGTTTCTTGTCACGAATTGATGCACGGAAGACGATCTTTGGGAAGTCTGCTAGAACCTTTTGTTGAAAACATTGATCGCATAGCGAAGCTACCAACGATGACAGACAATCCCAGAGGACTATCCGACCTTGAGGAAGGGTCAACCTCTTCTAGCAGTACATCCACCAGTTCAGAACACGGACAGGATCAACGGATGATGAAGGAATTCTCATTGCCTACCGTTGGATCACATCCTTCAGCTATATTGTTAGATGATGCCCAGAGGAATTACGAGCTAAAAAACTTGCATTACAACACACTCCCGCACTTTGGTGGTAACCTAAGCGAAGACAGCCTTCAATTCATGAAGGAATATTACAATGTGGTGACTACTTTTCCACTCAGGAATTTGATGGAGGATCACTTACGCATGCGATGTTTTTCGTATTACATGAGAGACGACGCCAAGAAGTGGCTCATGGCATTACCAGCAAGATCACTTGCCACATGGAGCGGTGTTGAGCAGAAGTTTTTCGCCAAGTATTTTCCCTCATGGAAGACGAAGGAAATACGAAGTATGGTAGCTGATTTCCAAGAAAGGGAAAGGGAAAGGGAAAGGGAAAGGGAAAGGGAAAGGGAAAGGGAAAGGGATGCGTTTCATGAATCATAGGGTAGATTCAAGCTACTTTTAGCATAGTGCCCTCACCATGAGTATACTTTAGTATCACAAGTTCAATCCTTTTATGATGGATTGACGGGGCTCTCACAAGCGATTGTTGATAACGCATGTGGAAGAGCGATGCGAGAGAAGATGGCATAGTTTGTGTTTGATAAGTACGAGATGCTTGAACAGAATTCCCAGTAGAGGAACACTCGAGGTAGTCGAGGAGGAGTGAGCATGGAAATGGCGAGTCAAATGAGTGATATGAGTAAGAACATTGAGACACTCATGAGTAGGTTTGGGAACCAACCTATAGTAGCGAATTAGGTTTTTGTTAAGGAAAACCGTGGGATGGACATGAATTCCATGGTTAAGCCAGTGCCACCCAGGAAGGAAGAATTACAAATGGTGTATCCGCCACGTCAGTCAAGACAGTTGGATGATCCTTTCTCCAACACATACAATCCGGGATGGGTAAGGCATCCTAACCTGAATTACGGGAACAACCGCTGTTTGAATCCTCAGTTACCTCCATAGAACAACAATAACTGGTATCCACCTCAGGGACACCAACCAAGACCACAGCAGAGTACGCAACCGTGGAAGGTGAAGGAAAACTTACCTTGGCGCCAACAAGGCCAGTGAGACAATGATTACAAGCCCACTAATCAGCACCACACCAATGATTCTAACCACACCAGGATTATCTCTATGGAAGGAGTAGTCAAGACATTGGAAAGACAAATAGGGGAGTATGCTGAAGCTAGTCAAAAGAAGGAGCTTGGGAAACTTCCAAGTCAGTATGAGCAAGCCAAGGCAGCCACGGTACTCAGAAATGGTAAGGTACTTTCTAACCCATATCCACCTGAAATTTATGATATTCCTGTTAATGTTTCAGTGAACAGGGAAGTGCCTAGTAAGAAAGATCTTGACACTCAAGTAGGGATAGGAACGAGCAAGGGTCCTGAGATAGGTCACAAGGATACTTCGAGGATACACAAATCTCATAACCCGTATGTGCCTCCAATTCCATTTCCAGGAAGGCTTCAGAAGTCGAAATTGGACCAAGCCTTCAGGGAGATCTATGACATCCTATCGAAGGTGAATGTGAGCCTTCCTTTACTTGAGGTGATTCAGAAAATGCCCACATATGCCAAGTTCTTCAAGGAGCTTAACTCAAAGGCGCGGAAGAAAGAATTTCTGGAGAGAATAGTGATCTCCAAGGAAGCAAGTGCAGCCATGGAAATGGCATTGCCACCTAAGATGAAGGATCCGGGAAGTTTCATCATTACCATATTAGTTGGTGAAACTCGAAGAGAAAAGGCAATGTTGGACCTAGGAGCTTCGATCAACTTAATGCCTTATGCATTGTTCAAGGACTTAGGATTAGAAGGATTGAAGCCAACTACCATGGAGTTGATATTAGCCGACCACTCAGTACGACATCCAACAGGAGTGGTTAAAGATGTGTTAGTTAAGGTGGGAGAGTTGATCATCCCAGTTGACTTTGTTATTCTAGAGATGAAGACTGATTCATCTAAGGTAAGGGAGATGCCGATATTGCTAGGGCGACCGTTTATGTCAATTGCCAAGGCGATAATCGATGTCCACAAGGGACAACCCTCAATAACGGTTTTAGGTCAAACAACAGAGTTTGAAGTGTTTGAAAGCATGAGGAACCCGTTGAAGGGTAGTGTTTGTTTTAATATCGCAAGTGCCGAACAAGATGATGAACCCCACTCTACCTTCGGGGAGTACGTAGCACTCGCTCACAGCAAGGTGACTAACAAGACCCCGCTCTTGAAGCATGACTCATCAAGTTATGAAGATACCATTGCTCAACTCAAGGAAGAAAACCGGGAATTGGTGGAAAGGAACTTTGAACTCACTACTAAGCTTGATGAGGCTTTAGAGGAAAATTATGCCCTTCAAGACAAAATTGAAGATGATTTCTCCCCAGTGAATGATGAATTCGGAGAAAGAAATGAGTCTTTGAGCAAGGAATTCGAAGGCAAGATGAAGGCAATGGAGGAGGAAATACATTCTAGGGACAAGGCCCTAGAGATCCTAAGAGTGAAGAGTAGGGAAACTCGAGTTGAGATTGCTATGCCAAAGATAGGCACTCCGGTCAAGTCTGAAGGCTTGGTGAAGCCACCTTCAATGAAGACAATGCATGTATCACACGAGGAGCCCCATACTTTTGCTCCGAAACCGAAACCAAAACCAAGGCGGAGGCCAAGAAGAAATAACCGCATTCAACCTCCACAGTCTACATCGGGAGGTACATTTTCTACTTTCACTCCCATATGTCATTACTGCCATAGAATATGCCACATTAGGCCTAACTGTCCAAACAAAAGATGGCAGGTTAGAAACTATGCCACCCCAATTCCCAAAGCCAATGTCAAGTCCATTTGGATCGCAAAACTACCCATTCTAAATAGGGCATGGAGGAGATGAATGAATTGATGTTTGTTTAAGTGTGTATAGATTGTATATCAAAGACACACTTAACAACATTGAAGTCTTTTGCATTGTACATATTTGAGCTTTGAATAAATTGAATTGTTTTGATGTGTGATTGGGAAATTGAAAACCTCAATCGAGCTCTTGTTTGCTTGACGAGCTTTGAATTTAAATCTTTAAATGATCGGGTGGACAAAAGAAAGGTTTGGGGGTTTTAAAATTCTCGTTATAGGTTAAGAACATTCATGTAGATTAATCAATGTAGGAAATATGTGTTGTATTTTGTGTGTTTGTTGTGCCATGTTGTGAAGGTGTTAGGAAATCAAGAAAAGAGAATGAAGGAATTGAAAATGAAGCTTTTTCCACTCCGGCGGGTTCGTGACGTTGGACATGTCCAGCCATGCAGAGTGAATGAACCCATGGAGAAGCTTCTGAAAGACAAAGGAAGTTGGCGAGTTCAGGCGGTGGGAAATGTCCAGCCAGCCAGAATGCCAGAACTCACGGGGATTGAAGTCCAATTACGGCGAGTTTGTGCCGCGGGACATGTCCAGCCGTTCAGAACGTATGAACCCGTGGCAACTTGTGAAAGAATGTGGCGAGTTCCATCTCGGTGGGAATAAGCCCGCCATCCAGAATGACGAAACTCGCCAGAAAGGAGAAGAAGAGTTTCCAGTAGTTTTGTGCCGCTGGAATAAGGCCGCCATCCAGAAGAGACAAACTAGCCAGAAAAATTTAGGAGCGGCGGGCTCATGCGGCGGGAATAAACCCATCGAAAACGAAGTCGCCGCAATCCCAAGTGATTAAAATGCAGCGTTTTGAGCCAAAAATCAGGTTCGGCAGGTTCGTTTAGCGGGAATAAAGCCGCCATAACCTATTTCCTATAAATAGGGGCTGTCGTTTTCAAGCCAAACTTTCCCCTTTTTCAAACTTTCTTCCATTTTCCCGCGTGAATCCACCAAACTTCTTCCCCAATCTTGCTCGAATCCACTCGAAAACACAAGGCAAAGGTAATTCATCTTAATCTAATCTCTTTTAATCACGAAATCATGTGGAAATCATCTAGAATTGCCCTAGGTTGCGACAGTTAGGGTTCTTGCAAGTTTCTTGATTTTGATTGAATTATTTGAGATTGATTGTTGCTATTTGTGTTAATTATGCATGCTAGGAGTGATTTCGACCCCTATCCCCCATTTTTGATTCAAAATTGCAACTTCCTCATGTTAGGGTTTGATATTGACCGAAATTTGGTGTTACCAAATTGATTTCTATACTATTAGATTCTTGTGATGTTTTCATTGCTAGAAATTGGTATAGGATTATGCGTGTTGATGGATTGATAGGTTAATGCATGCCTTTGCTATTTGATGCATGAAGATTTGGAAGGAAATTGAGGAAATTTGGGATGTAATTGTGAGTGAGGTTTTCAAATTGTTTGATTGAGGGAATTGTGAAGTGTTGACAATGGGAATGTTGTGTATGCAAGTTGTGTGCGTATATTTGGACGATATATTGTGTGCATTTCGTGTGTGCCATTTGTGTGTACACATTTGAAAGAGAAATTGATTAATGATTGTTAATTCAATTCAAGTTGTGTTTTCACAACTTGGGGACAATGTACACATATGTGTGTGATGAGTTTGATGCAATTTGTATGTGTGAATGCAAGGGATAAAATGTTAAGGATAATGCGTATATGTGGAATATTTATGAATTCAATTGGCATCTATTTCCACTTGAACTTGATTGAATTGATTGTCCTAACTTGATGAGTTGATTGAAATGGACACAAGCACATAGTACTTGTAGTATAAGTAATTATAGAATGTTTTTAAATAAAATGTAGTTTTGAATTATTGTTACTAACCCAAGCGCTAACTTGTTTGGAGTATTTGGTTGTGTTTTCTTTGCTCTAATAACAGATGGCACCAAAGAGGAAAGCTTCCACATTTGAGAAGGGTGATTCCTCCCGAAGGGGAAAGGAAAAGTCTGCACGCCCAGAGAAGACAGCGGAGGAGATATTTAGGGAGAGACTTGAGGGCACCATTAGGCGGCCTATCATCATCGAGAGGGACGTGAGCTTCTATGAGTTGGGGCAAACGGTGATTTTCAATGAGATCCGTCGAAAAAAGTGGGAGGCCTATGTGTCATTTCCGAAGAGAGCCAACCGCAAGATCGTTCAGGAATTCTATGCAGCTATAGATCCAGACGGGTTCGAGAATAGGGCTCCGATTATGATCCGAAGAAGATCTCTATGACAGCTGAGCAGATAAATGAGTACCTCCACACTCAGAGTTACCCTCAGTGGGAGGAAGAGTACGAGCCCAATGCCCTCTTCAAGCAGTATGACAAGCAGTTCGGTATCACGCTCACCGGGAAAGAAAATATTCCTTGGGAAGGTAAGGACCGCAAGGTCCATCAGAGAGAGCTACGATTTGAGGAGCACTTTTGGAGTATATACTTTAGTTACTCCCTTATGCCTAGCGGACACCGGACAGACTTGAAGAAAAGGGTGGCCATTATGCTCTACCAGATGAAAAACCAATTAGAATTTGATGTTGGGCATACCATAGTGAAACAAATAGCGGAATCCGGGAGGAGAAGCAATCTGAGCCTTTTCTTTCCTTGTTTGATCACCCACTTCGCACTGGAGGCAGGCATTAGAGTAGATAGGCCATCGGATGGGATTCTGACTCCCTTGGGACCGTAGGTAGGAGAGCCTACAATGAGGCTGTAGAGGGCAAGCCAGGTATAGAAAGGCTTCTCAGTATACAGGAGCAGATGGAGCAGAGATTGGCCCAGCGTAGGGCGATTCCGAGGAGAGAGCAAGAGAGAATAGATGCTCAGGCTCGTGAGGAGTTAGATGTAGGAGTTAAGGATGACGGGTCTGAGGAGACAGAGTCTGAGAGAGAGGTTGATGCACTAGAATGGGCAAGGGGTATGATGCAGTCCCATAAGGACTTGATGAAGTCCAATGCCACCCTAACACGGACTGTTCGCCGCCTCGCAAGGTGATGCAGTGAAATCTGTGTTCAATTTACTAAGAAAGTTCGTTCACTGGGATCGGCGATTCTATCGGTCAAAACCAATTAATCTAGCAAGGATTTAATCTAAGTGCGGAAAACTAAATTGCATAATGCTTTGCTTTGGAAGTTTGTTTAATTCTAAAATTTACCTAAATTATGACTACTTGAACTAAAGACTAAAATTAAATCAAATCAAATATCACACAAAGAATGAATGTATGGAGAGAAATACTAGGGAATCGATGCACCTTTCTTAGACACTCAATGCTCTCAATCAATCTCAATAAACACCTCAATAGAGTTTAGGGCTTGTTTTGATAATAAACAATTAAGAACGAATCTCCTTCCCACCACTCGCACAAAGGCCATGTGTCAAGTGATGGTAACGAAATCCTTTAGAACAAAACTCTAAGCCAAATCAATGCAACAAGGCCATGCAAACATTAACTTTCAAATCTATTAAGCTTACGATTGTGATTTAAATGGAAAAGGCCATTCACATCTAAACCCTAATCTCATGGGATAAACTAAATCACAAATCCATATCAATTGAGGCCACAAAATAATATGAATAAGTAAAGTAGAACAATTAATTCAATAGACAAGACTAAAACTCAATTGATTAACAAAAGATAGACTAATTGATTACATAGAGTTATCCAAAATTGGTTACATCAATCCCCTAGTTAAAGGTTTAGTTACACATCAATGGAGAGAATAAAAACATAGAAGAGATGAAGATAAAACCCATGATGGCGAGATGCTTCTGTCTTGAAATCCCCGTCGTCTTCTTGTTTTCAGTAATCTTCTAATGATGGCATGAATATGAAAGAATGAAAGAATGGTGTTATGAATCTTGATCTGATTGTCTGATAAGGTCGGTCCCTTCTTTTTGCTTTTTCCTTCTTTCTTTTTATAGGTCTTCAGCAGCTTTGAGGAAACGCGGAGACGGTCCAACGCTTGACGTGCCGCTGGGTGGGCACGTGCATGGGCAGCGGAAAATCCAAGACAAACACGCTGGAATGGCTCGCTTGAGGGGTCGCTTGGGAGGCATTTGCCTCTTGGGCGGCATGGGCCGCGGTAAATCACCCTTCTCGACCGCCTGGAGTGCCGCCGATGGTGCATGTGCCTGTTGAGCGGCATGGGCTGCGGAAATTGAGGATTTTGGCCTTTCCTTCATCGTTTGACTCCATCATTTCCAAAATAAGATTAGATCAACGCCTCTATGGAAAGAGACCTGCAACGACTTAACAAACACATCAACCCACCAAAAAAGACCCAAGAAACAAGCATAAACATAGGCAAAATGGGCAAAATATAAGCATAGAATTAGACTGATCAAATACCCCCAAACCTATCTTTTGCTCGTCCTCGAGCAAAACCAAACATTCCTAAACTGAAAAGAAAACTAAATCCTAATAAAGCCACTTTCGCAGGGAACGCGATAGCATTGAGCACATGCTACAAGCCTTTAAACCTCTAGGTGTCCCTAGTAGGAGGAGTGTTGTCTCCTGAGGGTTCTCAGCTATGACACCCACAAACATATCCCACAAAACCAATCATTCGAGATGCAATCGATTAATGCCCAGATTGAAACAATGCATGCAAAAGCCAATAGGTAAAGACTAACATTATGTCACAAATTTGAATGCATTGCTCAATTTAAGATGAAAAGCCCATACTCAAGATATTCAAGCATCAAAAACACTTTCGCCGAATGCCATAGATGTAATTCGCCTCGACTCTAAGCTTCACCAGATATCGCTCATATTTCCCACAGAACCTAGGCAAATTCACTCATCAAGCATATGCGAAAGAAGTTATGCACAAGAAATTCAAATTATAATCGCATATGAATATGTCATTGAAAGAACGCTTGATTTGTATGCAAAGATCTCATGAAAAGAATCAAACATTATGAGCAAGATAACACACACACACTTCTACTTTCATAGCAAGGATAACCAGCAGATCAATTAGACTTTTCATTAGGTTGTAATGGGGCTATTGGGTAAAGGTTAGAAAGGAACGGGATGTAGGAGTTCAAAAACCTAGGATCATTCAGTGAGAGCCTTCAGTTACCTTACGGCTTGGCGCAAGCTCTTAGGTCTTCATTGACTTCCTTTGTTAGTGGAATAATGCTACTTACCATTCATTGATGTCCCCTTAATTCACCATTCTCTTTTGCCCACTCCTTCGAGAGTAGATACAACACTTAAATCCTTTGACATGTTGTGTTTCTTAGATTCTTTTCTCTGGCACACGCAACTCACCATTCATTTTGGTGGCAAATATATATATATATTTTTTAGACTAAAGGCTACAAAATATACAACCTTGCCTCTTTCATTTGGATTGAATGCAGCTCATTCTTCATTTGACTCATATCAATTTCACACAAATTCTTATGCGAACTCTTCAGCTTCCTTCACAATCTCAAAGCATGATCCCAAGTTAACAGGTATGGCTATAATATGGCTTACATGGGTTACAGTAAATGTGGTAAAGAAAGAAAAGGCAATCAGTGTTTGGCTTCAAACAGGGCTATGGAGCACACACAAAAGGGTAGGAAATATTACAGGCCTTTTAAGTAGTTCATGCACACATAGTCTAAAATCACTTCCACTGATTCGACTTACTCAAGATCAAAGATAACATGTAAAATCTTTTTATGATGAATGCTCTATAATGCTCAATGTTCAACCTATAGAGATAGAGATCAAATCTAATGCTAAGAACCTACTGAGTGTTTAAAGAATAGAAACAAAATAATCCCTCATATATGTCATTTATGTACGCACTTTGGCTTAGTGAACTCACAGGGTAGTCTCCACTATTAATCATGGCAATCCAACTATGCATCCTATCCACTATCACATCAAGAGCATGTCATAAGTTATGAAAAATGCAATGCAATACTCTAAGCGGCAAGATGTTAGTTTAAACCCAGTGATTTAAGCATATCATTTCAAAGTCATATACCAAAACATCTCATCAAAGTTAATGCAGGAACGACAGACTCAAAACAACGACACACCCCCAAACCTAAACTCGACATTGTCCCCAATGTTGACAATCGAGAACAGACAGACAAAGAAAAATAAAAGCAAATAAAAGTGCAAAAAGAAAATCCATAGCCTGCTAATCTCCTCCCTCCGCATATGAAAGCTGTAAGATCTCGGTCCCCTGGTCGGAGTCTATCTGGTCATCCTGCATCAGCTCCTTGTCATCAAAGTTCAAGATCGGGGTCCGTTGGTCAAAGGTCTGCGGCTCGAATCCCGATCCGCCAGCTGCAAAAGGATCTTGGTCAGGAATAGGGGTCTGAGACGGTGCTCCACTCCCACTAGCCACAGAAAACCGGCTAGTCATCATCCCGCGCAACTCCTCTATGCTCGTCTCGACAGTGTCAAAACGAGCATCCATCCGTCCCTCTAACTGCCCGAAACGCAAATCCATGTGAGTCTGCATAGCCTGCAAAAGAGTGGTAAATGGATCACCTTCTGGCTGAGCTCCGCCTATCTGAGCGGCATCTGGCGCCCCTTGAGGCTGGTCCTGTAAAAGTGCTGCTGCCTCAGCCTCTCGCTCCTCCCGGCGACGTCTTCTCTCCCCATAATTTCCAATAGGAGGAAGGCCCCTAAGGACTAACTGCTGGCTCCAGTTCGTCGAGTTCATCATACTCGGGTCATGATTCTCTAACCCTGCACTCACATCAATGCCTGCCTGTCTACAGAAAGCAGTGATCAAACACGGAAAAATCATGGATTGGTCATCGTGCGCACTAGCGTCATGAATGGCATTGAAAATCACCCGTCCTATATTGATAGGGCCACCTGTCGTAGACGGAGTAACACACGGGCCTGGTCATAAAAGATCTCTGTACGGTGCTGGGATGGCATCAGTGAGTATGTTAGGAAAAGGTTCCAAAAGGCAACATCGGCATGCGTGTCGCGCTGGTATAGCTTCACTAATGTACCCCATTCCTCCTGTCCATCCATCCTAAGGCCTGCAGCCACTCTCCCTCTGTAAGGGTCAAGATCTGCAATATATTCTATTCCTCGACCATGACTGATAGCCACTTTCGGAGCGTCAAAGTACTGATTAATTGCCTCCGGAGTTATAAGAACCTCAACACCCTGCACTAAAACTGGGTCTCCAACAAACAGTCTCTCTGGTACAGCACTAGCATAATATTCTGCCACAATCCCCCTGTTCGGCCTTGGTGGGCGTGCAACATATCCACCCCATCTGCGGTCTGCAACCATCTGTGGAACAGGTGTCTGTACCAAACTCTCAACATCAATACCCCTCTCAATAATCCAAGGTCGCCTAAGGAAGTCGCTGAAACGATTCCTAAAGTCCTTGTTCTGCGCTTGCTTTGGCAATGCCTTCTATTTCCCCTTATCGGACGTACTGACCCGAGGACGCTTCCCATGAGCAGTCCTTGCCATCTGCAGATAACATAAGCCAAAATAACACAACAAGTTTCTACCAAAAATTCGGCAGCATTCGTTTCAAATTTCGTCTCCAAATATACACAAAAGTGCCAATTAAGTCCAATAATCACAAGCAAATCCATCTAAATACAACCTATCATTCAAATCAATTCAATCATGGCAACATTATTCAAGCAAAAACATTCAAACTCTCCTAAGAACAAAGAATTTCGGAATTCCCTAAATACCAAGTGAAAACACAAACCAATAACTTAATCATGCTAAATATCTCAATTTGAACAAAGCCCATTGGTCATTAAAACTCAGAATCCGAATTTGAGCACTAAAAACTCTCAATCTCTTCATACCACATTGTAGAACCAAACTTCATAAGTTAATGCCATTGAAGCAAAATAGAAGAGAGAGGAGAAGACATACCTTGTAGTCTAATTAGGAGAGGCGGAACCTTGGAGAGCAATTTAGAAGAGAAGAAAAGAAAGTGGAGGGAAAAGAGAACAAAAGAAAACGCAGCAGCTGTGGGTCAAGTGAGACCCACTAGGCTGCTCGTCAGTTATAAATAGTAGGGCAAATTTTGCACCTACCGCTGATGAGGCACGCTGCATGTGCAGCGGTCCGTCCAGCGGTAAGGTGTAATGTTGCTTACCTGGAGAGTCCAAACGCACCGTTTATTTAATGGATCGCTGGTCGTACCGCTTGCCAGGTACATGCAACATCAGCGGCACCTTCAGCGAGCCAGACCAGTGTTGTCAACATTCCAGGACCGTGGCTCGTGCATCCGCCTCTTGAGCGGTCTAGGCAGCGAGCCATTCCAGTGAGAGTCAGGTCTTCATTAACCGCGGCCCATGCACTGTCCTCTTGAGCGGTCTAGGCAGCGAGCCATTCCAGTGTTGCAACGTTGAGTGTACCGCGGCTCAGGTATAGGCACCATGAGCGGCACCTTCAGCGGTAATTCCCAATTTTGTGCAATTCTAACCTGGTTTGATCAAGGCAAACAAACACACACGTGAAACATATCTGCTCACAGCCCAACATAACTAGAAATTCCGACTCACCCTAATTACTGACTCAAATTAATCTAAATAAAATAACGAAATGAAAAAACGTTACCTAGGTGGGTTGCCTCCCACCAAACGCTGTATTTAGCGTCTAGGCAAGACGTGTGAGAGCGTTACGGCTCTATAAGCACGGAATCCTCCAATCGAATGACAGTTCCAAAATCCGTAATGTAAGGCTTTACCCTATGCCCATTTACCTTAAACTTGTTGCCATTCGTCTCGTTTTGCACTTCTACAGCTCCGTGGGGAAAAACTTGTGTAACCCTGAATGGTCCAAACCATCTGGACCTCAACTTACCGGGAAACAGCTTCAGCCGGGAGTTGAACACCAGCACCTGCATACCGGGACGAAGGTCTTTATGCACTATCATCTTGTCATGTATCAACTTAGTCTTTTCCTTGTACAGTTTTGCACTCTCATACGCCTCTAAGCGAAATTCGTCGAGTTCACACAGCTGAAGTTTCCTCTCCTCACCGGCCTTGTCATAACCAAAGTTCAACTTTCTGACTGCCCATAAGGCTCTATGCTCTAGTTCTACTGGAAGGTGACACGCTTTCCCAAAGACCAACCTATATGGACTCATCCCAATAGGCGTTTTGAAAGCTGTCCTGTAAGCCCACAATGCATCATCTAACTTCAAAGCCCAATCCTTTCGAGTGGAATTAACAGTCTTCTCTAGGATACACTTTATTTGTCTGTTGCTGACCTCAACCTGTCCTGAAGTCTGTGGGTGGTATGGTGTAGCAACCTTATGCCTTACACCATATTTCTTCAAAAGTGCAGCAAAGGATCTGTTGCAAAAATGCGTACCTCCATCGCTAATGATGGCTCTAGGGGTCCCGAATCTTGCAAATATCGTCTCCCTCACAAATTTCACCACAGTTTGACCGTCATTATTCCTTGTGGCCTTTGCTTCTACCCATTTTGACACATAATCAACCGCTACCAAGATGTAACTATTACCACACGATGGTGGGAATGGTCCCATGAAATCTATGCCCCAGACATCAAAAAGCTCTATTATCAAATCTCCAGATAAGGGCATCTCATTTCGCTTACTTATACTCCCTGTACGTTGACATCTGTCGCATGCCAAACAAAACCGGACTGCATCTTTGTGTAACGATTCCCAGAAAAATCCAGATTGCAACACTTTCAACGCTGTCTTTCTTGCACCAAAATGTCCTCCACAGTGTAGATCGTGACAAAATTTCAGAACGTCTTTCTGCTCTGACTCCGGAACACATCTTCTTATCACAGAATCGGGACCATGAGTGTACAAATAAGGATCATCCCAAAAGTATTTTTTCGCTTTTGTAATGAACCTTTTTCTCCCTTGTGAGTTCAATTCCTCTGGTACTACCCCACTTACCAAATAGTTAACCAGATCAGCATACCATGGCTCACTATCGTTCACAGCCAACAGTTGTTCATCCGGAAACTTCTCATGCAATGGCAATTTGTCTACCTCATCCGGATTTGCCTGTACTAACCTGCTTAGATGATCAGCAACCACGTTCTCACTACCTTTCTTGTCTCGTATCTCCAAGTCAAATTCTTGTAGTAGGAGGATCCACCGAATCAATCTAGGTTTGGCATCCTTTTTCTGAAGAAGAAAACGAAGGGCTGCATGGTCTGAATATACAATGACTTTGGCGCCCACCAAGTACGTCCGAAATTTCTCCAATGCAAAAACTACTGCTAGAAGCTCCTTCTCAGTTGTTGAGTAATTTAACTGGGCGTCATTTAAAGTTCGAGAAGCATAGTATATCGCGTGCGGAACCTTATCTACCCGCTGCCCCAAAACTGCTCCAATGGCATAATCTGAAGCGTCACACATTAATTCAAAGGGCAATTCCCAATTGGGGGAAATTATCACTGGCGCAGTGGTTAATGCACTCTTCAAAGTGTTAAAAGCTACCATGCACTCCTCACTGACCTCAAAATCAATTTCTTTCTGTAGGAGCAAACACAAGGGCCTCGTTATCTTCGAAAAGTCCTTTATGAATCGTTTGTAAAAACCTGCGTGCCCAAGAAACGACCTCACATCCTTCACGGATTTTGGAGGCTGTAAACTACTGATCACCTCCACCTTAGCTTTGTCCACTTCAATTCCTCTTCTTGAAATCACATGTCCGAGAACTATCCCTTGTTGTACCATGAAGTGGCACTTTTCCCAGTTCAACACCAAGTTGTTCTCTTCACATCTCTTAAGGACCAAGGTAAGGTTGTGCAAACACAAATCAAATGAATCCCCAAACACCGAGAAGTCATCCATGAATACCTCAATGATTTCTTCCAACATATCTGAAAATATTGACATCATACACCTCTGAAAAGTACCCGGAGCATTGCAAAGACCAAACGGCATTCTTCTATATGCAAACGTCCCAAATGGACAAGTGAAAGTAGTTTTTTCTTGATCATCCGGTGCGATAGCTATCTGATTGTAACCTGAGTACCCGTCGAGGAAACAATAATGACTATGCCCTGCTAATCGCTCAAGCATCTGATCTATGAAAGGAAGAGGAAAATGGTCTTTTCTGGTAGCAGTGTTCAGCTTCCTGTAGTCGATACACACCCTCCACCCTGTCTGAAGCCTCTGTGGAACCAACTCATTCTGCTCATTGCGAACCACGGTAATACCTGATTTCTTAGGAACCACGTGAATCGGACTGACCCATTTACTGTCTGATATGGGATAAATTATCCCCACTTGTAGAAGTTTCAGGACCTCTTTCTTCACTACCTCTTTCATTATCGGATTTAATCTCCTCTGAGCCTCTCTTGACGGTCTAGACTCTTCTTCGAGAAATATCTTGTGCATGCAAATTGTTGGACTGATTCCCTTGATATCTTCAATTGACCATCCTATAGCTGACTTGTGTTTCTGTAGAACCCCAATGAGCCTTTCTTCCTCATTACTCTGCAATTCTGAAGCAACAATTACCGGGTATGTCTCATTCGCACCTAGATATACATACTTCAGAGTTGTTGGTAACTCCTTGAGTTCCAACTTTGGTGGTGGATCATTGGCAAAACTGACAGTTGAAATTTGGAAGTCTTCAACTTCTTCTTCAGCTAGTTCAGAACTATCTTCAATCTTGTCGTCTTGATCGTCCCAATCCCAATCCGCCAAATCCTCATCCTTGAATATTCCATCAATCCCAGGGTCTAAAACCTCGATGAATGAACAATCATCAGCTCCGGCAGGGTATGATGATGCTTCAAACAGTTTGAACTCCACTGTTTCATCTAACACTGTCATTGAAAGTTTTCCATTCTGCACATCAATAAATGTCTTTGCTGTGGCCATGAACGGTCTACCCAGAAGAACAGGTCTCATGTTAGTCTCTTTACTTACGTCCTCCATGTCTAATACCACGAAATCCGCTGGAATAATAAGCTTTCCAACTTGGACCAGTACATCTTCAACATTCCCTCTCGGATATCTTACTGAACCATCTGCTAACAGAAGTGACATTGTGGTAGGCTTCAACTCATTCAAACCTAACTGCTTGTAAATAGAATAAGGCATCAAATTAATACTGGCACCTAAATCTAGCATTGCTCTTTCAAGTTGGGTACCTCCTACTGTGATATTGATGCAGAAACTGCCCGGATCTTTCAGTTTGGGAGGAAGTTCCTTTTGCAAAACTGCACTAGCACTGCCTGCTATATATTCCTGATGATTCGGTCCAAACTTCTGCCTGTTAGTGTGAAGGCTCTTGAAAAATTTCGCATATGCGGGCATCTTTTCTATCATCTCAAGAAGAGGTAAGTTCACATGTGCCTTGGACAGAACATCAAAAATCTCTTTGAATGCCTTACTTAGCTTGTCCCTTTTAAGTCTCCCAGGAAAAGGAATTGGTGGAACATATGGAGGGGGTGGAATATAAGGGTCTGACGATTTGTGTAAACCCGAGGTCTTCTTTGGTGGTGGATCTACCACTACCTCTTCTTCTTCTCTATCCTCCTTCGCACTCACCTCTTTTGATCCCCTGGTGTCCTCTTTCTTTTGCCCTCTAACAACTTCAGTGTCTAACACTCGCCCACTTCTCAACACAGTCAATGCCTTGGCTTGTTCTGATTGACTAGGGAACCTTCCTGGTTCATTCTTGCGAACTGCGTTGACTATTTGTCCCATCTGTGTTTCTAAATTTTTAATGGATGACTCAACATTGTTAATTCTCTGATTTGTATCACGTGAGAAGCGCTCTGTATTCTCAGCAAGGGATGTCACAATATCTTCCAAGGATCTCTTCTTCGGCTGATAGGTGGTACTGTCTCTATTTGCAGCATTGTTCCATTGTTGAGGTTGACTATTGGAACCTTGCCCTTGGTAATTGCCTCTGTTGTACCCTCCTTGAGTTGTTCCCTGAGTATTCGGTTGAATGAGCTGATGACTATTAAGAGCAGTGTTGGGGTCAGAATAAGATAAATTTGAGTGGTTACGCCATCCAAGATTGTAGGTGTTCGAGTAAGGATCGTTTCTCCCTCTTTGGTAATTGAAAGCTTGAACCTCCTCTGTCTCAAATGGTATCCCGTCTCCATCTTGCACTGAGTTCACCCCTCCTTGCTGTTGATCCCTATTCGAGTTCTGGGCCATCATAGCTTGTATTTGCTTAGCTAGATTCGCCATCTGAATTTCCACCCCAGTTGTCTGGTTGACTTCATACTTTCCTCCTTTTCTGACAGTTGAACTTCTATGCTGGGAGTTTAGAGCCAAAGTTTCATAGATCTCAGCAATCTCTAAAGCAGATTTCCTGGTAATGATACCCCCACAAGCGTTGTCAACAATGTTTTGTGTGAAAGGTGTCAATCCATCATAAAAAGTGCGGACTTTGTACTCCTCTGTCACCATGTGAGGGGGAATTTGATCTAACAGCTCCTTATATCGCAACCATGCTTCATGGAACGACTCACCATCTTCTTCACTGAAACTAGCTATCTTGATCCGGACTTCTTTTGCTTTTGAAGCAGGGAAAAATCTGTTGAAGAATGCAGTGCACACGTCAACCCATGATCTCAAAGATCCTGCCCTTACTGAATTGTACCACTTGATGCCCTTGTCCTTCAAACAATACCAAAAACACCTCATCCTTAACTGCTCTTCTGTCAATCGGCCCATCGGGAAATTCCCTACGGTAGCTTGATAGTTCTTCATAAACTGGAGGCAGTCTTCTGTTGCCAAGCCGTGAAAAGATGGCAGCATATTTAAATGGCTACTCCTCAACTCATAACTCCTGGCTACGGCATCTAACACAACTGGCTGAGGTTGGTCTCCCAGCATAGGCTGTCCAGACTCTATCATTATTCTGATACCATCTTCTAGTGCACGTCTTGGAGAACCCGGTAGATTGTCTCGAACTTCCTGTCTATTTTGAACACCTTGTTCATCATGAACCTCTCTTTCAGCTCGAATAACCCGGTCACGTTGCTCACCGTGATCACCCATGTCCTCACCAAAAGGATCTAACTCTTCAAACTGTCTAGCAACCCGGCCTACTCGGTCAATCTCGTCGTTAGCAGGGATCAGAATACCTCCAAGCGAACGACGTCCGTTCATACACCTGTAAAACCTGAAACACCAAAAACACAACTACCACGAGATAAAAAGAAACAAAAGAAAAAACTAAAACTAAAAATAAAATCTAATGACACACACTACCTAACTTAAACTAACTAGATTCAACTAATAAAATCTATACCAATCCCCGGCAGCGGCGCCAAAATTGATGCAGTGAAATCTGTGTTCAATTTACTAAGAAAGTTCGTTCACTGGGATCGGCGATTCTATCGGTCAAAACCAATTAATCTAGCAAGGATTTAATCTAAGTGCGGAAAACTAAATTGCATAATGCTTTGCTTTGGAAGTTTGTTTAATTCTAAAATTTACCTAAATTATGACTACTTGAACTAAAGACTAAAATTAAATCAAATCAAATATCACACAAAGAATGAATGTATGGAGAGAAATACTAGGGAATCGATGCACCTTTCTTAGACACTCAATGCTCTCAATCAGTCTCAATAAACACCTCAATAGAGTTTAGGGCTTGTTTTGATAATAAACAATTAAGAACGAATCTCCTTCCCACCACTCGCACAAAGGCCATGTGTCAAGTGATGGTAACGAAATCCTTTAGAACAAAACTCTAAGCCAAATCAATGCAACAAGGCCATGCAAACATTAACTTTCAAATCTATTAAGCTTACGATTGTGATTTAAATGGAAAAGGCCATTCACATCTAAACCCTAATCTCATGGGATAAACTAAATCACAAATCCATATCAATTGAGGCCATAAAATAATATGAATAAGTAAAGTAGAACAATTAATTCAATAGACAAGACTAAAACTCAATTGATTAACAAAAGATAGACTAATTGATTACATAGAGTTATCCAAAATTGGTTACATCAATCCCCTAGTTAAAGGTTTAGTTACACATCAATGGAGAGAATAAAAACATAGAAGAGATGAAGATAAAACCCATGATGGCGAGATGCTTCTGTCTTGAAATCCCCGTCGTCTTCTTGTTTTCAGTAATCTTCTAATGATGGCATGAATATGAAAGAATGAAAGAATGGTGTTATGAATCTTGATCTGATTGTCTGATAAGGTCGGTCCCTTCTTTTTGCTTTTTCCTTCTTTCTTTTTATAGGTCTTCAGCAGCTTTGAGGAAACGCGGAGACGGTCCAACGCTTGACGTGCCGCTGGGTGGGCACGTGCATGGGCAGCGGAAAATCCAAGACAAACACGCTGGAATGGCTCGCTTGAGGGGTCGCTTGGGAGGCATTTGCCTCTTGGGCGGCATGGGCCGCGGTAAATCACCCTTCTCGACCGCCTGGAGTGCCGCCGATGGTGCATGTGCTTGTTGAGCGGCATGGGCTGCGGAAATTGAGGATTTTGGCCTTTCCTTCATCGTTTGACTCCATCATTTCCAAAATAAGATTAGATCAACGCCTCTATGGAAAGAGACCTGCAACGACTTAACAAACACATCAACCCACCAAAAAAAGACCCAAGAAACAAGCATAAACATAGGCAAAATGGGCAAAATATAAGCATAGAATTAGACTGATCACAAGGCAGGTAAGAGGATTGACTGGAGCGGTCGCGCGATTGGTGGGATACCAGATGGATGAGCCGAGTGATCACTCGAGTGATTGGGATGAGGAGCGCCGTCAGAAGCGCAGGCACGTTGAGCCACCTGCCGCACTAGACACATCAGCTATTCCGACCATTCCAGAGACAGGTATACCTAACCTCTTTACTTTTGTTGATATTGATGATTTATTTTTCAGTCCCATGGCTCCGCCAAACCCATATCAATAGAATTTCAACTTCATGGACTTACTATGTGAGCAACAGCGGATCTTAGAGCAGGTGATAGTGAAACCGGAGTTAGAGAAGAGTCTACCGGACCAAATGAGAGGGATATACCCGGAGGAGATGCTAGGACTGTGTCCGGAGTGGATGGAGGATCGGAAGCCATTCCAGGAGCAGGCACCTGAGTATGTGGAGCATATGGCGTATTGTAGGGAAAAATGCCGTAGTACACGCAGCGGAAGCGAGACTAAAAATCGATTTAGTATGTTTTAAAATTTTTCTTTTTTATGAACCTTAACCCTTTAAATTAATTAACCATATATAAAGTAACAAAAGTTGAATACCTTTTGTCGCGTGATCCGATTGACTTACGTCGATGGTAATCCGCAAGATCTTCATTCCTAGCATGAACGTGAATCACCTAGGAGCGTGGTCTCCCTTTTAATTGAATTGCAAACCTGAGAATGGACAAACAAACTTTTATTTTTCTTTTGTTAGTCACAAAACAATCAAAAGAATACAAAGATTATTCCGGTCACTTTTGAGTTCTCAATCTAATGATCGAAACTCGCGTGAACCTAATTCGATGTTATACACACAAGCTTATTGATGAACAAGCAATTAGTGTACCATCAAAAGAATAATCTTTTTCTTTTCTTTTATGTTTTAGTAGAATAAAATCTAATACTTTTCTATGAGTTTAGAAGAAGAAGAAAATTGAATCCATCAACCAGCAGGGTGGCCGAATTCTATAACAAGTGTTATATAGGGTGGCCGAAATTTTTCTCCTCTTCCTTTTAGGGTTGGCCGAAATCTCCATGTGGTCCAATTAGGGTTGCCAAATTTCCTCTACAAAAAAGGATTTGTGTTGTACCCTAATTCACATGTTAATTAGACTCCTAACCCTAATTCAACTCATAAGTATTTTTATTCTTTTATTGACTAAATAAAAAGACTTCTTATTTGATTAAATAAATAAACTTAATTATTTATTTTCTTATCAAACAAGTCTTTAACTTTTAGTATAACTCTAGGAAATATATTTCCTGAACAGAAAAATATTTGTTTCTTAATTAAACAATTAATTAATAAATTAATTAATTCTTATTTAATTAAACAATGAAACAAAATAATATGTTAGGTTAATCTTTTAACCTTGCCGCCCCACATGTATAAAAATGAGTCATATATTATTTTCTTATTTCATTTAATCCATTGGACTTTAAATAAAAAGCCCACATGTGAACCAGACCCATTCTTACTAAAAGAAACAAGCCTACATGCCATTCATTAATATATAAATATAATTGAGCAGCCCATTAAATAATTAATGTGCAAATTATATTCTTAATATATTAAATGCAATTCTAGATGGACCCTTAAATTGGTTCGGTAGAATATATCAAGTGATCCATGCAAGTCTGTGTGGATTGAGGATCTTGGCGGGCTATCTAAATTTAAGCTTCAATAGACACAACCTAATCACAATAAACAAATGATTCACTTAGGTCCGATCCATTAATTTTAACTCATTCCACTAAAGAGCTAAAATTGAACTCTTAAATAAAGATAGAAAAGGAAGACGTTCCTCTTTCATAACCCTAGACAATCATATTGGAGATAGTGTATCCTCGTGATTAATATCAGTAATCGCCAAGAGTTCATAGACCGCCTATAACTCTCTAAGTTACCATATTTACTCATATGACCACGTTTTGAACTTGGATATTTTAACTTGTCCAGAGGCCATGTTTTCAATAGTCACTATCGAAAACTCAACGTTGAGATTTAATATCCAATTACCTTAAAACATCCATATGATGATATTATACTCTCATTTAATAAATGGAGCCACGATGTCCATATCTATAAATGAAGTCCTCTATCGATTAATAAATGAATATCACCAAACTATCGAGGATAGACTATGCTATATAATCGTACTCATTAATAACTCAAATGATATCACTTGCAACCATAAGTCCATCATTTATCTCAGGATTAAGATAGACTCACCGATTGTCCTGATAATGAAAAGACTATTATCTATTGACGATTCTAGATAAAGCTTTTCATTGTGATCCAGTTCAATGCACCCAGTGCACTAGATTCTTTTGCTCGAAGACACTCCGATGATTTTAGACTCATCATATCTCATTTGATCCCACTCAAATGCTAGCAAAAGAATTCTACAACTTTAACAAGATAAAGGTGCCCAACCTTTAACTTAAGTTGTGAACAATATTCAAGACTAACTAAAGAATTGTGTCTACCACATACATATCCAGATGTACGAACAATTCTTCTTTTCTCATAGTCTTTAGACCTTATGATTATTTACTTTGACAATTATAATATTAAACTATAAATGCTATAAGATTTGTTAAACCAGAAATCACTTTATTAATATGAAAAAGATTGTTAATTATAATATTACACTCTTGCTATTGAGCATAATCCTAACACGTATGTGGAGTCGCATGGGGTGAGCATTGAGCTTCTTCCAGATGGATACGAGGAGACGAGTACTCATCCGGTGGAGTACATTGTGGAGGAGCCTGAGTCCCAGACGAGCATAGTTCCGTACGTTGGACCACCACCTCTCCTGAGCCTATTTTTCAGTACTCCATTAGAGGAGTTCAGTTCACCTCTTTAGACCCCAGCACCAGTGGCGATGGCATTTCTATGTAGGCGGATTGGTACTCCGCATGGATTTTTTGTGGGCGGAGCATTATTCCGCATTTTTGTATACCCAGTACTGTACTTTTGGGTTATAGTTACAGTATTTTTAGTTTCATTATTTTATATATTGCTTACTTGCATATATTTTCGTAGTTAGTAACATGTTTAGATCTAAGTGTGGAAATTTTTTTATGGTTGATTGATAGTGACTAGGATATTTTGAAAGTAATGTGCATGGATAGGATATCATGTGTTTGTACATATAGGTTCCTTTTGCATGAGATTGGGAAGTTGTTTGTTGGCCAAACAACCAAACCGACAAACTCTTTTATTGTCTTCCGTGTGCGAACATTGGGGACAATGTCGAGTTTAGGTTTGGGGGTGTGGGCACATTAACACTTTGCCAATCCTTCACATGATTGTACATAGCGTCTTGTATATATTGTTTTCCTTAGTTGAATTGTGTAAACAATTTAACAAATTTTCAAAAACCTTCCGATTGAGTCAAGGGAACATTTGTGTTTAAATAAGATGCTAAGATGTATGTGTTGATTAAGGAATTTTGCATGTATTGATCACTAAATTGTAGCTATCACAATGGCATTTCGAGATGACATTGCACATGGTGTAATAGTCCCTTTCTTTTTTGCTTAGTGAATAGAATTGAGCATAAGATTGCATTAACCAATAGTGGAGACTACCCGTAAGGAACAGAGCCTAAATTTTCACCTTATGAGGGTAAACACTTTTCCAATTAATACATGATCTCATTTGCATAATTGGATGCCATGAACAATAAAATTGTGGACTGCTTGTTAGAATTGTATTCCCTCGTTAGACGGACTTCTGGAAATGATTCTAGGCATGTGTACTCAGCTACCAAATGCCCAAACACTATCCATGTTGTGATGTGTGCTCCAATTACCAATGTTGAGGCCAAACACAAACCTTTCTTTCCATCACACCAAAATTCCTTATATGTCACTTGGAATGATGTTGTAATTTGATCAAGGGTATGCATGTTATAGATGCATTAGGATAGCTCGAAATTCTGTGAATAGCGTGTACTCAAGCGATGATAGATAGTTGTACAAATTATGATTGATATTAAAAAACAAAAACAATATATATATATATAAAATAAAATTTTAGCACAATATTTATTTATAAGTGTTCTAATCTATGTATTAATTAGAACAAAAGAAAATGGAATCTTAAGCCTAGACGCTTGGAGACTTTATGATAATTGAGCTAAGAAAGTGAAATCTAAGGTTGATCAAATACTTCAGAATTCCAGTGATTCTTCCATATCACCTTTTGGCCCCGTTACAACCTTGGAAAGACCTAGTTGATCTTTTAGGAAGTCTAGCTGGGGAATGCGAGTTAAGCATGCTCTTTCCACGTTTGTGACATATCAATTCATTCATGAAACAGTTTCCACAAGTTGTACGTTAATTTTAATTGCATATGCGTTACATTTGATTCTTACATATATTCTTACTCGCATATGTTATCTGAGAGCAACTTAGGTTCTGAGAGAAAATCAGACTGAAATCCGGTAAGGATAGAGTCAAAGCGAATTGAGTTCTTGCTTTTGAGTGCTTTGTTTTTGAAACTGAGTATTTAGAGTGTGGGATGCACCTTGTCGCGTGTTTTCGAGGGGTGTAATTGTGCTAGCATCTAACCAAAGGTTTTTCGCATGTTTATTTCCTGACTCATCACATCTTTTAGCATATTTGTGAATTGGCTCTCATAAACGTTTTAGTGTGCGTTGTATATATTTCGTACATAGTGGAATTTTATTTTTAGTATAGTTTCTAGCATTTATAGTTTGCTCGAGGACGAGTAAAAGTCAGGTTTTGGGGTTTGATCGTGCTAAAAATGTTTACATTTAGCTCCCCTTTTACCTTGTTTTTGTAACCGTTTTCCAAGCATTTTATGTGTTTAACATTGTAAATAAGTCTTTCCAGGTAAATTAGGCATTTCAAAGGCATTTTTGTCCAAAGTAATGAAAAGAGGGCAAATTAGGCAGAAAACAGAAGAAGAGCAAGGCTCGGCGGGTTCAGACATTCTGCTCAGCGGGACATGTCCCGCCGCACGAAGCTGCCATGCAAGCAACCTTACTCCGGGGAGTTCAGACACACCTTTTAGCTGGACATGTCCCGCCACACGAAGACGCGGGAAGGACCATCCTATCATCCGGCGAGTTCATGCTCCCTGTCCAGTGGGAACAAAGCCGCCGCACAAAGCCGCTGTCAGCTCTAGCGAGTTCAAGCAGGAGTCACGGAGAGACAAGTCCCATGGAACAAGTCTGCGAAGAAAAAAGATGCAAGACGGCGGGTTCATGCCGCGGGAACGAAGCCGCTGCACATACCCGCTGACGACTCTAATGAGCTGCAAGTTGATCGAAGCTCGCCCCAAAGCCAATCAAAATTGCCCCTTTTTCCACCTATTGTCTTTGGAATGCCTTCTCTCTCATCCATGCACATATGCATGTCATTAACTACTCAATGAATGCTCTCAACCAATACACGTAGAGATTTTTAGAGATAATTAGAATAGATAGAGAGAGATAGATATTATTAGATATTTTTCTCTTAGAAATGAAAAGAAGATAGTTAGTTTCTTGGCTACTTTCTAGGTAACCAAACACCATATTTTGGTTACTTAGTGTGGTTACTTCAAGTTGCCATAGAAGGATTTATTGCTTGGATTGCAAAGAGGATCATTTCCACTTCACAAGTTTATCAATTGGTGATGTTTCCTTTGTTTGTATATCCTTGTAATTTTGATTCTATGTGGAACTAATTCCTCTTGTTAGGGGATTAGATGTAATTCTTGTATTATCTTTGCCATATAATCAATCATATTTTATCACCTTATCAAGTTATGCATGTATCCTTTAATTCTTGTATGAGTGGTGGTTGCAACCCCCAATCTTTCATTAGTATGCAATAACTTGATGAATTGTATGCTTAAGACCATTTATTGCATATCCCTATTATAGCATCTATGTTGTAGAGATTACTAACTTGTAAATCTCTACTATCAATTTAGTAATTCTACTTAAATCACTTTTCTAACCTTAGATTGTAATTGAAGTTGAGGATTTAGTACTTAATAATTCACATGAATAGATGCATGTTAGGAAATGGTAATTGAACTTAATGGATGATTGATTAGATATTAGGGTAATACTTGAATGAATCTACTCCCTTAACAACTTTTAATCTAGAATTTGAATCAAGTAGTTGTAATTGTTACTTAGTCAATTCCAATCTTAGCATAGTTAATGTGTTGATCATTAGTTAGTTTAATCAAACTTGTTTTAGCATAATTAGTGAATTGTAGAGTTTAGCGATTTTAGGCGTAAAGACATTGCTCAACCTCGTGGGAACTATACCCTTACTTGCTCACTATACTAGTTCAACGACTTGTGCACTTGCAATAGGGTCACCAGACTCGCGCGTCCCTATAGTATAACCGAGGTAGAATAGATTAATTTGTAGTGACATTTGTAGAATCGATTCGGACGCGTCAGAAGCTTGTGGATCTTAAGGCAAGACTTAGAAAGCATTGGATGCTAAATTATGATTGGCGACTTATATATCTGGGGAGAGGCTATTATCAGATTCTTTTGAAGTCTCCTGCTGAGAAGAATCATGTTTGGAGGTTAGGTTCAGTTCATCTAAAGCCAGGTATTCTTCGCCTACAGCCTTGGGTCCTGGATTTTAACCTATCGCTAGAGAAGTCCACCAATGCTTAGGTTTGGGTTAGGCTCTTTGATCTATCATGGGAATACTAGCATCCGAAAATTATTTATGACTTGGCTAGAGAGATTGGGATGCCATTACGGTTGGACAAGGCTACTAGTGATGGGGATTTTGGTCATTATGTTAGAGTTCTAGTTGATGTGGATATGTCATCAGTGTTGCCTACTTCAGTGTTGCTGGAGAGGGATGAATTTCATAGTACTTTTATAGCTGTTGAGTATGAGAATCTCCCGGTATTTTGCTCCACTTGCTCTTTCATAGGTCATTTGCCTAGTTCTTGTCATTGGAACAGGTCTTCTAAGGTTCCTCTGACTAGTTCTTCAAATCGATCTTGGATATAGCAGGGGATTCTAGAGTTTTTGGGGTTGATGGTTTTCAGCCTGTTTAGACCCGTTCTTCTAAATCAGTTTATCACCATGTTATAGCACCTCAGGAGGAGGTCCCGTTACCCAATGTTTTTTCAACTATTCACTAGGATGTAGGTGGTCAAGATTTAGTGGTTGTCCATACTTCAGTAGGGTCTAATTTGATCTCGGGATCCACTTCGTCAGCTGGTTTGGTTCTCTCTTCAAATCCGTCTTCGTCTACTGTCTTAGCTATTTCGGAAGTGGTTTCGAGTTTGATTCCTCCAATGATTTCCTAGGCATTGCAGATTAGCAAGGGTTTAGGATTTGATGACGGGGTCACTGATTCAGTTCTGGTTTCTAGTTCTTCGGTTGTTGATCCTTCTATTAGTTCTGTCAGTTCAGCTGTAAGGGTGGTGAATGATTCGAGGACTGTTGTTCAGGGTTCTTCGGTGGTCAATCAGGTTTGCCCTATGGTCTCTACCATTTTATCTAGGTCATCTTCTCGTCCGGGTTAGACGGCTCATCGGTAAGTTAGGGTTCATGAGGTTTCAGGCAATCAGCCATCTGAGGAAGCAATTGTCTTCAGCTTTGAATGTCAATGTGGATCAGAGTAGTTTACAAGATGGATCTGGTTTTTCATGTTTTTTGGTTGTGGATCCTAGGGTGCAGATTCAAAACTCAGGTCCGTTATCAGATTCTCAGGCCGAGCTTCGCCTCATTGCAAATTCTTTATGGGTTTCCCAGATGGAGAAGAGTGAGTTAGCCGATGCTGAGGTTGCTCAGAGAGCTTTGGGGGTTGAGCGTAGGCTAGCTTCTTTAAAGTCTGAATACCAGGCTCCTCCAACGGTTTCCGATGATTAATGTTCTCTTTTAGAACTGTCGTGGGATCCAGGGCGAGCCCATGAGATAGGTTCTTAAAGAGTTGTGTCATTTACATAGACCTGCTTTGGTTTGTATTGTAGAGCCTATGGTTGATTTTTACTCTATCTTTTCATGTTTCTGGTCTTCGCTCAGTCTTCGCCTGGTGGACATGAACGATAGGGGTGGGTTGATTCCGACTATTTGGGTTTTCACTTGTGCTTCATATCCTGAGGCTCAAATAGTTCACTATCATGATCAATAACTTACTGTTTCGCTCTCGATCCGTTCTCGGGTCCACTAGTACACTTTTGTTTATGCGAGCACTTCTACAATGGTTCGTAGGTCTCTTTGGCAGTCTTTTCGAGATATGGTTACTTTGGTTTCTTCTTCCTGATTGGTTGTTAGGGATTTTAATGCGGTTCTGGGTGCTCATGAGGCTTTGGGTTCTCATTCTCCTGCCCGTGGTTCTTGTGAGGATTTCAAATCGATGATTGAGGATTGTGATTTGGTTGGGCATTCATTCTTAGGGCACCCGATTCACTTGGGTTAGAGGTCGTAGTGACCGCACTAGAGTTGAGAGACGATTAGATAGAGTTTTGGTTTCAGATGGTTGCATTTCTTGTTGGCGAGAAATTTCGTGTGTGGCTCTTCCCCGTATCTGTTCAGATCACTGTCCGCTGTTGATTCAGTTGTCAGATTTTGAGGTTTCTAGTCATAGGCTGTTTCAGTTTCAAAGCATGTGGTTATACCATCCTGATTTTATAGCTATTGTTTGCAGGATTTGGAGCTCTCCTGTAGTGGGTAGGCCTCATCAGGTTGTTATCTATAAGCTGAGAAGCTTGAAGAAGGCTCTCAAGTCTTGGAATTGGGAGGTTTTTAGGGATCTTAACTTTGCCATTGTTGGGAAATGTGCGGAGCTTCATTCTATTTAGCTGGATTTGTCTAACTGGGGTTTTTCAGATGATCTTTTGATGGCTGAGGCGAGTGTTCATTCTAAGCTATATGTGTTGTTACGTAGACATGAGTGCTTTTTTCGTGATCGATCTAAAGTTAGGTGGCTTCGTGATGGGGATCGGAACACATCTTTCTTTCATGCCTATATCAAACGTAGGCAGTATCGTAACATTATATCAACCCTTTCGATCAATGGGGTTCTCTCGGAGGATCGACCTACCATCAGGGATCATATCATTAGTTATTATTCTGACCTCTTTTCCTCTGATGTTTCTCGTGTTGGGAGAGATTTTATCTATTGTAGATGATGTGATTCCTTCCTTGGTAACTGCCGTAGAGAACGCTTTCTTGACTAGCATTCCATCTGCAGATGATATTCAAGATGCGGTTTTTGTTATGGATGCTGCTTCTGCCTCTAGGCCAAATGGGTTTTCTAGTAGATTTTATCAAAGATGTTGGGATGTTGTAGGTAGTGATGTGGTCCTCGCTGTTCAGGATTTTTTCATCACTGAAGTTATTTTCCCGAGTCTCAATTCCAGCTTTATTGTTCTTCTTCCGAAGCTGAGGGAATCAATTTCGGTTGATCAATTTCGACCGATTGTACTTAGTAACTTTCTATTTAAAATTTCTTTGAAGATTTTGGCTAATCGTTTAGCTCGGGTTGCCGCTAGGATTATTTCTCTCCTCAGGAGTTTGGATTCATTCGAGACCGGCATATCGAGGATTGTATTGCTTTGGCTTCTAACTGTGTGGTTGTGTTGCAGAAGAAGTGCTATGGGGGTAACTTGGCCATGAAGATTGATATCCGTAAGGCTTTTGACACCCTAGATTGGTCTTTCCTTTGCATAGTGCTTCAGGCTTTTGGGTTTTCTTCTATTTTTGTGGATTGGATAAACGGCATTCTTCCTTCGTCTAGGCTTTCTATTCTTTTGAATGGGGTCCCAGAGGGATATTTCTATTGCTCTAGAGGGGTTCGTCAGTGAGATCCGCTCTCTCCGCTTTTGTTTGGTATTGCAGAGGACTTCCTTTGTAGATTATTGACGAGGTTGGTGGATTCTTCTCAGATTCTGCCGATTTCTTCCCCAAGGGGTTTTTTGGCTCCAACTCATTTGCTCTATGCAGATGATGTTCTGATCTTTTGCAGAGGCACTCAAAAGAATTTGAAGCATATCATGGGTGCTTTTGGGGATTATGGTGATATTTCAGGCCAGTTGGTTAACTGAGGTAAGTCTTCGATTTATTTTGGATCTTTTATCTCCCGCTCTCGGATTGGTAGTTTGCACTCTCTGGTTGGTATGCAGATTGGGCATCTTCCATTTTCTTATTTGGGAGTCCCTTTGTTTTGGGATAAGCCTCAAAAAGCGGTGTTACGACCTATTGCAGATAAAATCTTATCTAAATTTGCTAAATTGAAGGGCAAGTCCCTTTCACTAGCCAATCGTGCTACTCTGATTAGGTCGGTCATCACTGGTTCATTTGTGCACTCTTTCATGATTTACAAGTGGCCTTCTTCTTTACTGTCTCTAATTAACCGCAAGTTGAGAAACTTTTTGTGGACTGGTTCCTGTGAGGAGACTAAGTTGGTTCGGGTCGCTTGGGATTGTTGTTGTAGGCCTTACTCTCAGGGTGGTCTTGGTCTGAAAGATCTTGGGTTGCTGAATGACTCACTGTTGTGGAAATTCACTTAGAAGTTTATGACCTCTGATAGTTTTGCTTTCACTTTTCTTCGGGAGAGGTATCTCAGGCATTTGCAGAAGCCTCGTGGAGCGTATGTCACCTCCTCGATTTGGTCTTCTCTTTGGAAAAATTATAGTTCCCTTCTTAAGGAAGGTATCTGACTGATTGGCGAGAACTCTTAAAGGGACTTTTGGCAGGATAATTGGTTGGGGGTTCCCATTTTGGAGCTTTTAGGGATTCCAGATTATTTAGCTAATCCGCTTTGGGTGAGGGTCTCAGATTTTATTCATAAGGGTAGATGGGTGCTGGACGATTGTTTCCGAGCACGCTTCCTGGATCTATGTTTTCGGATCGATCGGATTGTAATTTCTCATGTTGTGGATTCTTTGGTTTGGGCTAATTCTCAGGATGGTCGTGTTTCTTGCAAAGTTGCTTATTCCCAGTTTCTCCGTGATATTCCTTAAGTTGTTTGGTGGAGAGATGTTTGGTCCCGTTTTATTCCCCCATCTCGCTTAGCTTTGACCTAGCGTCTGATGTTGAACAGGCTTCCTACTAAGGATCGCCTTTGTAGGTCTGGGTTCCAATTGGCTTCTCATTGCAGTATTTGTGGGGTTAGTAGTGAATTTGCAGATCATCTTTTTCTTTATTGTTCCTTAGCGGTTGCTCTTTGAGAGGCGGTTTTCTCAACTTTCTAGCGACATGTCTATACCGATACTTGGCAATCCTTCTTCTTGCAAGCCATGTCGGTTTCCTTTAGTGAGCAGGTTAGGATTTTATGGAAAGCGGCTATCCATGTAGTGATATGGGGGGTGTGGACTGCCCGTAATCAATGGATCTTTGAAGGGAAGTCGGTGGACTTTGGATCTGTCATTTCTTTGGTTTGACATGCGGTTTCAGAGGCTAATCACCTAGAGATTGGGCATAATTGTACGGACGACCTTTTGATTCTTCGTCAATTTAGTCTTCGGGGTCACCCTTCTAAAGCCCTGGTGATCAAGAGTGTGGTTTGGTCACCTCCGGCCCCTGGTTGGATCAAAGTGAATACAGACAGCGCTACTATGGGCTCTCCGGGGGTTGGTGGTTGTGGTGGTATTTTTCAGAACTGTAGAGCCTTTGTGACGGGTTGCTTTGTTATTCCTCTTGGTCAGGTTTTCATGTTTGAGGTCGAGCTTCTAGCGGCCTTATTGGCCATTAATTTTGCTTGGATGTATGAGTGGCATCGAATCTGGCTTGAGAGCAATTCTTCTTATGTGGTTCAGCTTCTTTCTTCTCATTCTGAGATGGTTCCTTGAAGGGTTCATCAGGCGTGGCAGCGCTACATCTTCCAGATCTCGCATAAGGATTTTCAGATTTCCCATATGAAAGTTCTCACGGTGTGTAAACTATTAATCTAGAGGGGGGGGGGGGGGACAAGATTACGAAAATACCCCTAATAGTCAATAAAATATAGCAAGTGTAATATTGTGCGGAAATTAAAACAACACTTGATATTTACGTGGAAACCCTCACGGGAAAAACCACGGGCTGTTAAGTGAGCCACACCCGAACCTCGAATCCACTAAATGTGATGAAATTACAACCTAATCTCGGAAGTAATCACACACCTGCCTAATTCCGGTATGAGTGAACCTAGTTCGAATGCTTGTGATCTAAGCAACCTAATCCCGGATGCTACACACAAGACTTTGATTCTCAATGAAGAGATTAAATCCCTAAGTGAATATGTGAATATCCAAAATGCAACATAGAGCGAGGGAAACCATATATGCTTATCTAAGATGATGAATTTGCAATTAAAACAATCATAGATTATAAAAACCTAGATATCTGTCACAATACAACACTCAATCAAAATATCACAAATAATCTCTATCTTGTATTTAGCATATTATCTAAAAACATACAAGTAATCTAAGAGAAGACTTAATATGAAAAACACTAAAATTAGATGAGATTAGTGAAAAACATACCAAGGAAGATGTGATGATCCAAAAATATACATGGATGCATTCTATGAAGGCATAGTTGATGCAATATGAAATTTGATGAAAAAGGGATTTGATTTGAGTGGTCAAAGGTGAGTTCTTGATTTGATTTTCTCTCAAAATTCTCTCTTTTAAGTTTAGGGTTCTTGGGAGTTGAAGAACTAATTCAGAGAATGAGAAAGTAAGATATTTATAGACATCAAAAACAGAGCATGTGAAAAGACAAGATTGCCCCTGAAACGCACCGATCGGCGGTTTCATTCGGCGGCCAGGCTGCCGATTATAACCGCTGAATTAAACCCGAGAAGAACAGGGGAACAACGGCGGTTTCATTCGGCGGTTTCGTGACCGCTGATCTAACCGCCGAATCAAACCGAGAGATTAAATCAATCAAGTATGAACAGCGGTTTCATTCGATGGTTTCGTAACTGCCGATTAAACCGCCGAATCAAACCGAGAGATAAAATCAATTAGGTATGAACGGCGGTTTTGAATGGCAGTCGTGACCATCGATCGTAACTATAAAATTGCTCCAGATACTTCTGGAAGCAAACGGCGGTTTCATTCGGCGGCTAGGCCGCCGATCACCAACATAGGTGAAAACCAAGGAGAAGCCAAGGGCATTCTCCGTAGGCGGTCTTCGCGCAAAACCAAGCACATTCTAGTGCAAGCGCGGACGTTTCCGAATACTATCGGGAAACGAATTACAAGACACAAATACACACAACAAGATACAACATCAAAGTGCAAGTGTGAAATGTGACATGTGAAGAGTATGCACACAAATGTAAGAATGCTAAGTGTGTGTGTGTGTGCAATCTAAATCTCTTCAAAGAAAACCAAGCACTAGAGATAATACCTTTGGCGTGCTTGTCCCTTGAGGACTTGTGAAGGGCCTTCGAGCTTGAAGTTCAATCACCTAAACTACCCTTACACAAAAAACCCCAACACGTGGTTTGTCCACGAAATAAGCCAATCAAAGAATAGGAATCCTTACAATCTCCCCCTTTGGCTATTTCGTGACAAAACCATCACTCACATTGATCCTCACAAACATAATTAAATTTACGGGATAACAAAGATATTCTACATTACAAAGAGATATAAAAATATAAAAAACTTTAAGTCTTCAATCTCTTGCAGAACTATCAACCCTTCAAAACAAAAAATTATACTTTCCAAAGCAAGAGTATGTGAGATGATCAAGTGAGAATAAAACAAGCATTTGCATTTAAGAAATTAGGTACAACATCATGCAATGTATGTGTATGCAATGCTCCCCCTCAACAGGTTACTCCCCCTCAATGAATATTCTCCCCAATATGCACAATTGCCACTACAATCTACAACTCCCCTTCTACTCCCCCTTTTTGTCATGATAAATGAGTAGTCCCCAACCGGGTCACTCTTAGCAAAGAGAGATAGTAGCATGCAAGATATTTTCATAATAATATAAGTCACTTTATGCATCCTAAATTAATTGAAGAGAAACAAGGAGATTTATTTGAAAGAAAATGTGTGAAACAAACATTCTTTGCATACAAGACATGTAGCATTCAAGTCCAAAATACAATGGTATTTGGCAAAGCAAATGACAAAGGTTTCTAATAAGAATTCAAACCAATTTCACCATTGTCATGAGAAAAGCAAGGATGTAGAGATTTCATTGATTTTAATATAAAGAGCAACTATATCCAACTTTATAAGCGAAACATGGCATGAGCAACTTTGCACCCTATTTGATTTTTCCGGATAAGATATCCGTATGATAGTAGCCATGTTCAACCAATAAAGAAAGAGAGACATTTGGATTGTAAAATCTTTTGAATGGATACAAGATCCTTTATTCATTTTAAGTCTCATAAGTATTTCACACAAGTTTTACATTTAAGTATTGCAATCATCAATTCATGCTTTTCATGTGAGCATGTTATATGAATTTCATGCTTTTTCATTTGTCATTAGCATGTTATAAAAGAATCATCATATCATGGAGATAACTATAGGTCATTCAAATCATACTTCCTATGTAAATCTCCTAGTCCAAAAATGCATGTTTGAACATAAATATGACATGGATTGTAAACAAGTAAGGTTCACACTTATTGAATTGAAAACATATATACATATGTGCAACCAAGCTTACTCAAGCAATTAAAAAGGAAGCATAAGATATTTCAATTTTTTTTTTTGCAAGTGACAAGAATGCAAAATAGCTCTCTTTGTTTGAGTTCCCCATATGGGGTTAATCACAAATCACATCACTCCATAAGACATATCCCAATAGATCTACTAAGGTGTTTTAAATCGAGTAGCATCTAAGGGTTTAGTAAATAAGTCCGCAAGTTGATCATTAGTACCTACATGTTCAAGTACTATGCATTTATTTTCAACAAGCTCTCTAATGAAATGATGGCGGATGTCAATATGCTTAGTTCTAGAATGTTGAACCAGATTCTTGGAAATATTTATGGCACTCATATTATCACAAAAGAGAGTGAGTGTACCTTGGTTGAATCCGTATCTACTAGCATTTGTTTCATCCATAGGAGTTGTGTGCATCCACTCCCCGCGGCTATGTACTCGGCCTTGGCCGTGGACAAGGAAATCGAGTTTTGCTTCTTGCAAAACCAAGACACCAAGTTTTTGCCTAGAAAGAAGCAACCGCCCGATGTGCTCTTCCTATCGTCGCAATTTCCTGCCCAATCCGCATCACTAAAGCCTACAAGACTAGCATTAGTGTCAAAAGAGTACCAAATCCTTGGAAGTCCTATTCACATAGCGAATGATTCTCTTTACGGAAGAGAGATGGGACTCCTTAGGATCCGCTTGGTACCTAGCACACACACCCACACTAAAAGAGATATCGGGCCTACTTGCGGTCAAATAAAGCAAGCTTCCTATCATACCACAATATAATGTTTGTTCCACACTTTTACCACTAGCATCCTTGCTTAGCTTCAAAGTGGTACTAATGGTTGTATCACAATGTTTGGCATTTTCAAGACCAAACTTCTTCACTAGGTTCTTAGCATATTTGGCTTGGGTTATAAAAATCCCATCATTCATTTGCCTAATTTGCAAACCTAGGAAGTAACTAAGCTCACCAACAAGACTCATCTTAAATTCATGAGACATGACATCAATAAATTGTTGGACTTTGGTGTTGTTGGTTGAGCCAAATACAATGTCATCAACATAGATTTGAGCTATAAATAACTCATTTTTGTTTCTCTTGATGAACAAGGTCTTGTCAACACTACCTCTTGTGTAGTCATTGTCAACAAGAAATTGAGTGAGGCGCTCATATCAAGCCCTTGGTGCTTGTTTCAACCCATATAAAGCCTTTTTGAGGCGATAGACATGGTTGGGGTGGTGTGCATCCACAAACCCCTTGGGTTGTTCAACAAACACTTCCTCTTGCAAGAAGCCATTGAGGAAGGCACTCTTGACGTTCATTTGATGTAATTTGAACTTGTGAATACACGAGATGGACAAGAGAAGCCTAATGGACTCTAAACGGGCAACGGAAGCAAATGTCTCCTCAAAGTCGATACCCTCAATTTAAGAGTACCCTTGTGCTACAAGTCTAGCCTTGTTCCGTACTATGTTGCCATCCTCATCGGATTTGTTCCTATAGATCCACTTGGTGCCTATAACATGTGTGTTCTTAGGCCTAGGAACTAGAGTCCAAACCTCATTCCTTTCGAATTGGTTTAGCTCTTCTTGCATGGCAAGAACCCAAAATTCATCATTTAAAGCTTCATCAACCTTTTTGGGTTCTATTTGAGAGGTGTAGCATGTGTAGCTAATTAGATTAGCTATTTGACGCCTAGTTCTAACACCCTCATTTACCTCTCCAATGATGTCATTCTTATCATGGAGTTGTCTAACCCATGGAGTGGGTTCTTTAGAGTTCAAGAAAGGAACTCTATCAATAGGTTGTGTGTCCTCATAATTACCATTGGACGTCCTAACATTGGGAGTCTCCACGACCTTCTCCAAAGGAGAATCATCATCTAAAACTACCTCCTCCTCATGGTTACTAGACTTAAGCCTTTCATCATCAAAGACAACATTAGATGATTCCATGACACTTAGAGTCTTTAAATTGAAAACTGAAATTCCCTTAAGCAATATAGTGTAATATATACCTAGAGGGGGGGTAAATAGGTATAGGCCCAAATTCTTCCAAATTCAAAATATGCGGATTACAAGAATGAAATGTACACTTGATATGATTTAATCAATGGTATAGTATGATTCAATACATGTGAAAATCAATATACAAGAGATACAATCAATACATGATATGGAAGATAATGAAAAGTAAAGCGAAAATAGACACAAGTATTTTTTACGTGGTAAAACCTCAAAGAGGAAACATCCACGGGTTGATACTACAACCACCGGCAAAGCAATCCACTATACGAAAAGGACTTACACACTCAAGCTGTCAACACATGATATCCGCTCAAGCTATCACCTCCTAATCTACCCTCGGGCAAGTGAACTACCAAGCCTACTTCCTATCCGAGATGCGTCCTACACCTCTAGAAAGCAACTTCCTATCCAAGACGCTCACGTCTCTTGGAAGATTTCTTGCTTGACTATCCGAGTCCTCCCGACTCTAATCAAGACTTCTTGCTTGGCTATCCGGAACACTTTCCTAGCCAAGACTTCTTGCTCAAGACAAAGCTTCACTCATTTTACAAGAGACTTCAACACTCACTTTGCAAGAGACTTCAACCTTTCACAAGGCAATGATCTAAGTGATGCAAATGATGCAAACACAAGCAAATAGAGCAAGTAGATCAAACACACTCTATGAAGAATTAGATTTGCACAAATCAAGCTCACAAGCAAATGTAGCTAATTCTTATGAACATGTGATTAGAAATCTAGATTAGACATTCAAAGTCATTCACAAAAATATCTAGAAACCTAAACATGTCAAACAAAGCTAGAGTAACAAGTTTTCAATAGAAATCACAAAACTAGCTTTGAAATCAAGTGACCAAGTTAACACTTGAAATCCACAACATATTCAATCCAAACAAGAACTAGATTTAAATGGTAGATAGCACAATCAAAAAATCCTAGTTCATGAACATGTGACAAAAACCTAGAAATCAACAATCAAGCTCAAGAACAAAAAGTATTTCTAGAATCAATGTCAAGATAGGTCAAGTTTAGCAATATATGTTCAATTGAAATCAAATAGCTAAAACTCAACAATCAATAGATCAACCACCCCTAGAATATGATCTAACAACATTCTAAACACATATCATCTATCAATTAGGAAGATTAAAAGAGATGATCAAAAGATGAAGTGAGAAGAAGAAGTTTCACATACAAAAATTGAGTCACGAACTGAAATCAGCTCCCTGTGAAAAATCACGAACTCAAATAACTCTGAAAATGCTTGGGGTTTGTATTTCTCTTCAAGACCAACAATTTTGGCTTTTGAATCACTCAATTCGGAGTTGATTTGAGAGAGATATAATCAAAATAAGAAATCAAAAGTTGTAAAGAATTCTGCACGGGATTTCAAATATAAATGGAGGGAAAAGAGATGGAGAAGAGAGAGGAAGACGTGAGCCAATAAGAGGCTGCCACATCAGCACCCCATGGGGGGCGCATGGACCACATAGAACCAGAGGGGTGCTCTGGCCGTGGGTCCCACGGCTCCCACACGTGGTGGCCAATGCATGGCCTTTGGCCATGCTTGCCTCTCGAGCGCTCCCTCATGTTCTTCAGCTGTATCTTGGGCATCCGAACTCCGATTTTGAATCCGTTTTCAGATTACAAACCGTGACTCCCTCACGCATGACTATGACTACAAAACTTTGAAAAAATGGTTGAGAAATCATCTCGGAAAATGACGATGAAGTCAACTCAACGAATGAGAATGCAAAGTAGCGTAGCTACATCATTTGGACTCGAAACCTTATGAATGAGTAACCGAAATGACCGGGACTCAATAAGAAATCAAATAAGAACATATTCAAGTCCAAAATACAAAACACACAAACAAACAAACACAAATTCACACAAAGAGATAGTCACAAAGCATGCAATATCAAAGAGATAGTCACAAAGCATGCAATTCTACAATGTTTGTCTATAAGAGACCAATGCATGAGCATACTAAGAAGTGTGTGAATGTGTTATACCAAATGTTTGCACTACGATGCAGGGACACACATGTATGAATTGTGTGTGTGTGCGCTTATGCCTTGCAAGAGGAAGAAGAATCTAGATACCTTAGCATCCAAGTATGCGATGTTCCTCTTGAAGACGATATTTGCAAAATACGTTGCTTTTAACCTTTGACCTTTGAAGCTTCTTCTCTCCAAGAAACACCTAAGCAACTAATCAATACAAATAAAGAGAGTTTTGCAATGGAATCAAGCCAACAAAGATCTAGGATCTTACAAAAACTCTATAGGCTCTACTATTTAAGGCATAGCCAATAAATATACCCTCATCACTCTTAGCATCAAATTTGCCAAGTTGATCACGGTCATTTAAAATGTAGCATTTGCTTCCAAAGGAGCGGAAGTAGCTAACATTTGGCCTTTTGCCTTTCCATAGTTCATAGGAGGTATTTCTAGTTCCGGGCCTTAGGAAAACTCTATTTCTTATATAACAAGCCGTATTGACGGCTTCGGCCCATAGGTTCCTAGGGACATTGTTGCTAAGCAACATCACATGGGCCATCTCTTGAAGGACCCTATTCTTCCTCTCAACAACTCCATTTTGTTGAGGTGTCCTAGGAGCCGAAAACTCATGGGAGATGCCTAAACCATTACAATAGGTTTCAAAGGTGGCATTCTCAAATTCCCTCCCATGGTCACTTCTAATCCGTTTAATGCTTTTAATGTTAGAGTTCATTTCATTTTGAAGTTTATTACAAAGCATTTTAAACTTATCAAAAGTTTCAGATTTTTCTCTAAGAAAATATGTCCATGTGAACCTAGAGAAATCATCAACACAAACAAAGATGTATCTCTTTCCACCTAAGCTTTCGGTTTGCATAGGACCCATGAGGTCCATGTGGAGAAGCTCTAGGGGCTCCTTGGTGGAGAGATACTTGCTCTTTTTGTGCATGCTTTTGGTTTGTTATCCTTGTTGGCAAGGTCCACAAACACCATTGGCTTTCTTCCCAAGCTTAGGGAGGCCACGCACACAATTGAACTTTCCAAGGGTTCGTAAATCCCTAAAGTTCATGTGACCAAGTCTTTCATGCCATAACTCAATTTGCTCATCCATGGACACATTGTTTGAGACTATTCTAGCTTCAAGACAAAAGCAATTGTCGCTAGATCTCATACCTTTCAACAAGGTTTGTCCATTGGGCTTTAGGATAGAGCAATCATCTTTTTTTTTTTTGGTAAATAAATAGTATCATAGAAAAAGGAAAGAATGAACAAATACAAGGGGCATACCCCAGGAAACAAAGAAACCAGAGCATTAAGGCCCAAAACAAGCTCAACAAAAAGCTTAAAAACAACAAGCTTAAAAACAACAAGCTCATAAACAAGCGCTAAACAAAAGCTTTAACAATGCAAAAAAAACACTAAAGAAAGCAAACAAACAGCCAACGACACAAGTATCATCTAGAGGTTACATTCCAATTCATAGCAATCAGAGGCCAATCCTTCAAATTGATAGAACAAAGCTGGCCACGAATAGTGTCAATAATGGTCCGGGTAACCTCTGCATTAGGCCTTCTAGAGCTCTTAAAAATACGACAATTTCGCTCTCTCCAAATAAAGTAGACAGCCACTGCAAGGCAAAGCTTTTTAGTCACAGTGGAAGGAGATTTCCCTTTCCAATGAATGGAAATCCAATCAATTAAATCATTCCAGCTGAGACCAATCCAAGTACAACCACACTTGTTCAAGAGATGAGTCCAAATGGCTTTGCTATACAAACACTCAAAGAAAAGGTGGTAATCCGAGAATGGAAATGGTTCATTTCCCTACAACTCTCTTTTTAGATCCATCACCAAAGGTGACACATCCACCTTCCTCCATGACAAGAGTCTTGAAGAAACTCTTGTTTCCCGTCATGTGCCTAGAGCACCCACTATCTAAATACCAAAAATTAGAAGAATTTGCCTTCAAGGCTATTTGAGTAACATGGCAAACATTTTCATTCTTTCTAATCCACCTAGAAACAATATTTGCTTTCTTAGTGGTCTTTGGTATATGGGCTCTAGATGTCCTATGATCATGCACAACAATTTTATCATTCCTAGGAACATGCATCTTGGCTCTATTCTTTCTCTTTTCAATCATGCTTCGTGTTCTACACCTTTTAATATATCGAAAGCAATTTGGTATAATATGACCATCAAATCCACAAAAATGACATGTAGGAATGAAATATGGAATCATACCTTGTCCTTGTGCACGTATGGGAGCTTGTCCATATCTTTGTGGTTGAGTGGGTTCAATCCATCTTCGTTGTTGAACTGGTCTTGCTTGCTTTCTTGCTTGAGGTTGCATGATTGGTCTCTTTTCTTTGTGAGCCAATTGTTGAGGAATGTTGGCTTGAGGGACCCTAGTGGGTTGAGCTTGAGATTGCCCTCTTGGCACCACCTTCACTTGTGCATTCTTAGAACATTTCCTAGTTCTAATTTCTTCCTAGGAGTTTGCAACAATGAAGCTTCTTCGTTCCCCAAACTCTTGACAAACACGGTCTTGTTAGAGGTTGAGATCTTCTTGCCATCTTCATACCCAAGACCCCTCTTGTCACACAGACTATTTCCAACACCAAGTATATGGTCAAGCTTCTTGGTGCTAGAATCCATCCTAGCTAATGATTCTAAAGCTTCTTCAAGTTCCCTCTTTAGACTTTCTTCATTCTTCATAGATAAGTCTAAGTCCTTTCTTAGCTCATCTTCTATCTTCTTAGATTTTTCCACTTGTTCACTTAAGTTGTCATTATGAGATGAAAGCTCAAGATTTTCTTCTCTCAACATCTTGATCTTTCTTGTGCTCTTAATTGCTAAATCATTAAACTCGGCATGGTATTTAGCAAGCACATTTTTCTCCACAAATCCATTTATGGAGTTAGATGAGGAA
Organism: Acer yangbiense; assembly: GCA_008009225.1. Taxonomy (NCBI): domain Eukaryota; kingdom Viridiplantae; phylum Streptophyta; class Magnoliopsida; order Sapindales; family Sapindaceae; genus Acer; species Acer yangbiense. The sequence continues at coordinate 9,565,367 of CM017769.1, forward strand.
TCACTTTCTTCTTCAGTTGAGTCGTTTTTCTCTTGACTCATTTCCTCTCTTTCACTAGCACTTTTGCTTTTATGGGAGGAGGCAAAAGCTAGGAGGTTAGCCATGAGCTCTTCATCACTTGAAGACTCATCTCTCTCATTAGAGTCATCACTACTACCACCCCATGTGGCGGCCATCAGTTTACCATTTTTCTTGTCATTGTGATTAGCACATTCAGGGGCAAAGTGACATATGCCACCACACTCGAAGCATTAGACCCCTTTCCTTTCAGTCCTTTCTTGCCTAGGTTCAAACTTCTTGAAAAGACCATTTTTCTTCAAATCTTGACCTTTTGATCCAAAGTCTTTTCTCCTAAACTTCATAACCTTGTTGAACCTTTTTACAAACAAGGCAAGGTCTTCATCCGAGTCAATCTTCTTTGCCTCATTTTCATCCTTGGAAGCGTTTAAAGCAATTCCTTTTTGCTTTTTAGGAGGTGTAGAGCTAGGAGCCTTCCTAGACTCATAGGTGAGAAGTCTTCCAATAACCTCGCTCGGCTTCATGTCCATATATCCACTGTTTTTTTCTATAGCCGTCACCTTTGATTCGAACCTATCGGGGAGAGATCTCATGATTTTCTGTTTGACTCTCCTATCCGAATACGGGTTTCCGAGTTGGTGACTTTGATTAACGATATCCATCAATTTGATTTCGAAATCATTGAAGCATTCATCCTCTCCCATCCTAAGTAACTCGAATTGAGTTTGGAGGACTTGAAGCTTGGATTCCTTCACCACCTCGGTTCCTTCATGTGCAACTTATAAGATATCCCAAGCCACTTTTGCGATTTGAGTGTTCTGAATAAGCTTATACTGATTTTCATCCATTGCACAAAGGATGGCGTGCATTGCCTTCCTATTCCACTTTGAAGCCTCAAACTCTTACGGACTCCATTGCGCCTTAGGCTTCAATACTTCTTCTCCTCCACCATCGGGAGTCATCTTGGGTAGATTATATCCATCTTCCATCACCATCCACGCACGGTCGTGAATTTGACATATGTAGGATTCCATCTTCCCTTTCCATTAGGAATAGTTTAACCCGATAAGAAGTGGAGGCCTTGTGCTTGAAGCACTCTCGTTGCCACCACCATTTCCACCGTTTCCACTCATAGTGTTTATGAATGAATGAAATGAATGCAAATGTATGAATGATCAAAAATCACACAAAATGCAAAACACACCAAAGTGAGCAAGGATCACCTAAGTATATTTAGGAACCTGCTCTGATACCAATTGAAAGTTCTCACGGTGTGTAAACTATTAATCTAGAGGGGGGTGAATAGATTTTAACTAATTTTACCCAATTTTCATTTAAGGACAAGATTACGAAAATACCCCTAATAGTCAATAAAATATAGCAAGTGTAATATTGTGTGGAAATTAAAACAACACTTGATATTTACGTGGAAACCCTCACGGGAAAAACCACGGGCTGTTAAGTGAGCCACACCCGAACCTCGAATCCACTAAATGTGATGAAATTACAACCTAATCCCGGAAGTAATCACACCCCTACCTAATCCCGGTATGAGTGAACCTAGTTCAAATGCTTATGATCTAAGCAACCTAATCCCGGATTCTACACACAAGACTTTGATTCTCAATGAAGAGATTAAATCCCTAAGTGAATATGTGAATATCCAAAATGCAACATAGAGCAAGGGAAACCCTATATGCTTATCTAAGATGATGAATTTGCAATTATAACAATCCTAGATTAAAACTAAATGACATGTCAAATAGCTTAGATAATCATAGATTATAAAAACCTAGATATCTATCACAATACAACACTCAATCAAAATATCACAAATAATCTCTATCTTGTATTTAGCATATTATCTAAAAACATACAAGTAATCTAAGAGAAGTCTTAATATGAAAAACACTAAAATTAGATGAGATTAGTGAAGAACATACCAAGGAAGATGTGATGATCCAGAAACATACATGGATGCATTCTATGAAGGCATAGTTAATGCAATATGAAATTTGATGAAAAAGGGATTTGATTTGAGTGGTCAAAGGTGAGTTCTTGATTTGATTTTCTCTCAAAATTCTCTCTTTTAAGTTTAGGGTTCTTGGGAGTTGAAGAACTAATTCAGAGAATGAGAAAGTAAGATATTTATAGACATAAAAAACAGAGCATGTGAAAAGACAAGATTGCCCCTGAAACGCACCGATCGGCGGTTTCATTCGGCGGCCAGGCCACCGATTATAACCGCCGAATTAAACCCGAGAAGAATAAGGGAACAACGGTGGTTTCATTTGGCGGTTTTGTGACCGCTGATCTAACCGCCGAATCAAACCAAGAGATTAAATCAATCAGGTATGAACGGCGGTTTCATTCGACGGTTTCGTAACCACCGATTAAACTGCCGAATCAAACCGAGAGATAAAATCAATCATGTATGAACGGCGGTTTTAAACGGTGGTCATGACCACCGATCGTAACCGTAGAATTACTCCAGATACTTCTGGAAGCAAACGGCGGTTTCATTCGGCGGCTAGGCCGCCGATCACCAACATAGGTGAAAACCAAGGAGAAGCCAAGGGCATTCTCCGTAGGCGGTCTTCACGTAAAACCAAGCACATTCTAGTGCAAGCGCGGACGTTTCCGAATACTATCGGGAAACGAATTACAAGACACAAATACACACAACAAGATACAACATCAAAGTGCAAGTGTGAAATGTGACATGTGAAGAGTATGCACACAAATGCAAGAATGCTAAGTGTGTGTGTGTAATCTAAATCTCTTCAAAGAAAACCAAGCACTAGAGATAATACCTTTGGCATGCTTGTCCCTTGAGGACTTGTGAAGGGCCTTCGAGCTTGAAGTTCAATCACCTAAACTACCCTTACACAAAAAACCCCAACACGTGGTTTGTCCACGAAATAAGACAATCAAAGAATGGGAATCCTTACACCATATTTTCAAGGAGGGGAATCAGGTTGCAGATACGCTTTCTAAGCATGCTTTGGAGCTTCAGGTTGATTCTTGGTGGTTCTCTACCCCGCCGTTCTGTTCTTCTTTAGTTGGTAATAACTGTATGGGCTGGGAATCTTTTCGTTTTTCTTGATGTTTTCTTTTTCTTTTTAGTGTGGCCTACGTGCCTCTTTTGTTTGGGGTTGTTTTCCTCCTAGGTCCTTTTGCTTTGTTGCTTTTTGACACTTTTTTCTTTTCTTTTATCTTTTATATATATATGGATACTGTCTAGAGGTTTTTCAACATATGATCGCTTGTGATGCTTTTTCCCTTTAGATCAATCCAATTTTATTAAAATAATACATTATATTTTGTGGTATTAGGTTGTGTTGTATTAGAAAAAAAAAAAACTTTTTTTTTTTTTTTAACAATGAATATGGAATATTAATAAAATATGTGTTATTTTGTTAATATATTTTTTTATAATTTCAATATACATAGGAAAATTTTATTTAAATTTTTTGTTTCAATTAAAATAAATATTTATTGATTTATTAATGGTAAGGATATTTAAAATTAATTATTAAGTATTTAGAAAAAAAATATTATGTTTTTATAATATAATAAAATACAATAAAATCATATTGGAATAATCTAATACGATATAGTACAATACATCACCAAACACAGGTTTGTATTAATGATAATACAATTCAATACAGTCCAATACAATTTAATACAATCCAATTCATTCCAATACCGTCTAATACAGTATGCCAAACAAGCCATAAATACCAGCCTCTATTTTCATCAAGGATGATAATTGATCTCCCCTAACTCACGCATAAAAAGTACAATTAACACACTTCACTCTCAACTTGCATCAGTTGGCTTATTGCATCAAACATGTCCAACATCTACAGCTATTCTCTATCTTTCATTTATTGCTTTGTTTGGTTAGCTTACATTCGACTTCTCTGATCCATAAACACCCAACATAATAAATCTCTTCTTCTACATAGACCATTCAACCAACACCCATATTCTACAAGATGACTCGACTAGCACACATTTCGTATTAAACTCATTCGACAACGGTCTTGCTTCGCCCTCTACTGGCCTTTCAATTCCACACTCTAAGTCACGTTCAACAATTCTAATTCACTTCTACTAGCGCTCGACAGGATCAACGAGCGTACTACGGTTTATCAATTGCAATCCTAACCCTATGCTTATTTAGTAATTCAATGTAGTTCTTGAAATTGATTATATTCAAGTTTTATTCTATACAAACGATTTATCCTACAAATATCTTACTTGAGCGTCGGAGAGTCCCCTAAAGGGACCACCCCAAGTCCGTGTTCTCTTTTTAGTTTTGCAGGATTGTCAATGTCCTCCGTTCTACCAAATTTAACTGTGGATTTTTGGAGTCTACAGTTTGGCGCCCGCCGTGGCGCCTTGGCAATTGCTTTGGCAAAACTAACGTATCTGTAGGATTAGACGTCAAACGATATGGAACAAACAACCTTTTTGATGAACAAATTACGACTTCCGATCAACTGAAAAAGAAAAAACTTTACGACGATATACTACTGTAATTTCATTTACTTCATGTCGAGTGACACCATCTAGAATTGTGTTATGCACCTCTATTGTCAAGTCACAATTACTTGGTCAAAAATGATTGCTTTATGTCAATCCTTTAAAAAAAAAATGTTGAGATGATCCAAGCACTAGAGCCGATTGATCGAGCTAAAACAGACATGATTTTGGCCCCCATTTCCTACTCTTTTTGCTTAATTCTCGGGCATTTTCCCATGCTTTAACAATGTTAATCAAGTGTTTTGGGATTATTAGTGCCTCAAGTGCATTTGTGAAGATGGAGAAGAATTGGATACAAAAAGTACAAAAAGGTGAAAAACATGGCATTGGTGCGGTTATGTCACGTGTAAGCCAACAACGACTCAACTTAAAAGAGTGTCGCGGTCTAAGTGTCGTTCTATGGACACCGCTACAGATGGCTTGAATCAATGAATATGAAGGCCAAGGAAATGTTGTTGTTAAAGTGTCGCTGTGAAGGACACCGTGACAGATAGTGTGAAATATGATAAAACAATCAGGTCTTCTGTCACGGTTGTATTGCCGCTATGAAGACGACAGCAAAAGACAAGAGGAAAATCAAGAAATAAATCAGCTCCAGCGTCATTGCTTAGTGTCGCTACATGCGAAACAGCGTCAACTCATGTAGATCTCAGATTCATATGTCGCTGTGAAGATAACACTGTCTGTATAACCACGTAAAAGATCAAAGACCATATAATCATTTGTCGCGGCCACTGTCGTTGTCTCCAAGACCGTGACTCCTCAGCATTTCTGGCAGTTATAAGATTGAATCTTGAGCCATATAAATAGTTGTCTTCTTCATTTGTTCAAGAGAGCTAAAACTAGATACGAAATTCAGTGATTTGAAGAGCATTCTCTCATCCATTTTTCCCTAACTCAATTTCATCCATCTCTAATCTTGAACTACCTATTCAATCCCAAACTCAACACCAAATCTAGATTACTTCCACCCAATCATTCATCTCTTCCCATTCTTTACATTCCTTACCTTTGTCATTACACATTAGACATCCATCCATCTAGTCACCTCTTTATCTACCACTATTTGCACAAGGAGCAACAAGGCAAGGAAGGATCAAGCACTAAAGAAGGTGGCCCAAGGGTGATTTCTTATTCTTTTACTTCTTTTTCCTTTGTTGTAACTATGTGTAACTAAACCCCAATCTAGGGGATTGATGTGAGGAACATTTGGATGTGGGTATTTGTTTAAGCTATATTATATTTGAATCTCTTTTTATGTTCTATTCACTTGTTAATTAGATCCTATTCATTATGTGATTGACTTTGTACGCCACTAGTTGATTACAATCTTGTTAGGATAATTTGTGATACAATTGATCATGGATTGACACACTTGATTGATTAGTGCACATAGTGAATATGATAGATTGTTGGAGGGTATATCAACCCCAATTTGTTAGGATTATGCTCAATAGCAAGAGTGTAATATTGTAATTGACAATCTTTTCATATTGATAAAGTGATTTCTGGTTTAACAAATTTTATAGCATTTATAGTTTAATATTATAATTGTCAAAGTAAATAATCATAAGGTCAAAAGACTATGAGAAAAGAAGAATTGTTCGTACATCTGGATATGTATGAGGTAGACACAATTCTTTAGTTAGTCTTGAATAATGTTCACAACTTAAGTTAAAGGTTGGGCACCTTTATCTTGTTAAAGTTGTAGAATTCTTTTGCTAGCATTTGAGTGGGATCAAATGAGTTATGATGAGTCTGAAATCATCGAAGGGTCTTCGAGTAAAAGAATCTAGTGCACTGGGTGCATTGAATAGGATCACAATGAAATACTTTATCTAGAACCGTCAGTAGATAAAAGTTTTTTCATTATCAGGACAATCGGAGAGTCTATCTTAATCCTGAGATAAATGATGGACTTATGGTTGCAAGTGTTATCATTTGAGTTATCAATGAGTACGATTATATAGCATAGTCTATCCTCGATAGTTTGGTGGTATTCATTTGTTAATCGATAGAGGACTTCATTTATAGATATGGATATCGTGGCTCCATTTATTAAATGATAGTAGAATATCATCATATGGATGTTTTAAGGTATTGGATATTGAATCTTAACGTTAAGTTTTCGATAGAGTCTATTGAAACATGGCTTCTGGACAAGTCAAAATATCCATGTTCAAAATGTGGTCATATGAGTAAATATGGTAACTTGGAGAGCTATAGGCGGTCTATGAGCTTTTGGCGATTACTGATATTCTTCACGAGGATACACCATCTCTAATAAGATTGTTTAGGGTACGAATGTGAAATATTTACTTATTCTATCTTTATTTAAGAGTTCAATTTTAGCTCTTTAGTGGAATGAGTTAAAATTAATAGATCGGACCTAAGTGAATCATTTGTTGATTGTGATTAGGTTATGTCTATTGAAGCTTAAATTTAGATAGCCCGCCAAGATCCCCAATCCACACGGACTTGCATGGATCACTTGATATATTCTACTGGACCAATTTATGAGTCCATCTAGAATTGTATTTAATATATTAAGAATATAATTTGCACATTATTTATTTAATGGGCTGATCAATTATATTAATATATTAATGAAAGGCATGTGGGCTTGTTTCTTTTAATAAGAACGAGTCTGGTTCACATGTGGGCTTTTTAATTAAAGTCTAATGGATTAAATAAAATAAGAAAATAATATTAAGCCCATATATATATGATGTGGGCGGCAAGGCTAATAAATTAGTCTAAGGTATTATTTTATTTTATTGTTTGATTAAATGAGAATTAATTAATTTATTAATTAATTATTTAATTAAGAAACAAAATCTTTTTCTGATCAGGAAATATGTTTCCTAGGTTAAATACTATTGGTAGTAGTATTCGAAAGATAAAAGACTTATTTGGTAAGAAGATAAATAATAAGGTTTATTTATCTAATCAAATAAGGAAGTCTTTTAATAAGTCATAATAGAATTAAACACTTATGAGTTGTATTAGGGTTAGGATTCTAAATTTGATAGGAATTAGGGTAAAGCACAAATCCTCTTTGGGAGAGAATTCTGCCAACCCTAAATCCTAATACAAGAAGAATTCGGCAACCCTAATAATAATACAAGAAGAATTCGGCCACCCTATATATTTGATAGGATAGCATTCGGCCACCAATTCTTCTTCTTCTAACTTGAGTGAATTATTTCTTTTGCTTAAAAAAATAATTCATACTCTAGACAAGTGTTTAATTTCGGCCAATAGAGAAAGAGAGTTATAATTTCGATAGTGCACTTGTAAGCTTGAATATCGAACAGCTTTGTGCACAACTTCGAATTAGGTTCACGCGAGTTTCAATCTTAATGGTTGTTAAATTCAAAAGTGACCGGAACATACTTTCTAGTTTCTTGGATTTTATTGTGACTAACGATCAGGAGGAGAGATTTTGTTTTCCATCCTTATGTACGCAATTCAAAGAAAGGGAGACCACACTCCTAGGTGATTCACGTTCGTGATAGGATTGGAAGATCTTGCGGATTACCATCGACGCAAAGTCAATCAGATCACGCGACAAAATGTATTCTACTTTTTAGTATATATATATGTTTAATTAATTTAAGGGTTAAGGTTCATAGTATGAAAAAATTTTAAACTATACTAAACTCGATTTTAGTCTCGCTTCCGCTGCGTGACCGTATTTTTCCCTACACAATTATCTAAGCCTTAGTTTGTAATTAACCGATCCCACCTTTATCCCCTCTCTTTAATCAGTTAGGCATTTTGGTGGGAAGTGTCTTGGTCTTATTTCAACGGTCACTTCACACTTAAGACTACAAACGGTTCATAATTGTGAGATTGATAAGCATTGCCCATCATCCATTTGCAACTCCATAATTTCCTTAGCTTACCGCTTAATTGATTAAATCCCATTATCTTATCTAGGTTGTTGAGCATTCTATTTTTCCAATCATTTTTGTCACATTTAGTTTACATGTCATGTTTGATGGTTTCTCAAACCATATACTATCCAAACATCTATGATTTACTTTATTGCAATATAGATTAGTTAATTAATCCAACTACTATCTCCAATTCCCCGTGGAATGAATCCCTTGCTTACCGTTTTACTAGTTTTTACATCCTAAGTGCATTTACAAGTGGTGAAACTTGGTTTTCAAAGTAACCTATAAATGTACGTTTTTGTTGAGTACTAATAGTGTAAATATAGGCCAAGCCTGATGTGCCCAGTGTAGGGAAAAAACGTTTGCACGCAGCGGAAGCGAGACTAAAAAAGGTTTAGTATGTTTTAAAATTTTTCCATAAGTTGAACCTTAACCCTTTAATTAATTAACATATAATAAAAGATATCGTACCTTTGTCGCGTGATCCAATTGACATTGCGTCGATGGTAATCCGCAAGATCTTCCAATCCAATCACGAAAGTGAATCACTTAGGAGTGTGGTCTCCCTTCACTTTGAATTGTGTACCTGAGGATGGACAACAAAAGCTTTTTCTTTTTTCGTTAGTCACAAAACCTCCAAAAGATAACAAAGAACGTTCCGGTCACTTCTGAATTCTCAATCTAATGATCGAAACTCGCGTGAACCTTATTCGAAGTTGTGCACAAAGCCTATTGATGTATAAGCTACTAGTGCACTATCGAAATAAAACGATCTCTTCTCGTTTTTTCTCTTGGCCGAATTCTCACACTAATCTAAGAGTTGGATTCTATTTTTCTCTAGCAAAAGAAAAAACTCTCTCAAGCAAGAACTCTAGGTTTTTAAAATTCTCTTGCCTCATATATATATATATATAGTGCCCGAATTCCGTGCTAAATATATTCTAGATATTACTATATATATTTTGTGCGATACCTTTGCACAATACATTATATATATCTTTTGCGATACCTTTGCACAATATATTATATATCGATTGCATTGAATCCTACTTTATATATATATATATATCTCTTCATGCATTCATGCATATATATATATTTCAATTCCTCATGCATATATGTATATCTATTCTATATATTTCGCATGCATATATGTATATATACTTCCGCATGCATATCTGTATATATATTTCTGCATGTATTCATGCATATATTATCTATATATTCCGCATGCATATATATTATATACAAACCCTAATCCAACTCTTTAGTGTATTTGTGACTATATAAAAACTTCCTAATTTGACTAGATAAATAAATCCCTCATGTATCTACTTACCAAATAAAGTCTTTTATATTTATTATACTACCACAATAGTATACTACTAAGATACATATTTCCTAATCAGAAAAAGATTTTGATTTTTAATTAAATAATTAATCAATCAATTGATTAATTCCCATTTAATCAAATAATAAAATAAAATAATATTTTAGACTATTATTCTAGTCTTGCCGCCCACACCATATACATGGGCCTAATATTATTTTCTTATTTTATTTAATCCATTAGACTTTAATTTAAAAAGCCCACATGTGAACCAGACCCATTCTTACTAAAAGAAACAAGCCCACAAGCCTTTCATTAATATATTAATATAATTGATCATCCCATTAAATAAACAATGTGCAAATTATATTCTTAATATATTAAATACAATTCTAAATGGACCCATAAATTGGTCCGGTAGAATATATCAAGTGATCCATGCAAGTCCGTGTGGATTGGGGATCTTGGCGGGCTATCTAAATTTAAGCTTCAATAGACATAACCTAATCACAATAAAAAAATGATTCACTTAGGTCCAATCTATTAATTTTAACTCATTCCACTAAAGAGCTAAAACTAAACTCTTAAATAAAGATAGAATAAGTAAATATTTCTCATTCGTACCCTAGACAATCTTATTGGAGATGGTGTATCCTCGTGAAGAATATCAGTAATCGCCAAGAGCTCATAGACCGCCTATAGACCGCCTATAGCTCTCCAAGTTACCATATTTACTCATATGACCACATTTTGAACTTGGATATTTTGACTTGTCTAGAAGCCATGTTTCAATAGACTCTATCGAAAACTTAACGTTAAGATTCAATATCCAATACCTCAAAACATCCATATGATGATATTCTACTCTCATTTAATAAATGGAGCCACGATATCCATATCTATAAATGAAGTCCTCTATCGATTAACAAATGAATACCACCAAACTATCGATGATAGACTATGCTATATAATCGTACTCATTGATAACTCAAATGATACCACTTGCAACCATAAGTCCATCATTTATCTCAGGATTAAGATAGACTCTCCGATTGTCCTGATAATGAAACGACTATTATCTATTGACGGTTCTAAATAAAGTATTTCATTGTGATCCAGTTCAATGCACCCAGTGCACTAGATTCTTTTACTCGAAGACCCTCTGATGATTTTAAACTCATCATAACACATTTGATCCTACTCAAATGCTAGTAAAAGAATTCTACAACTTTAACTAGATAAAGGTGCCCAACATTTAACTTAAGTTGTGAACATTGTTCAAGACTAACTAAAGAATTGTGTCTACCTCATACATATCTAGATGTACAAACAATTCTTCTTTTCTCATAGCCTTTTGACCTTATGATTATTTACTTTTGACAATTATAATATTCAATCTATAAATGCTATAAGATTTGTTTAAACCAGAAATCACTTTATTAATATGAAAAGATTGTTAAAAACAATATTACACTCTTTCTATTGAGCATAATCCTAACAATCTCCCACTTGCGCTATAGCAAATGTGTCATATCACTCATTCCCATGTTCTTTAGGTGCCCATCAAAACTCTTCTGTGGTAGAGCCTTTGTGAAGGGATCCACTAGATTTTCCGTTGACGCGATTTTGGTAATCGTCACGTCACCCTTATGCACAATCTCTCTAAGAAGATGATACTTCCTTTCAATGTGTTTTCCTCTCTTATGACTTCTTGGTTCTCTCGAATTAGCCACTGCTCCACTATTATCACAGTAGATAGTGATCTGCTTATTCGCACTGGGAACCACTTCCAAGTCAATCAGGGATTGGCGGAGCTAAATAGCCTCTTTGGCAGCTTCGCATGCATCAACATACTTAGCTTCCATGGTGGAATCAGCAATCCAAGATTGCTTGATACTTCTCTATATGACTGTTCCTCTTCCAACAGTAAACACATATCCTGATATGGATTTTCTGGTAGTCAAAATCCGACTGAAAATCAGAATCTGTATTCCCAATGGGAATCAAATCCCCTCCTGAGTATACAAGCACATTATCTCTCGTTCTCCAGAGATACTTGAAAATATGCTTGACTACCGTCCAATGATCAGGACCAGGTTTCGATTGAAACCTGCTAACTATGCCTATAGCAAAACAAATATCTAGTCTAGTGCAGAGCATTGCATACATGAGACTTCCAACAGCCGAGGCATTTGGAATCCTACTCATGAATTGCTCTCCATGCTCATTCTTAGGAACTTGTTCCTTAGAAAGTTTGATTCTATTTCTGAAAAGTAACATACCTTTCTTGGAATCTTGCATGGAAAATCTAGACAAGATTTTATCTATGTATGAAGCTTGGGATAGTGCAATTGTTTTATTCTTTCTATCCCTTATTACTTGGATACCAAGAATATAACTTGCTTCTCCTAAGTTTTTCATATCAAATTGTTTTGCTAACCATTCTTTTACTGATGTCAATACACCTACATATACACCTACATCGTTTCTGATGAGTAGTATATCATCAACATAAAGAATTTAGGAAAACCAACTTGTCGCCATTAATCCTTTTGCATACACAAGGTTCGTCACAGCTTAATCAAACCTTATGTTCTAGGATCAGGATGCTTGCTTTAATCCATATTTGGATTTTTGCAACTTGCATTGCCTTTTGCCAATGGCGACCATCAACATGCTCCATTGCTTCCATATATGTGTAGGGATTATCATCGTCCGGGAGATTCTCCATTGATTCTCCCAGACCGATGTATCTCTCGGGTTTTCTACTAACCCTCCCACTACGATGAGGAATGGTAGGTTGTTGATTTTGTGATGGTGCGGAACTTACAATTGGGCTAGGTTGTGTAACCTCTTGTGGAATTGTATCTCCTGATATCTCATTCAGGACAATTCTACTTTTGGGTACAAAATCATTCATATAGTCCTTTTCCAAAAATTTAGCATTTGTTGAAACAAATACTTTAAGATCTAAAGGACTATAGAAATAATATCCCTTAGTTTCTTTTAGATACCCCACAAATATGCATGTTTCCGAACAGGACTCCATCTTTTCTGTCTTTCCTTTTAACACATGCGCAGGACAACCAAATATCCTTAAGTGTTGTAAACTAGGCTTTCGCCCAGTCCACAACTCATGCGGTGTTTGAGGAACCGACTTATATGGTACATCGTTTAGAATGTATATTGCAGTTTGTAAAGCATATCCCCAAAAGAAATAGGAAGCGTTGAATAACTCAACATAGACCTAACCATGTCTAAAAGAGTTCTATTTCTCCTTTCTGCCACCCCATTTTGTTGAGGTGTACCTGGTGCAGAAAACTGAGATATAATTCCATTATCAATAAGATATTGCTGAAACTCACTAGATAGATATTCTCCACCACGATCAGATCTCAAGATTTTTATGTGTTTCTCTCGCTGATTTTCCACTTCAGTTTTAAATGCTTTGAACATGTCAAAAGCATCTGACTTATGTCTCATGAGATACACATAACCAAATCTCGAGTAATCATCTGTGAAAGTGATAATGCATGATACCCCAGTATCGCGATTCCCTCATAGGACCAGTCTGCCAGGTAGAAGGAATTATGGTAACAGGAGAGGTTACAACAAGAAGGCTATCAAGTAATGTATGACCAGTATACCAAGGGATTAGGACCACGTTACCGGAAGAGCAGCATGCAGTAACATCTGAATATAAGGAATGTTGACTCTTTCCTGCCATTTATGAACTCCATTTAAAATGGGAATAGTCAACTCTGTCAGTCTCGCCAAGAAGGGAAACAAATCACTTGATTTTTTGAGATTATTCCTGTACCTAAACAAAGCCACCATTAACGTTCCATTGATTGCAAAATTGATTGAATGAATTAACGGAGTGAACAGCAAGAAAAAGGACCTATAAATATTATGAGACTCTCGAAAGAGAGGGGATCAAAAAATTTTCACTTATCGACTAGCACGAGTACGCCACCGCCTATTCTATCAACACACCATACCTAAACCCCCATAAATCATCATTGTATCATTCAAACTGTATGCTATTTATCAATTTAAAAAAAAGAACTATTCATCTATCTTCATGATACATATATTGTGTTAATTGGAAATTCACCCCGCTATTTACCCAAAAAAAAAAATTCACCCTGCTGATATTTTCCTGTTAACATTTTTTGGCGTCGTCTGTGGGAAGGATCTTCCCATTTACTTCCAAAGAAATTGCTTAGCTCTGCCCGGAAAGCACGAAAATGAGACTCCGATCATTTCAAAGGCAGCCCAACCCATTGGGGCCCAATCCCTGGTATCTACCTGATGAGAATCAAGAAGCTTCACCAACGGATACATTTCATGTTCCAGTTGGGCCAATTACAAGGGGCAAGAGGATCAAAGAAGCATTTAATGGGGGCTGATTCTGAGTTGCTGAAGTCCAAGTTCGGCCCAAATCCAAGCTAAACTTCATGGGCCTCTACAGACAGCATCTGAGGTCAGATCGTCTATTTTAATATGTTTCCAAAAAGCCCAAGACGAGCCCTACAGATGTTATGAAGACTCCGTCCTCCGTAACAGTTCACAAAAGGCCCAAATTCGGACATATATCTTGTTGCGCGAAGACTTAAGCTGAGGAGTCCGAATTTCAGCTTTTTTTCCTTTTTTTTTAGTTTCCATAGAATAATGAGCTGATTTTGTTTCCTAAATTAAAGGGCTGATTTGTTTCCAAATTTAGCCTTCCAAATAGGGAGCAAGTCAACTAATTGCATGTTTTAATCTTTATTTTCTTTCCTATTTGTAAGGCAATTATTGCCCAATTTAGTTTCCTGATTGTAAGGCATTAATTACTGAATATTTTATTTCCAATTTCTTTCTTTCTAGGGTTTAGATATTTTAGTATTTAAGGGACACATTGAAGTATTTCTTGAGCAGACTTTGGAATGAAATAATATTTTCAGAGAACATTTTCTCTTTGGTTCTTTATTGAACTGCGAACTTATCAAGGTTCTACCTTGTGGCGTTCAAACATGACTTATCAATCGAGTATTCCATCCTTGATTGTGGCGTCCTCCTTTATACCAAGGTTCACATCTCGATATAGGTGTTGGGTCGCGGTTTCCATCTGAACCAGAGGTTAGAACGATCTTAGGCATCAATCTTGATACAATCGACGAGGTTCATATCACTACCCAAAGAATCCAAATACAAGGAAGGGGATCGAGGAACCATGACCTAGCGTCAGTCCCTCCACCAAACGTGAGCTCCGCGCCCCAGGTCCCAATTTTCCAGGAAACCAATCAGGAAACCAATCGAGATACCTTGGAATAGCAGGTCGTAGCTTTTGTAGAATGTATTAGCCTTTGAATGATCGCCCAGGAATACCTTTTGAAGTACCAAGGACCATGGGAGAAGCTGGGCCGGGTACTAGAGTACCGGTCTTCGACAGGCTTGGACCACCACTCCTAGTTCAAAACCACCCTGTGGATTTCAGATCTCGATAGGTAAAATCAGCGGTTGATATCCCTCCCAGGAGGAACTGGCCAACAACATGACCAGTAATAGAGGAGAGGGTTCCGTAGCCTGATGGCGGTGGAAGTATCAGACCAAGAAGGAATCCCCAAGGAAACCATCCTCAGAGAGAGGGGCGTTAGGAGGCGACTGTTGTGTCATAAACCTCAGAGTCCTTGAAATATCTCAAAGGGCAAGGAAAGCTAAGCCGTAGGCTTGCAAAATGGGTGGAGTTTATTGAATCCTTTCCATACATCATCAAGTACAAACAAGGTAAGGAAAATGTAGTTGCCGATGCTCTTTCTAGAAGGTATGCTCTAATTTCTAAACTTGATGCAAAATTATTGGGTTTTGAGTACATTAAAGACTTATACAATTCTGACCTTGATTTTGCTAATGTTTATAAGGCATGTGAGAAAGGGGGTTTTGACAAGTTCTTTAGGCATGAAGGTTTTCTTTTCAAAGAGAACAAGCTGTGTGTTCCTCAATGTTCAATGAGAGAATTACTTGTGAGAGAGGCACATAGTGGCGGGTTAATGGGGCATTTTGGAGTTAAAAAGACTTTGGGTGTGTTAAGTGATCATTTCTTTTGGCCACACATGAAAATAGATGTTGAGAGAATATGTGAGAAATGCATTACTTGCAAACGGGCTAAATCTAAAGTAATGCCTCATGGCCTGTATACTCCTCTTCCTATACCTAGTGAGCCTTGGGTTGATATATCCATGGACTTTGTCTTGGGATTACCTAGGTCAAAAGGGGGGAGAGATTCTATTTTTGTTGTTGTTGATAGGTTCAACAAGATGGCGCATTTCATTCCTTGCCACAAAACAGATGATGCTACACATGTTGTGGGGCTGTTCTTCAAAGAAATTGTGAGGATACATGGCATTCCAAGGACAATTGTGAGTGATAGAGATGTGAAGTTCCTTAGCCACTTCTGGAAAACGCTTTGGAGCAAGTTGGGTACAAGGCTGTTGTATTCAACCACTTATCATTCACAAACGGATAGACAAACGGAGGTGGTAAATAGAACTTTATCAACACTTTTGAGGGCCATAATTCAAAGGAATTTGAAGAATTGGGAGGAATGTTTGCCACATGTGGAGTTTGCTTATAACCGAAGTGTGCATGCTACAACAAACCATTCACCATTTGAAGTTGTGTACGGGTTCAATCCATTATCTCCTATGGATTTACTACCTTTACCTTTGGAAAAAGCTAATTTGGATGGTAAGCAAAAAAGCTGATTTTGTTAAAGCCTTGAATGAAAGGGTGCGCACACAAATTAAAAAAAAAACTCTACAATATGTGAAGCAACACAGCAAGGGCTGAAAGCAAGTAGTATTTGAACCTGGTGATTGGGTTTGGGTACACTTGAGGAAGGAAAGATTTCCTAGCCAAAGGAATTCTAAACTCATGCCAAGAGGGGATTGACCATTTTGAGTCCTTCAAAGAATCAATGACAATGCATACAAGCTGGAACTACCAAATAAGTATGGCAATGTTAGTGCAACATTCAATGTTTCTGATTTGTCTTTGTTTGATGTAGGTGATGAAGGTGTTGATTCGAGGATGAATCCTTTCCAAGGAAAGGAGGAATAATGTGGACCAGCAAGTTGATCACCATTCGGCTAAGGATGGAAAAGATTCAGATCCTTTAGCCATTCATGGAGGACCAATGAAACGAGCTAAAGCTAAAAAGATGAAAGAAGCCTTAACTTGTTTAATGGAAAGCATTTGGAAGGAGCAAGCCAGTCAAGCGATGTTCATAGCTCTAAAGCTAAGGTCGAGTCTCCCATTACCTCTAGATGATTAGTATGGCTTCCTGGAACATTAGGGGTCTTAATGCTGCCCCTAAACAACTGGAGGTAAGGAAGATATTGATTGATTTAAAGCTTAGTTTGATTTGCTTGGTTGAAACTCGGGCGAGAATTGTTAATAAACCCAATGTTATCAAATCTGTTTTTAGAGAATGGGACATGCTTGACAACTATTGTAGTCATAGCCTTGGAAGGATTTGGGTTGGCTAGGACTCTAGAATTCTTAAAGTGAGCAAAATTTGTGAAACCGATTAGATTATCCACTGTCATTCTTGTCTTCTTGATAATAATTAAACTTTTAGAATCTCTTTTGTTTATGGTTCTAATCATGATAGAGAAAGGAGAGCTCTTTGGGAGAATATGTGTGCCAATCTTCTGGCTAGTACCCCTTGGATTGTTCTTTAAGACTTTAACGTTGCTAGGGGGGTTCATGATACTAGTGGGGGTTCTTTAAGAAGATCAGCTGCTATGGATGAGTTTGAAGATTGTTTACAAGCTACTGAACTTGATGATCTGTGTCTTTTGGGTTTTTTCCACACTTGGTAAAACGGAGTAATGATGACTGTATCTCTAAGAAATTGGATAGGGTGCTTATTAATGATGATTGGCTTGGTAAGTTCACGAACTCTGAAGCCATTTTTCTTTCCCTTAGCATCTCAGATCATAGTCCTTCTTTGGTTAAGCTTGGGTTACAAGGAAGAAGGAAGAACTGCCCATTTAAGTTTTTTAATTTTCTAACGACGAGGGAAGATTTTCTTCCTCTTGTTAAGAGCTATTGGCAGGAACAGGTTCATGGTACTATGCAATTTAAGCTTTACTCTAAGCTTCGTATTCTCAAGAAGGCTTTAAAATCTCTTAATAAGAACCAGGTTGGTGATGTGAAGATCAAGTTAAATGAGGCTAAAGAAGCGCTTGAAGAGTGTGAACGTCTTCTTGATGCCAATTGATGGAAATCATCAACTTAGCAACCATACACCCCAATAGCTAAATAGCTATGATACATATGGAATGCAAATTAACACCCTCCAACTAATTGAATTAAATCTGATCGTTCAAGATTGAAGTAAGAGAAACTATTCTAATCACTTTACCAATGGAATGATGATAAAATAATTAGAACAGCACTTTGATTTCCCTAAAATGCCACAAACTATGAAGTTTGATAAGTTTAAAGAAAACAAAGCTTTTTAAGGTTTTTGAACGCCACAAGCTGAATAAGCTTGATAAGTTCCAAAGTTCATGTAAGAACTTAAAAACAAAACACTCACAAAGCGCTCAAATAAGTTTATTACTCAAATCTCCCATTACAAAGAAAATCAGCCTTGTTTATATAGAACAAAGGCCAAGAACAGTTACAAAGAAAGATATCATCCACTAAACACAAAAGTAACAGCCCATTAAATGTGTAACTAACCATTAACTATGTAACCACCCATTAATAAGACAACTAAACCATGAATGTTGGTCATAAATGATTCAGCCTTTGAAACTCCTTTTTCCTAATCAAAGGACACATGAACTCACACTTAACAAAATAAAACCCTAAATGTTTTGTGTTAAAAACCCAACACAATTAAAACCCAAGTAATATAAAATAAGCCCACAAAACCCAACATGGCCGAATGGCCTTTTATTCTTCAAGATAGGCTAAATACTTCATTATAACAAGGCTGGACTCTTGTCTTCATGATTTGGACTTGCTTGAAATATGTTGACCAATTTAGACTCTTCTTGCATCCTTAGAACCGAGACCAAATCTTGACTAGCTTGCTCCTTCCAAATGCTTTCCATTAAACAAGTTAAGGCTTCTTTCATCCTTTTAGCTTTAGCTCGTGTCATTGGTCCTCCATGAATGGTTAAAGGATCTGGATCTTTTCCATCCTTAGCCGAATGGTGATTAACTTGCTGGTCCACATCATTCCCCCTTTCCTCGAAAGGATTCGTCCTCGAATCAACACCTTCATCACCTACATCAAACAAAGACAAATCAGAAACATTGAATGTTGCACTAACATTGCCATACTCACTTGGTAGTTCCAGCTTGTATGCATTGTCATTGATTCTTTGAAGGACTCGAAATGGTCCATCCCCTCTTGGCATGAGTTTAGACTTCCTTTGGCTAGGAAATCTTTCCTTCCTCATGTGTACCCAAACCCAATCACCAGGTTCAAATACTACTTTCTTTCGGCCCTTGTTGTGTTGCTTTTCATATTGTAGAGTTTTCTTTTCAATTTGTGTGCGCACCCTTTCATGCAAGGCTTTGACAAAATCAGCTTTTTGCTTACCATCCAAGTTAGCTTTTTCCAAAGGTAAAGGTAGCAAATCCATAGGAGATAATGGATTGAACCCGCACACAACTTCAAATGGTGAATGGTTTGTTGTAGCATGCACACTTCTGTTATAAGCAAACTCCACATGTGGCAAATATTCCTCCCAATTCTTCAAATTCCTTTGAATTATGGCCCTCAAAAGTGTTGATAAAGTTCTATTTACCACCTCTGTTTGTCCATCCGTTTGTGGATGACAAGTGGTTGAATACAACAGCCTTGTACCCAACTTGCTCCAAAGCATTTTCCAAAAGTGGCTAAGGAACTTCACATCTCTATCACTCACAATTGTCCTTGGAATGCCATGTATCCTCACAATTTCTTTGAAGAACAGCCCCGCAACAAGTGTAGCATCATCTGTTTTGTGGCAAGGAATGAAATGCGCCATCTTGCTGAACCTATCAACAACAACAAAAATAGAATCTCTCCCCCCTTTTGACCTAGGTAATCCCAAGACAAAGTCCATGGATATATCAACCCAAGGCTCACTAGGTATAGGAAGAGGACTATACAGCCCATGAGGCATTACTTTAGATTTAGCTCGTTTGCTAGTAATGCATTTCTCACATATTCTCTCAACATCTCTTTTCATGTGTGGCCAAAAGAAATGATCACTTAACACACCCAAAGTCTTTTTAACTCCAAAATGCCCCATTAACCCGCCACTATGTGTCTCTCTCACAAGCAATTCTCTCATTGAACATTGAGAAACACATAGCTTGTTTTCTTTGAAAATAAAACCATCATGCCTAAAGAACTTGTCAAAACCCCCATTCTCACATGCCCTATAAACATTAGCAAAATCAAGGACAGAATTGTATAAGTCTTTAATGTACTCAAAACCCAATAACTTTGCATCAAGTTTAATTAGGAGAATATGTGTGCTAATCTTTCAGCCGGTCCCCCTTGGATTGTTCTTGGTGACTTTAACGTTGCTAGAGAGGTTCATGATACTAGTGGGGGTTCTTTAAGAAGATCAGTTGCTATGGATGAGTTTGAAGATTGTTTACAAGCTACTGAACTTGATGATCTACGTTTTTCGGGTTTTTTCCACACTTGGTGTAACAAACGGAGTAATGATGACTGTATCTCTAAGAAATTGGATAGGGTGCTCGTTAATGATGCTTGGCTTGGTAAGTTCACGAACTCTGAAGCCATTTTTCTTTCCCCTAGCATTCAGATCATAGTCCTTCTTTGGTTAAGCTTAGGTTACATGGAAGAAGGAAGAACTACCCGTTTAAGTTTTTTAATTTTCTAACGGAGAGGGAGGATTTTCTTCCTCTTGTTAAGAGCTGTTGGCAGGAACAGGTTCATGGTACTATGCAATTTAAGCTTTGTTCTAAGCTTCGTATTCTCAAGAAGGCTTTAAAATCTCTTAATAAGAACCAGGTTGGTGATGTGACTGTCAAGTTAAATGAGGCTAAAGAAGCGCTTGAAGAGTGTCAACATCTTCTTGATGCCAATCCCACTGATAATACTCTTAGATTGCAAGAAAAGGATATTATTAAATCTTATACTAGGGCTCTTCAAGTTGAGGAAGATTTTCTTAAGCAAAAGTCAAGAATCCAATGGTTACATGCCGGGGATCAGAAATCGTCCTACTTTTTCAAGGCCATCAATGGTAGACAAAATCGAAACAAAATTCTTTCTATTTTGGGGGAAGACGGTGCTTTGGTTGATGGTGATGTTCCTGTTCAAAATGAGGCTATCCGCCACTTTCAAAATATTCTTGGCTGCTCGGTTCCCTCTTTGAATAGAGCTGGTAGGCTTCGAACTTTAATTCAAAATCATATTTCAACTGATCAAGCTGATTTGATGAGTAGGGGTGTCACTAATGAAGAGATTCGTGATGTTTGCTTCTCGCTTCACCCTAATAAAGCTCCCGGGCCTGATGGTTTTAATGACCATTTCTTTAAAAAGACGTGGGATATAGTTGGTGGAGATGTGATCAATGCTGTTCAAGAATTTTTTCAAACCGGTCATCATCTCAAAGAGCTCAATGCAACGATCTTAGCTTTGGTTCCTAAAGTTCCAAATCCTTCTAGAACGACGGACTTTAGACCGATCTCTTGTTGCAATACTCTTTATAAGATCATCGCGAAGATCATTGCAAATAGGATTATGATCATCCTTCCTAACATTATAAGCTCTCCGCAATCAGCTTTTGTGGCTGGAAGACGGATTGGTAATAATATCCTTCTTGTCCAAGAGCTTATGAGGAATTACCAAAAAGATGATGGCTCTCCCAAGTGTTCTTTGAAGGTGGATTTAATGAGAATTAATAAGCATCACCAAAGGATCAATTGCATGTTTCAGTTGGGCCAATTACAAGGGGCCAAGAGGATCTAAGAAGCATTTAATGATGGGCTGATTTTGAGTTGCTGAAGTCCAAGTTCGGCCCAAATCCGAGCTGAACTTCGTGGGCATCTACAAAGGGCATCTGAGGTCGGATCCTATATTATAATATGTTTCCGAAAAGCCCAAGATGAGCCCTACAGATGTTATGAAGACTCTGTCCTTGTTAACAGTTCACAACAGGCCCAAACTTGGACATCTATCTTGTTGCGTGAAGACTTGAGCTGAGGAGTCCGAATTTCA
Source organism: Acer yangbiense (assembly GCA_008009225.1). Classification (NCBI taxonomy): domain Eukaryota; kingdom Viridiplantae; phylum Streptophyta; class Magnoliopsida; order Sapindales; family Sapindaceae; genus Acer; species Acer yangbiense. Next base: position 9,587,418 of record CM017769.1, read on the forward strand.
GCTATTTCCTTTTTTAGTTTCCAAAGAATAATGAGCTAATTTGTTTCCCAAATTAAATGGCTGATTTGTTTCCAAACAGACACTGCTGCTCTCTGTTTAGCGAAGATGCAGATATTCGTCAAGACCTTTACAGGGAAGACCATCACTCTAGAAGTAGAGTGATGAGAATCAATAAGCATCACCAAAGGATCAATTGCATGTTCCGGTTGGGCCAATTACAAGGGGCCAAGAGGATCAAAGAAGCATTTAATGATGGGCTGATTCTGAGTTGCTGAAGTCCAAGTTCGGCCCAAATCCGAGCTGAACTTCGTGGGCCTCTACAAAGAGCATCTGAGGTCGGATCGTCTATTATAATATGTTTTCGGAAATCCCAAGACGAGACCTACAGATCTTATGAAGACTCCATCCTCCGTAACAGATCACAACAGGCCCAAATTTGGACATTTATCTTGTTGCGCAAAAACTTGAATTGAGGAGTTCGAATTTCAGTTTTCCTTATTGGTTTTTTTTTTAAAGAATAATGAGCTGATTTGTTTCCCAAATTAAGGGGCTGATTTGTTTCCAAATTTAGCTTTCCAAATAGGGACTAATTCAACTAATTGAATGTTTTAATTTTAATTTCTTTCCTGATTGTAAGGCATTAATTGCAAAATATTTATTTCCTTTTTAGGTTTTAGGGTTTCAGTTTATAAGGGATGCAATGATGTATTATTCAGTAGATTAGACTTTGAATAAAATATTATTTGTGAGAACTTTTTCTCTTGGTTCTTCATTGAACTATGAACTTATCAAGGTTCTACCTTGTGGCGTTCAAACCTTGACTTATCACTCACCTTCTTTCTTGTTCTTGAGTGTGGCGTCTACAACCTTCTTGATACCGTTGGTTCTTATCTCCATATAGATAATGGGTCACGGCCCTTTATTTTCTTTGTTTTTATAAACTTGAATTAGAAAACGATCCTTCGTTACCATATATTGGTTCCGGGTCTCACTACTCTTGGTGAGGTTCATATCATAGAGAGCAGCGATACCATCGACAATGTCAAGGCCAAGATCCAAGACAAGGAAGAAATTCCTCCGGATCAGCAGCGTCTCATCTTCGCCAGCAAGCAGCTTGAAAATGGCTGAACCTTGGCCGACTACAACATCCAACAAGAATTGACTCTTCATTTGGTGCTGAGGCTTCGTGGAGAAATCATCGAACTATCAGGTATTTAGGGATTCTAATCATTTCTTCAAAGTTAAGTCATCTTGATTGCTCTCCTCTTTTGGTTAAAGTTTCGACCAGAATTTCTTCTTGGATGAATCATTGTCTTTCATATACGGGTCGGTTGTAACTTATTATCTCGGTTTTGTCTATTATTCAAGTCTTTTGGCTAGTCACCTTTGTCTTCCTTCAAAGGTTATGAGGAATATTGAGCAGAAGCTTTGCTCCTTTTTGTGGAAAGGTGTTGATGGAAATTGTAAAGGGGCGAAAGTTGCTTGGGCTGATATATGTCTTCCTAAAAATGAGGGTGGTCTCGGCATCAAGGATCTCATTTCTTGGAATAAAGCTCTAATGATTCGACATCTGTTGAATATAGTGCATGGTTCTAATAACCTCTGGTCTACTTGGATTAAAACCCATCACCTTAAAGATGGGAGTATTTGGGAGGTGAAAGCTCCTCAAACATGGTCTTGGAATTGGAGAAAGCTCCTCAAGCTTCGTCTCATTGCTCGTCCCTTGATTCAGCATATCATTGGTAATGGTCTTGGCACTTCCTTGTGGTTTGATAATTGGCATCCCGATGGCCCTATTCTTTTAAATTGGAGCTCTAGGGAAATTTACGACTCAGGTCTTCCGAATAAGTCTAAAGTCAGTTCTATTATTCTTGGTGATCAGTGGGTTTGGCCTTGCTCTATGTCAATTGACCTCCTTGAAATCAAGAACCACATGCCTTCTTACAACCCTAATTCTAATTTGGCTCCTCATCCTTTGGTTCCTTGGTTTGAGCTTGTGCGGTATTCACATAACATTCCAAGGATGAGATTCATTCTTTGGTTAGCTAATAGAGGGAGACTTTCAATGTTGGACCGCGTTCATCCTTATACTCCACATGTTGGTACTCTTTGTGTTCTTTGCTCCGCTTTCCCTGAGACTCATACCCACCTTTTTTTTTTTAGTGTGCTTATAGCAAAGTCATATGGTCTCATTTGAAGGATATGTGTGGCCGGCCTTGGAATGGTCAGAGATGGCCTAGTTTTATTGCTTGGGCTTCTCAACGTTGGAGGGGGAAATCTCCTTCCATTGTTGTTAAGAAGCTTTGTCTTGCTATGGCGGTTTACTCTATTTGGAGAGAAAGGAACAATAGAATATTTGGGAGCCCTCATAAGACCAGCATAGTTGTTACCCGTTCCATTATTGATACTATTCGTAGTAGGCTCTTATCTATCAACTTGAAGGATTGGCCTCATGTTGCTTTAAAGTGGAATATTTCTATTAGTTGATTTGTTTACCTTGTGTTTTTTATTTGTTTGAGCCCTTGTTTAGCTCTTGCTTCTTGTTTTGCTCGTGTAATTGAGCTGGTTTGAGCTTTTGTTTTTGCTCTTGTTTTTCCTGGGGTATGCCCATTGTATTTTGTACATTCTTTCTCTTTTTATATGATACTATTTATTTACCCAAAAAAAAAAAAAAAGTAAAAATAATACGAGAAAAGTTTTCCCACATCCCCAAACCAAAACCAAAACCAAACATTGCCCCCAATGTTCTTGTGGACAAGGCTAGCTTCAGTTTAGAGATAGTGACAACAAAAATTTTTAAAAACTAAAAGCTAAATCAAAACTTATCCTAAAATCTTTTTTTTTTTTTTTGGGTAAATAAATAGTATCATAGAAAAGAAGGAAAGAATGTACAAATTCAAGGGGCATACCCTAGGAAGCAAAGAGACAAGAGCCAAAAGGCCCAAAAAACAAGCACCACAAAGCTCAAACAAGAGCTAAACAATGGCTACAACAAAGCACAACCAAACACAAAAGCCAAAAGCAAACAAGCAGGCCTACAACACAATGGATTATCTAGAGTTGATGTTCCAATTTAGTGCTAGAAGAGGCCAATCCTTCAAGTTGATAGAGGAGAGCCAACAACGGATAGTGTCAATAATGGACCGGGCAACCTCAGCATTAAGCTTTCGAGAGCTTTTAAAAATGCGACAATTTCGTTCTCTCCAAATAAAATAGACAGCCACTGCAAGACAAAGCTTTTTAGTCACCATGGAGGGAGAGTTCCCCTTCCAATGAATGGACACCCATTCTATAAAATCATACCAGCTGAGACCAATCCAAGGACAACCACATTTATTCAAAAGTTGTGTCCATATGGCTTTGCTATATGAACACTCAAAGAAAAGGTGAGCATAAGTCTCGGCTTGAGAGTTGCAAAGGACACACGTAGCAACAACTTAAGGGTCATAGCGCTGAACACGATCCAAGGTAGAAAGCCTACCTTTAATAGCCAACCAAAGGACAAAACCCATTCTCGGAATATTCTGAGGGAACCACACAATTTCATACCAAGAAACAAGAGGATGAGGGGTTCTAAGAGACTCCATAGTAGAAGCAGCTGAATAAATGCCATTTGAAGAAGGAAGCCACCGATTACTATCATCCAAATTAGAGTTTGGGTTGTAAGAAGGCATACGACTCCTTATTTCAGCAAGATCAATGGACATAGCAACATGCCATTTCCAATTATCACCTACAACAATGGCATTGATCTTAGCATTGATAGAGAGGCCAGAATCATAAATTACACGGGAGCTCCATTTCGAACGAATAGGGCCATCCGGGTGCTAATTATCAAACCACAGGGAAGTTTTCAAGCCACTACCAATGATGTGCTGAATTAAAGGACGAACGAAAGGCCTAAGATGAAGAAGCTCTCTCCAATTCCATGAACAGGTATGAGGAGCTTTCACCTCCCACAAATTAGTACCTTTGAGGTGATAAGCTTTGAACCAAGATGTCCAAAGATTATTAGTGCCATAAACCAGAAGCCATATATGTGTTATCATAAGCGCCTTATTCCACAAAGAGAGGTCATTGATTCCAAGGCCACCTTCTTTCTTTGGAATACAAATATCGGACCAAGCAATTTTAGAGCCTTTGCTGTTAACCTCAACCCCATTCCATAAAAAACCTCGAAATTTCTGCTCAATGCTCTTCAAGATTTTCTTTGGAAGACAAAGGTGACTAGCCCAAAAGACTTGAATACTTGATAAGACCAAAATAATAAGTTGAAGACGACCAGCAAAAGAAAGGCACCAATTCAGCCAAGAAGAAAGCCTACTCGAAACCTTTTCCACAAGGGGAGAGCAATCATGAAAATTCAACTTTGAAGAGATGATAGGAATTCCCAAATAACGAATAGGAAGAGAGCCAACCGGGTAACCAAAAAGGTTGATGAGCTACTGACTAATAGCATAGGGCACTCCTGAAATGAAAATGTTGCTCTTGGAATGATTAGCACAAAGACCCGAAAGCAAAAAGAACTAATCAAGGGCTGATTTGAGAACAAGAGCTGAATGATAGGAACCATGGCAAAGCATAATCAGATCATTTGCAAAGGAGAGGTGGGAAAACTTTATTTTGTCACACCTCCAATGATATTTGAAGTTAGGAGTGTCCGTAACAAAATAAAGTTTTACAGTGGACATTTCCGTAGGAGGCACTTCAAAGGAGAAGGATATGCTAGAATTGGGGTCGGGTATCAACTTGATGCCGTACTCCGTCTACAAGAGGTTAGGGTTGAGTAATATGAAGCACACCTCTATGTCACTAGTTCTAACAGATCAATCTTCACGACACCCTCTCGGGATAGTGGAAGATGTGCTCCTACAAGTTTATAAGCTTACCATCCCAATGGACTTTGTAGTCCTCGACATTGGTGAGAATCACACAATCAAAGATCATCTCACACTCCTATGAAGAGCATTCATGGCAACGGCTAGGACTACAGTTGATGTGCTACATGGAAAGTTGATAATGACTGTAATGGGAGAGATGGTGGAGTTTGATGTGTTTGCGGGAAAGGAGAAGAAGGTTGAGTTGAACACATGTTACAACATTAAGACTGAGGAAGAACCCATTGAAACAAAGGCAGCCCCGTTGGAGCCTGATAATGAGCTAGAAAAGTTTTTTTTAAGCATTTGAAGAAGAAGTGAGACTCCTTGAAGAGGAGAAGGAAGGAAGAATGATAGTAGACTTCGTCAAGGATGACAAAACTGTTGTTAAGAAGGACATTAACCTTACCATGAGGATTGATGCCCTTGAAAAGGAAAGGGATGAAGCCCTAAAGGTGGGGAAAGAGTTGACACGAATAGTCAAAAGTTAAGAAGAAGAATTTAATAGGAGGATGAGGAAGGTCCTTATGGAAATGGAGAGAAGGTCCTCACTAAAGTTCAATCCAAGAAGGAAGATGGGTCATCATCCAATACCACTAGGGAAAGCCACATGAAACCTTGCCCCAAGAAAAAGAAAGGCAGTACTCCTTACTTTCCACATGCATGCTATTTTTGTCATATTTAGGGTCACAAAAAGACCTAATGCACTGAATACAAAGAAAGTAGAAATATGCATGTAGGTGAAGTACAACATTGGAGGGTCACTCAGATGTGGGTCTGAAAGGACAAGAGTGATCAAAACAAGGGGAAGTCTTTAAAGAAAGAAAGAGCTACACCTTCTCCAAAGGTGTACATCTTAAAGAGAAAGGAGACATCAGACTTGTCTCCAAATCCCCTAGTTAGTCATAATGGTAGCACAAGTGGAGTTACTCCACCATTGATTACATGAACCTTTTGACTAATTTTGTGTGTGAAGGAAGCCACTTTGAAAGGAAGCGCAATTTTGGAAAGTAAGAATGAACAATCGGAATGGTAATGGCTAGTATAGCCATGTTTCTTATATATATTAGTATGATGTTTCTAAATTCTTAATCAACTAATCTGATGTTCTTTGCAATTCGAGAGTCGGTGAAAATTCTCATGCATAAAGAACATAGGTTTGTGGGTTAGGATTCTTCTAAATTGTATATATGTTATGATGATGGACTCATGCTTAGGCTGGATCCATCCAAGTGAAAGTTTTGGTTCAGGTTGAAGGAGAAAAACATTTCAAATGGCTAAGGCAGAAATCAGATGTGAGATACAACTACGAGGATGGATTTTCAGACATCAAGTCGTAGTTTGTTCTAAGCATGATCTGCGAGTTAGGAAAATGAAATCTGCTGAATGGAACTCGTAGCAGCAACTAGTAGAGGACTCTGAGAAGCATCTACAAGAGAGGGCTGCGAGAACATTGTCGCATAATAAGGAGAATGAAGTCCCAGGATATTCTGAGAAAGGATCCGCAAGACAAGACTGCGAGAAGGAACTCGCTGTTTTGGAATTAGAAGCTCGCAGTCGTATCTGAGGAAGGATCTGCGAGGAGGGACTGCTGGAACAAACTCACAGAAAAGGAAGCAAAAAAAGTCGCAAACTCTTCTAGAGACAATTTGCGATGTTGTGACTGTGAGACAGGAGGAGCATAAATTTTGTGAAATACACACTGTGAGATGAGACTGCGAGTATGATGTCGCAGATGTAACTAGTAGTGCAACCTAAACAAAATCTGTGACTTGTGACTGCGAGAAAGAACTCGCAGAATACATTGGCATCAGCATCTGTGAGATGAGACTGCGAGTACATACTTGCTGATTTCCAAAAATCACCGACAAAAAGGGGGAACCAGGTCACTTTAGCAAAATATCAACTTTGGTATTCATATCTTATCTTTTTCTCAATAATATCTAGTTCATCACTTAAGGTACTCTCTAATTTTTCTCTCTAAATTTGATTGACAAACTTCTTCTCTACTCCTAATCTTTTCATAATCTATAACAAGAAGAGTTTAGAATGAATGTTTAAACTTTATCGGAGATAATATGCCATGTTTTCAAGAACTAGCGTGATAGAGATGAAATGATTTATCTTGAGATATTCTTATTTTCCAAATTATGATGAACATAGATAAAGATTGAAACTTTGAAATGCTTTATAACTCTATAACCTGTGCAAGAATTTAGTGGTAGTCGTAGTAGTATTAATAATTTAATAACTTTAAGTTGTATATATATTTAGTTGTGTATACCTTTTTGGTGATTCTATCATTTTGCTTTGTAGGAACATTGGAAGAATTTTAATCTCTGTTGCATATTAAATGCATTTACCCAAAAAAAAAAAAAAAAAGGAATTCATTAAAGAAGGGATGACTGATTTTGAGCAACTAGGATGGTTAATGGACATTGCAAACATTGAAATTGGAACAGTAGAATAACTGGAAGATGAAGTGATTGATATGCTAGTATCGGCTAGTGGTGAGAGTCATATGGAGGAAGAGAGTGAGGAGATGCCCGACATAGGTTCAATTCCTAGCTCTAGCTCCACACCTAAGTTAGACTTGAAGCCACAACCATCGACATTGAAGTATGCTTTTCTTAAGCAAGATGAATCACTCCCGGTGATAATAGCATCGGATTTGAGTCCACAAGAAGAAGAGAAACTCCTTGGTGTGTTGAGAAATTTCAAGGGAGCTATTGGATGGAGTTTGGATGACCTAAAGGGAATTAGATCCACTACTTGCATGCACAAGATTCTTCTTGAAGAGGGGTCTAAGCCATCAATAGTGATGAGAATCAATAAGCATCACCAAAGGATCAATTGCATGTTCCGGTTGGGCCAATTACAAGGGGCCAAGAGGATCAAAGAAGCAATTAATGATTGGCTGATTCTGAGTTGCTGAAGTTCAAGTTCGGCCCAAATCTGAGCTGAACTTCATGGGCCTCTACAGAGAGCATCTGAAGTCAGATCGTCTATTATAATATGTTTTCGGAAAGCCCAAGGCGAGCCCTACAGATGTTATGAAGACTCTGATGTCCGTAAAAGATCAAAACAGGCCTAAAATCGGCTATCTATCTTGTTGCACGAAGACTTGAGCTGAGGAGTCCGAATTTCAGCTTTTTCCTTTTTTAGTTTCCAAAGAATAATGAGCTGATTTGTTTCCTAAATTAAAGGGCTGATTTGTTTCCAAATTTAGCCTTCCAAATAAGGAGCAAGTCAACTAATTGCATGTTTTAATTTTTATTTTCTTTCCAGTTTGTAAGGCAATAATTGCCCATTTTAGTTTCCTGAATGTAAGGCATTAATTGCCGAATATTTTATTTCCTTTATCTTTCTTTCTAGGGTTTAGATATTTTTAGTATTTAAGGGACGTATTGATGTATTATTTGACAGATTAGACTTTGAATAAAATATTATTTGTGAGAACTTTTTCTCTTGGTTCTTCATTGAACTATGAACTTATCAAGGTTCTACCTTGTGGCGTTCAAACCTTGACTTATCACTTACCTTCTTTCTTGTTCTTGAGTGTGGCGTCTACAACCTTCTTGATACCGTTGGTTCTTATCTCCATATAGATAATGGGTCACGGTCCTTTATTTTCTTTGTTTTTATAAACTTGAATTAGAAAATGATCCTTCATTACCATATATTGGTTCCGGGTCTCACTACTCTTGGTGAGGTTCATATCAAATAGAAGCTCAACGTAGACTCAATCCAATCATGAAAGAAGTTGTCAAGAAGGAGGTCCTTAAGCTATTAGAGAATGGTATCATCTATCCAATATTGGATAGCAAGTGGGTAAGTCCTATACATGTGGTACCAAAGAAGTCCGGTGTGACGGTTGTTAGGAATGAGGACAACGAACTGGTACCTCAAAGAACTCAAACCGGATGGAGAGTATGTATAAACTACCGGAAGCTCAACAACACTACTCGCAAGGATCATTACCCCTTGCCGTTCATAGATCAAATGTTGGAGCGCCTTGAGGGACATAGCCATTACTGTTTCTTGGATGGATACTCCGGATACAACCAAATAGCTATATACCTAGAAGATCAAGAAAAGATTACCTTCACATGTCCATTTGGGACATTTACCTATCGACGTATGCCTTTCGGCTTGTGTAATGCACCCGGTACTTTTCAACAGTGTATGACGTCAATCTTTTTAGACATGGTGGAAGGGATTATAGAGGTCTTCATGGACAATTTTTCAGTTGTGGGGAGCTCGTTCCATAATTGTCTTATCAACCTGATTTAAGTTTTGAAGAGATGCAATGAAGCCAACCTAGTATAGAATTGGGAGAAGAGTCACTTCATGGTGCGTCACGGAATAGTTTGGGGGCACATAATTTCAGAGAGGGGTATAGAGGTGGATAAGGCTAAAATCAATGTGATGAAGAGTTTACAAGCTCCTAGGACAGTGAGGGAAATTTATTCATTCCTAGGGCATGCCGGCTTTTATAGAAGATTCATCAAAGATTTCTTAAGGATTTCGAGACCTTTGTGCCGGTTATTGCAAAAGGACATTGATTTTGATTTTGATAATAAGTGCTTGGAGGCATTTGAGAAGCTCAAGGAGTTGTTGACCTCGGCATCGGTTATGAGACCGCCGGATTGGAGTCTACCCTTTGAATTAATGTGCGATGCCTTGGACTACACAATAGGAGCAGTGCTTGGACAACGCATGGATAGGATTCCACATGTCATCTACTATGCGTCACGGACGTTAAACGATGATCAACTCAACCACGGAAAAAGAATTACTAGCGGTAATCTTTGCCTTAGAGAAGTTTAGGTCATATTTGATAGGGGCAAAGATAGTGGTGTTTTCGGATCACTCGGTACTGTAGTATCTCCTACAAAAGAAGGATGCCAAACCATGGCTTATCCGTTGGATCCTTTTGTTACAAGAATTTGATCTCGAGATTAGAGACAAAAAGGGGAGTGAAAATGTGGTAGCCGACCACTTGAGTAGATTGATGCATGAATCCAAAGTAGAAGTGATGAGAATAAGGGAGCTGCACCAAGGGATCCGTTGCATGTTCCAGTTGAGCCAATAACAAGGGCAAGGGCTAAGAGATTCAAGGAAGCACTAAATGGCCTGATTCAAGACACTTGGGCTGATTTCGAATTATTAAAGTCCAAGATGAGCCCACATGAAGACCAAGGCTTAATTAACATCATCAAAGCAATTGATTGGGCCGAATAAGAGTTGACTTGGGCGTGTGGCAGAGAGCTTGGGTGTGTGGCACAAGCTAAGGCGTGTGGAGGAGATTCTTTTTTTTTTTTTTGGGTAAATAAATAGTATCATAGAAAGAGAGAAAGAATGTACAAAATACAAGGGGCATACCCCAGGAAAAACAAGAGCAAAAACAAAAGCTCAAACCAGCTCAAACATTCGAGCAAAAACAAGAAGCAAGAGCTAAACAAGGGCTCAAACAAACAAAAAAACACAAAGCAAACGAATCAACTAATAGAAATATTCCATTTTAAAGCAACATGAGGCCAATCCTTCAAGTTGATAGATAAGAGCCTACTACGAATAGTATCAATAATGGAACGGGTAACGACTATGCTGGTCTTATGAGGGCTCCCAAATATTCTATTGTTCCTTTCTCTCCAAATAGAGTAAACCGCCACAGCAAGACAAAGCTTCTTAACAACAATGGAAGGAGATTTCCCCCTCCAATGTTGAGAAGCCCAAGCAATAAAACTAGGCCATCTCTGACCATTCCAAGGCCGACCACACATATCCTTCAAATGAGACCATATGACTTTGCTATAAGCACACTCAAAGAAAAGGTGGGCATGAGTCTCAGGGAAAGCGGAGCAAAGAACACAAAGAGTACCAACATGAGGAGTATAAGGATGAACACGGTCCAACGTTGAAAGTCTCCCTCTAATAGCTAACCAAAGAATGAAGCTCATCCTTGGAATGTTATGTGAATACCACACAAGCTCAAACCAAGGAACCAAAGGATGAGGTGATGAGAATCAATAAGCATCACCAAAGGATCAATTGCATGTTCCGGTTGGGCCAATTACAAGGGGCCAAGAGGATCAAATAAGCATTTAATGATGGGCTGATTCTGAGTTGCTGAAGTCCAAGTTCGGCCCAAATCCGAGCTGAACTTCGTGGGCCTCTACAAAGAGCATCTGAGGTCGGATCGTCTACTATAATATGTTTTCGGAAAGCCCAAGACGAGCCCTACAGATCTTATGAAGACTCTGTCCTCCATAACAGATCACAACAGGCCCGAATTTGGCCATCTATTTTGTTGCGCAAAAACTTGAATTGAGGAGTCCGAATTTCAGTTTTCCTTATTGGTTTTTTTAAAGAATAATGAGTTGATTTGTTTCCCAAATTAAGGGGCTGATTTGTTTCTAAATTTAGCCTTCCAAATAGGGACTAATTCAACTAATTGAATGTTTTAATTTTAATTTCTTTCCTGATTGTAAGGCATTAATTGCCAAATATTTATTTCCTTTTTAGGTTTTAGGGTTTCAGTTTATAAGGGACGCAATGATGTATTATTCAGTAGATTAGACTTTGAATAAAATATTATTTGAGAGCACTTTTTTTCTCTTGGTTCTTGATTGAACTATGAACTTATCAAGGTTCTACCTTGTGGCATTCAAACCATGACTTATCACTCACCTTCTTTCTTGTTCTTAAGTGTGGCGTCTACAACCTTCTTGATACCGTTGGTTCTTATCTCCATATAGATAATGGGTCACGGTCCTTTATTTTCTTTGTTTTTATAAACTTGAATTAGAAAATGATCCTTCGTTACCATATATTGGTTCCGGGTCTCACTACTCTTGGTGAGGTTCATATCATTTGGTATCAGAGCTTTGGCCTCTTACATCAGGTTTAATCTATCTTTGGTATTCTTCTTCTTTGATTTCGTTAATCACAAAAAAAAAAAAAAAAAAACCGAATTTCGTTTTGATTATGTCAAAAAAAAAAAAAAAAAAAGTTCGTTCAGATCCGTTACCAAAAAAAAAAAAAAAAAAAATGTCTGACGATGTACAATGTGACAATGTTTTTTACACCCGATGTCATGTTAATGATAAGGTATGTAGCATGATTATTGATGGTGGTAGTTGTACTAACGTTGCAAGCACAACCATGGTTAACAAATTAGGATTGCCAAAGATGCTGCATCCTAAGCCGTATAAATTGCAATGGTTGAATGATAGTGGTGAGGTGAGGGTGACTAAACAGGTGTTAGTGGAATTCCAGATCGGTAAATATGAAGATGAAGTCTTGTGTGATGTGGTACCAATGCATGCGACTCATATCCTTTTGGGGCGACCATGGCAGTTTGATAGGCGTGCAACTCATGATGGTTATACAAATAGATACTCTTTTGTACTCAATAAAAAACGAATCACTCTTGTACCCTTAACCCCAATACAAGTATATGAAGATCAAGTGAGGTTAAAAGAACAAAGAGATGTAAAAAAATAGAGTGAGAGTTCAAAAGAAAGAGAGACAAAAGAAAGAGAGATCGAAACAGCAAAAAAAAGAAAAAAAGAGTGAAAAAGAAACAGAAAATTATGCTATTGAGGAAAAAAAGAGCGAAAAAGAAACAAGAATTTTGGTGAGTGAGGAAAAAAAGAGTGAAAAAGAAACAGAATTTTTTGCTCATGAGGAAAAAAGAGTGAAAAGGAAACAGAAATTTTCGCTAGTGAGGAAAAAAAAAAAAGAGATCAAAAAGGCATTGTTTTCAAATCAGCCAACTTCTTGGCCTAGTGTTCTTGTTTCTCTTTTGCAGTGTTTTGGTGAAGTGTCGCAGGCTATCAACAACATTACGGTGAAGATTCGAGGATGAATCTTTTTGAAGAGAGGGGGAATGATGAGAATCAAGAAGCTTCACCAACGGATACATTTCATGTTCCAGTTGGGCCAATTACAAGGGGTAAGAGGATCAAAGAAGCAGTTAATGGGGGCTGATTCTGAGTTGCTGAAGTCCAAGTTCGGCCCAAATCCGAGCTGAACTTCGTGGGCCTCTACAGAGAGCATCTGAGGTCGGATCGTCTAATATAATATGTTTCCAGAAAGCCCAAGACGAGCCCTACAAATGTTATGAAGACTCCGTCCTCCATAACAGTTCACAAAAGGCCCAAATTCGGGCATATATCTTGTTGCGCGAAGACTTGAGCTGAGGAGTCCGAATTTCAGCTTTTTTTCCTTTTTTTTAGTTTCCATAGAATAATGAGCTGATTTTGTTTCCTAAATTAAAGGGCTGATTTGTTTCCAAATTTAGCCTTCCAAATAGGGAGCAAGTCAACTAATTGCATGTTTTAATCTTTATTTTCTTTCCTATTTGTAAGGCAATTATTGCCCAATTTAGTTTCCTGATTGTAAGGCATTAATTGCCGAATATTTTATTTCCTTTATCTTTCTTTCTAGGGTTTAGATATTTTAGTATTTAAGGGACGCATTGATGTATTTCTTGAGCAGACTTTGGAATGAAATAATATTTTCAGAGAACATTTTCTCTTTTGTTCTTCATTGAACTGCGAACTTGTCAAGGTTCTACCTTGTGGCGTTCAAACATGACTTATCAATCGAGTATTCCATCCTTGATTGTGGCGTCCTCCTTTATACCAAGGTTCACATCTCGATATAGGTGTTGGGTCGCGGTTTCCATCCGAACCAGAGGTTAGAACGATCTTAGGCATCAATCTTGATACAATCGACGAGGCTCGTATCATGAGGAGCCTTAAGACTAGCCATGGTAGAGGCTGTGGTGTAAATACCATCAAGAGTAGGAAGCCACTTAATACAATCCTCCAAACTAGAATTAGGGTTGTAAGAAGGCATGTGGTTCTTGATTTCAAGGAGGTCAATCGACATAGAGCAAGGCCAAACCCACTGATCACCAAGAATAATAGAACTGACTTTAGCCTTATTCCCAAGACCTGAGTCATAAATTGCCCTAGAGCTCCAATTTAAAAGAATAGGGCCATCGGGATGCCAATTATCAAACCACAAGGAAGTGCCATGACCATTACCAATGATATGCCGAATCAAGGGACGAGCAATGGGACGAAGCTTGAGGAGCTTTCACCTCCCAAATACTCCTATCTTTAAGATGATGGGTCTTAATCCAAGTAGACCAGAGGTTATTAGAACCATGCACTAGATTCCATAAATGTTGAATCATTAGAGCTTTATTCCAAGAAACGAGATCCTTGATGCCAAGACCACCCTCATTTTTAGGAAGACATATATCAGCCCAAGCAACTTTCGCCCCTTTACAATTTCCATCAACACCTTTCCACAAAAATGAGCAAAGCTTCTGCTCAATATTCCTCAGAACCTTTGAAGGAAGACAAAGGTGACTAGCCTAAAAGACTTGAATACTGGACAAAACCGAGATAATAAGTTGCAACCGACCAGCATATGAAAGAAAACGATTCATCCAAGAAGAAATTCTGGTCAAAACTTTAACCAAAAGAGGAGAGCAATCAAGATGACTTAACTTTGAAGAAATGATTGGAATCCCCAAATACCTGATAGGGAGCGATCCAATGGTATAGCCAAAAATATTGATGAGCTGCTGCCTACTATCATTATGCACCCCAGAAAGAAAAATATTACTCTTGGTTGGATTAGCTTTGAGGCCCGAGAGAGAAGAGAAATCATCAAGAGACTTCTTGAGAATGGTAGCAGAAGGAGTAGAACCATGACAAAGCATAATAAGATCGTCCGCAAAACAAAGGTGAGATAGTGTGGAGGAGATTCAATTTCAGTTGTTTCCTTTTTGGTTTTCAATGAATAATGGATTGATTTGTTTCCCAAATTAATGGGCTGTTTTTGCTTCAATTTTAGCCTTCCAAATAGGGATCAAGTCAATAGTTGCTTGTTTTAGTTTTTTTCATTTGTAAAAGCCAAAAGATTTGAGTGAAACACGAGTGTGAGTGCCATCATCTTTAAGGGTGAACACGTGAGGGAGTGTTTGTGAGGCTTACTAATTCTTGTTTGTTTTACAGGTTTTAAATATGTCACACGATAACAGTAAAGACTTGTCCAACGAAGCACCAAAAATGATAGATCTCGATCGTTTGTATACAGCCATGCAACAACACATGGCACGAATGGAGATTCAGTTTGGCGAGGTGAATGATAGGTTTGGCGTAATGAATGATAGGTTACACAAAGTGGAGTCTAGTTCACAAAGGGAGCAGTCATTCAGGGCTTCTAATGTGGAACGACGAGAAAGGAATCCATCTAGGAATGAATACGAAGATGATTATGGGAATGACCTAGAGGAGGATGATCGCATGTCTAATGTGGGTGTGGGCAAATTTAGAGATGGTATGGGAGGTAGAGGAGTTAGGTTTGGGAATAGAGAAGATAGGTATGGAGAGAGGGTTGATAATAATTTTGGTAGTATAAAGGTGAAGATTCCAACCTTCCAAGGTAAAACTGATCCTGAAGCGTATTTGGAGTGGGAGAAAAGAATAGAGTTGGTGTTTGATTGCCATGAATATTCCGAATTGAAGAAGGTCAAATTGGCAGCCATAGAATTCACTGATTATGCTATTGTTTGGTGGGATCAACTGATTGTGAGTAGGAGACGGAATGGAGAAAGACCTATTGAGACATGGGAGGAGATGAAAACTGTTATGAGGAAGAGATTCATTCCAAGTCACTATTATAGGGGTTTGTTTCAAAAATTGCAAACTCTTACTCAGGGGTCTAAGTGTGTTGAAGACTACTACAAAGAGATGGAGATAGCCATGATTCGAGCTGATGTAGAGGAGGACCGAGAGGCGACTATGGCTAGGTTTCTAAATGGGCTACACCGAGACATTGCAAATGTAGTGGAGTTGCAACATTATGTTGAATTGACTGACATGGTACACATGGCCATTAAGGTGGAACAACAATTGAAGAGGAAGGGTTCCACACGGGTTGGGCAAAATTCGGGTTCTTCATCATCATGGAAACCGAATTGGAGCAAGAAGGAGGACCAGCCTAGTTTCAAGGCCAAGGCCAAACCTTCCAAAGATAATAAGGCCAGAGGCACATTAAATCAAGGTAAATCATATTCTCAACCTTCTAGAAACCGTGACATTAAGTGCTTTAAGTGTTTGGGAGCAGGTCATATTGCATCACAATGCCCAAACAAGAGAGTAATGGTTTTGAAAGATGATGGTGATATCGAATCCGAGGGAGAATCTGATGATGAGTCCATGCCACCTTTGGAGGATGCAAGTGACTTTGAATATCCGGTGGGTGGAGAGCTTTTGGTTGCAAGAAGAGCTTTTAGTGCTCAAGCCAAGGAAGATGATGAGGTACAACGTGATAACATTTTTCACACTCGCTGCCATGTTAATGATAAGGTATGTAGTATGATTATTGATGGGGGGAGTTGTACTAATGTGGCTAGCACTACTTTGGTGGAAAAATTGAATTTGACAACTTTGAAGCACCCAAAACCTTATAGGCTACAATGGTTGAATGATAGTGGGGAAGTTAGGGTGAATAAATAGGTGTTGGTGTCATTTTCAATTGGAAAATACAAAGATGAAGTTATTTGTTACGTGGTACCCATGGATGCGGGTCATATCTTTTTAGGAAGACCGTGGCAATTTGATAGGCATGTGACACATGATGGATATACCAAAAGATACTCATTTGTACTCAATAAAAGGCCAATCACTCTTGTACCTTTAACCCCAAGACAAGTATATGAAGATCAAGTGAGGTTAAAAAAAGAGAGAGATGTTAAAAAGGAGAGTGAGAGTTCAAAAGAAAGAGAGACAAAAGAGAGAGAGTCCGAAACAGCAAAAAAAGAAAAAAGAGTTGAAAAAGAAAGAGAGGTTGATGAGAAAAAAGAAGAGAGAAAACAAGTGAGCTTTTATGCAAGAGAGAGTGAGATCAAAAAGGCTTTGTTTTCAAATCAGCCAATGATTGTACTTTTGTACGAAAAGGCTTGTTTTAGTACTAACGAAATTGACTCTTCTTTGCCTAGTGTTGTTGTTTCACTTTTGCAAGACTTTGATGAAGTGTTTCCCGAAGAGATGCCTATTGGTTTACCACCAATAAGGGGGATCGAGCACCAAATTGATTTTGTACTCGGAGCACCAATTCCAAATAGAACCGCATATATAACTAATCCTGAGGAGACAAAGGAACTTCAAAGGCAGGTTGATGAGCCCATGGAAAAGGGGTATGTTCGTGAGAGTATGAGTCCTTGTGCGGTTCCCGTATTGCTTATGCCTAAGAAGGACGGAACATGGAGGATATGTGTTGATTGTCGTGCCATCAACAATATCACTGTAAAGTATCGACATCCTATTCCTAGATTAGATGATATGCTTGATGAATTGCATGGTTCTATTGTTTTCACTAAAATTGATCTTAAAAGTGGATATCATCAAATTTGGATGAAAGAAGGTGAAGAGTGGAAAACTGCTTTCAAAACAAAATATGGTTTATATGAGTGGTTAGTTATGCCTTTTGGGTTAACTAATGCACCAAGTACTTTCATGAGATTAATGAACCATGTTTTGCGTGCTTTTATTGGAAAATTTGTGGTTGTTTACTTTGATGACATTCTGATTTATAGCAAGAACTTGGATGAGCATGTTGAACATTTAAAACTTGTTTTAGGTGTTTTAAGAACAGAAAAGTTGTTTGCTAATTTAAAAAAGTGTACCTTTTGCACGGATAAGCTTGTATTTCTGGGTTTTGTTGTTAGTGCTAAGGGAATTGGGGTTGATGAAGAAAAGGTTAAGGCAATTAAGGAGTGGCCGAAACCTACAAATGTGGGACAAGTGAGAAGTTTTCATGGGTTGGCTAGTTTCTATAGGAGGTTTGTGAAAGACTTTAGTAGTCTAGCTGCACCTTTAACTGAAGTTATCAAAAAGAATGTGGGTTTTAAGTGGGGTAATGAACAAGAAAAGGCATTTAACTTGATTAAGGAAAAATTAACTAATGCACCTTTGCTTGCTTTGCCTGACTTTGCTAAAGCTTTTGAGATTGAGTGTGATGCTTCAGGAATAGGTATTGGAGCTGTTCTAATGCAAGAAGGACGTCCCATTGCGTTTTTTAGTGAGAAAATAAGTGGAGCAACCTTGAATTATCCTACCTATGATAAGGAGATGTATGCTTTGGTTAGGGCATTGGAAACTTGGCAACACTACCTTTAGCTGAAAGAATTTGTGATTCACACGGATCATGAGTCCTTGAAGCATTTAAAGGGGCAGCACAAGCTAAATAAGCGGCATGCCAAGTGGGTGGAGTTCATAGAAACATTTCCATATGTGATCAAGTACAAAAAAGGTAAAAAAAACGTAGTCGCTGATGCTTTGTCTAGAAGGTATGTTTTACTTTCTACTTTGGATGCTAGATTGTTTGGTTTTGACTACATTAAAGAATTGTATGTGGAAGATTCTGATTTTGGTAATGTATTCAGTGCATGTGAAAAGGTTGCATTTGGCAAGTTTTATAGGCATGATGGATTTTTGTTTAGAGAAACTAAATTATGCGTGCCTAAGAGTTCTTTGCATGAATTGCTTGCTAGAGAAGCTCATGGGGGAGGTTTGATGGGGCATTTTGGTATAGCCAAGACACTTGATGTTTTGCATGAACACTTTTTTTGGCCTCATATGAAACGTGATGTAGAAAGAATCTGTGAGAAATGCATTACATGTAGACAAGCTAAGTCTAGGATTAAGCCTCATGGTTTGTATACTCCCTTGCCTATACCTAGTGGACCTTGGATTGATATTTCTATGGATTTTGTGTTAGGTTTGCCTAGGTCAAAAAGGGGTAGGGATTCTATATATGTGGTTGTTGATAGGTTTTCTAAAATGGCACATTTCATTCCTTGTCATAAAACTAATGATGCATCACATATTGCTGATTTGTTTTTCAAAGAAATTGTTAGATTGCATGGCATACCTAAGACCATTGTTTCGGATAGAGATGCTAAGTTCTTAAGCTTCTTTTGGAAGACTTTGTGGGGTAAGTTAGGAACTAAACTCTTGTTTTCTACTACTTGTCATCCACAAACTGATGGTCAAACTAAAGTAGTTAATAGGACTTTATCTGCCTTGTTGCGTGCTATAATACAAAAGAATTTGAAAACATGGGAGGATTGTTTGAAGCATGTAGAGTTTGCTTATAATAGGAGTGTGCATTCTGCAACTCATTTTTCGCCTTTTGAAATTGTGTATGGTTTTAACCCATTGACTCCATTGGATTTAATTCCTTTACCTGTGAATGAGCATGTTAACTTGGATAGGAAGAAAAAGGCAGATTTTGTTAAGCAAATCCATGAAAAGACTCGACAAAACATTGAGAGGAGAACTGAGCAATATGCCAATCAAGCTAATAAAGGGCGCAAGAAAGTTGTGTTTGAACCGGCTGATTGGGTGTGGTTACATATGAGGAAGGAACGATTTCCAGTGCAGCGGCGTTCTAAACTACTTCCAAGGGGAGATGGTCCATTTCAAGTGATTGAAAGGATCAATGACAATGCCTACAAGTTAGATCTTCCAGGTGAGTATAATGTTAGTGCAAGCTTCAATGTTTTTGATTTGTCTCCTTTTGATGTAGGTGACGATTTGAGGACAAATCCTTTTCAAGAGGGAGGGAATGATGAGAATAAGGGAGCTGCACCAAGGGATCCGTTGCATGTTCCGGTTGGGCCAATAACAAGGGCAAGGGCTAAGAGATTCAAGGAAGCACTAAATGGCCTGATTCAAGATACTTGGGCTGATTTCGAATTATTAAAGTCCAAGATGAGCCCACATGAAGACCAAGGCTTAATTAACATCATCAAAGCAATTGATTGGGCCGAATAAGAGTTGACTTGGGCATGTGGAGAAGATTCAATTTCAGTTGTTTCCTTTTTGGTTTTCAATTAATAATGGATTGATTTGTTTCCCGAATTAATGGGCTGTTTTTGCTTCAATTTCAGCCTTCCAAATAGGGATCAAGTCAATAGTTGCTTGTTTTAGTTTTTTTCATTTGTAAGGCATTTTTTGTCCATTTTAGTTTTCTATTTGTAAGGCCTTAATGGCCGAATATCTTATTTCCTTTTAGAGATTGGTGTGTAGCTTTTCTTGTCTTTTAGGGTTTTAGTTTATAAGGATCCTTATGATGTAATATTTCAGTAGTTTTTTTTTTAATGAAAATTGAGAGCATTATCTCTTTGGTTCCGAAATCAGACTTATCACTCACCTTCTTCTTTTCTTGAGTGTGGCGTCTTCCAATTTCTTGATACCGTTGGTCTTATCTCATTATAGATAACGGGTCACGGTCCTATATTGTCTTGTTTACAAACTTGAATTTAGAAAACGATCCTTGCTACCATATATTGGTTCCGGGTCTCACTACTCTTGGTGAGGTTCATATCAAGAAGAGTGTTAGGTTTTTGGTTCTTGTTGGCATGTATTCCATATCAAAACATTTTTTATCTTGTATTGATTAGTGGTCATAGATATGATGATTCAAAGCTTCAAAGAAAAACTCGGCTACAATTCATGCAAGATGGTGTCTTGAAAAGGGGAAATAAGCTTCATTGACCTCATTCCTCTTACAAGGCATAGGCACACACACACACGGTATTCATTTGTGTCCCTGCATAGTTGTTCACTATTTTTATAACACACACACACTTGATAATGTATGCACATGCATTAGTTTCAAATTGACAAATATTGTGAAATTGCATGTTCTAGGACTATGTCTAGGAAATGGCATACTTGTGTGATCTTGTGTTTATTTGTTTGTGTTTTATTGTATTTGGACTTGAACATGATCTCTTATGATTCCTTATTGAGTCCCATTCATTCTGGTTACTTATTCTTTAGGTTTCGAGTCCAAACGAGATAGCTACGTTACTTTACATTCTCATTCCTTGAGTTGTCTTTGTTGTCGTATTTCGAGTCGAATTCTCAACCTTTTGTCAAACTTTCATAGTCGTCCTTGTGCATGAGGGAGTCATGGTTCGTAATTCAAAGATGGATTCGAAATCAAAGTTTAGAGGCCTGAATACGGCAGAAGAACGCAAGAGGAGCACGAGGGAAGCAAGCATTGGCCAACGACCAAGCTTGGTTGGATGCGTGAGGAGGCCGTGAGACTCACGGCCTCACCACCTCTCTGCCCCATGAGGCTCACGCTGATACCGGACAGCCCTCGCACAAATAAAACACACAAACTAGTCGGTCTCACACAAGAACAATTGAAAATAGATTAACTAATTTGCCAAGGGATACAGACATCATCACCCTTAGTAAACTAGTAGAAACGGCTCACCACCAAGACTAATCAAAAGGGATACAGAAATACCACCCTCTTAACTAACCAAGGATACAGAACCAATGATAAACTCACCACTCTAAAGGAATCCACCCAAGAGATACAGAGTTGAAAGATAAAATCTCAAAGAGATAATATTCTGAAATGCAATATTCAATAACCTACTTTTTATAAGGATAAAGGCTCATTATATAGCCTAATCATGGAACAACCCTCCATGCATAGGAAAGGAACGAAAATAAAAGATAACAACACATTTCAAAGCATTTTAAACAAAGACATTAAAGATATTAAAGCTTGACTCTTCAAATCCCGCAATTGTTGACTGCTGAACCTTGAAAGTAAAAACACTGATAACTCCTTCTAGGAAACCTCAAACGATGCAATTCAATAGCGGAAATTGTAGTTAAGACGTTGAAATTTCCAAAAAAATCATGCACATCAGCTAACTCTTCCGGAATCAAAAGTTATGAAGTCACAAAAATACCACTGCGAGCTGAATCTGATGCTTAACAAACCATAGTGATAATTTGAAATCCCCTTGTGTCTTGAACCGAGGTCATGCAATTGGACACTCCCGTGTCACACGTGCCTCTCACGGGGTAGTGAGGTGGCCGCACTTGATTGGCTGCCCTTTCCCTCTCTTTCAACCTTTTTAAACTCCTTCATTCCCTCCCATTCATTTCAAAAAGTAGAAAAATTAGAAAAACTCATGTGCAGAATTTTCTCTCAACTTTTTCTCATCTTCCAAACACCATAACTTTCTCATATAAAGTTGGAATTGAGTGATTCAAGTTGGAGAATCTTCATAGTCAAGTCCTCTACCTTTTCCAAATGGTCTTGTAGCTGTTTGATTATTTTTCCAGTGGTTCTACCCAGAAAAATAGGTATTTGACCTATCTTTTTGTTTTCTTCTTTTATAACCTTCAATTACCTTGAGATTTCTTCTTATATATATATATATATATATATATATATATATATATATATATATATATGTATGTATGATTAATGCTATTGAGAAAGATAGCTTCATAATCAAACCTAATCAAAGTCTAATTAGAGACATAAGTGAACTAGTTTTCTAGGATTAGTTTGATATCTAGGGTTATTTGTGATTTGATTGATGTATTTTATGATCAACAACCTTAACATGTGGTTAGATCCTCTTATTGAACAAATTAGGATTAGCACTTGTGTTTTTGTATATTTCATGTTGATCAAAGCGCAGATTGAATTGTCGTGGAACGTCCAAGATCTATTTTCGATACACACCCATGTTTTTTAGAATTGGGTTAGAGTCTGATCTCTACATCCACATGTACATGATCTGTCACAATCTCAAAGTCTCGGTTGAAGGGCAAAGACAAGTTTCTTTCACTGCGATTACTGGATTTCCTGGTTCTACATAAGCCTAGTATAATAACTTATGGTCAAACCCCAATCCCAGAGCCTAACAAGATTTAATTGACTATTCATTATATCCTTGCTCTAAATCTTTGGCTAGAATATTCATTGAATACATTTTGTGAATCTAGCATTTATGTGTATGTTTGTAACATCTTGAATATGTGCTTCATGTCTATGATCTATTCAAGTGTTACATGTGTGAATGAAACTAGGAGTTATATGTGTTAGGTGTTTTCACATGCTCTAGGTTTAATTCAAGTTTTGCATCTAGACTATTTTGACTAGTGTTCCCACATGTTTTAAGTCTAATTTCCATGGAATGTATTGATCACATGTTCTATGTTGAATTGCTTGTTTGCATCATTTGTATTCATTTAATCACACTAGGAAGTCCTTGTAAAAGGCATGAAGTCTTGACTAGGACAAGGTGTCTGGATAGTCAAGCAAGAAAATCTTAGTTAGGACAAGAGGTCCGGATAACCAAGGAAGAAGTCACGGCTAGGATTGGGAAGGTCCAGATAGCTATGCATTGGAGGCTCTCTAGAGGCATGAGTGCCTTGGATAGGGAGTTGGCTACATTATTTGTAGGCCTGGGCGTTTGGCTAGACATAGACTCCAATAAAGAGTTTTGCATGGGATGTGCATTGGCTCTTGAGGAATTTCTAATCTTCCAACGATGTTGGTTTGGTATGGATTCCAATATATGGTGGCTTCGCATCATTGAGGGATTTTGTATCTTCCAATAGGGATTGGGTAGACATAGACTCCAATAGGAAGTAGATCAAGGGTCATCCAATATATATAGTACCCAATGGTTGTAGTTTAACCCATGGATGTTTCCTCTTTGAAGGTTTTACCATGTTAAAAATCTCTTGTGCCAATTCTTTCTATCTCTTTATTTTATATTTGTATATGTGTATGTTTTAATCTTGTAGTACAATCTTCACTTGTGATGCATTTAGAAACAAGATTTTGTAAAGTGTGATTTGTAAGCAAATTCATTTTAATCATAATTATAAATATAATTCTTTTATTCATTGATTCTTTTGTATAGTTGTATTTTCATTAATACTTGTAACACAATGAACATTATTATTAATACAAGTATTATTTGTTGTTATGTTTTAATGTTATTCATCCTCTTGCAACTTTGTGTTATATAGACAAAGCCTAAAATGATCACATACTTATCTTTTCTATATATGTTTGTGTGTAAAGCTATCTAGAGGGACAAACGTGCGTTTGTTTCAAGGGATTGAAAAAGGTGTAAAAACCTATTCACCTCCCCTCTAGGTATGCTGTAAGCAATTTAACTACGTTTGTATACTTTCAATTGGTATCAGAGTGGGTCGTTGGACCGCACTTGATGAGATTCGGGTTATACTTACTAGTGAATTGCTTAGGTTTTTGATGTATGGTCTTGCATGATGATGTGATGACCGAAGGGGCTTCAAACTCTAGGCCTCCTCTTCTCAAGGGTCACAACTACGGGTTTTGGAAATTGAGGATGAAGGCTTACATTCGCTCTATTGATGAGAGAGCTTGGATGACCGTGGAAGAAGGTTACCTTTCTCCTAATAAGAGTGAGAATGTATTGACCATTTCCAAGCTTAGGAGTGAGTGGACTACTAATGAGTTCGAGTTAGTAAAATGGCATCATCGGGCAGTGAATGCTATTTTCGTAGGTGTCGATAGTATGCAATTTTCCTACATCCAAAACCTAGAGACTGCAATGGAGGCGTGATATGCTCTTCAAGTCTCCAATGAGGGGACTAAGGCTGTGAAGAAGTCTCGTCTTCAAATGCTCATTTCCAAATTTGAGGTTTTGCAAATGTGTGAGGAAGAAAAGTTTGTTGACTTCCGAGACAAGTTACTAGACATTGCCAACCAATGCCAAGCTCTTGGTACTCCTATCTCTGGTGAGAGGCTAAAATGGAATATTCTTAGATCTATACTAAAGAGGTTCAAAGCCAAGGTTATGGCCATTGAAGAGAGTAAAGACGTTGACGTCATGAGCTTAGATGAATTGCTAGGTTCTCTTCAAACATTTGAGTCATGCATGAAGCCTAAGGCTAAGAACAAGGGTATAGCTCTCAATGTTGACAAAGAAGCTAGTAGTAGTGATGATGACAAGGAGATGGCTTTATTGGTTAGGAAGTTTAGGAAGTTTATGAGGAAAGGTGTCAAGCCAAGTGGTAAGTACTCAAGAGAAAAGGAAGTAAAGAAATCCTTTACTCCATCTCATGAGAGGAGTGGTCATGCTAAGAGAAATAGAAAGGTCCAATGCTTTAAGTGCATGAAGCTAGGGCATTATGCTTCGGATTATCCAAATGGTGATTCTAAGAAGGACAAGAAGGGAAAATCTATGGCGGCCACATGGAGTGAAGATGATGACTCTAGTGATGAGGAGAGCTCAAGTGATGAGTCTTCTAGTGAAGAAGATTTGGTTAGCAACTTTGTTGCATTTATGGCCTCTCACTCTACTATAGAGGATGTATGTCTAGATTCGTTGGACAAGGAAGTTGATTCGAATCATCAAATGTGCTTAAATGAAAATTCAACCTATGATGATCTTTTGGCTAAGGTGAAAAGTCTTGAAGAGAAATTGAAGATGGCTTTAAGAGAGGTTGATGAGAAAAATGTTTTGATCAATTTACAAGTGGATGAGTTTGTGTCAACAACTCGAAGACTCTTGGGTGAAAAGAATGCTCTTTGCAAGAAGCTTAGAGAAGTTGAAGGGATTATTCTTGAGAGGGATATGATCATCTCTAATTTGTCTTTAGAAGGCTCAAGCCAATTGGTAATTGAGGAGAAGCTCATAGAAGCATCACTTTCTACAAGCGAGGAAAATGTCATTGTTGACAAGAAAGTTCCTAAGATGAGACATTTCAAGACCAAGAACAAATTGAAGAACAAGATACCCATTGAAACTCCCATTTGTGCTTTTTCAACTCCAGAAGGTAAAATCTCTTCTTTTGTTCCCATATGTCATTTTTGCAATACCGTTGGCCATATCAAGCCCAAGTGCTATAAATATATTGAACATTGCAAATTAGGAAATGCATCTAGGGATAAAGAGATTGAACTTCATTTTAAGCATGCTAAAGCTTTTGAGTATGGAAAGCATGATAATGTCAAAAAGCATGTTATGAATATCTGAAATGTGAAGAATGGAAACCTTGTGAAAGTTGACAAAGCATGTGTTGCTAGCAATGTTGAAGCTAAGAGTATCAATGATATTCTCGTTTAGCAAGTCATAGAAAGTCTTTATTCTATTTATAACATTGTTGTCAATAAGAATCTTGATAATGTTTGTGTAAGTTCACCTAAAACCAAATGGGTCAAGGATGAGTGCTCTTACAAATAGTGTAAGTTGCACATGTGAGTTAGCTTTAAGATTAGTGTCAAGTTGTTAAGAAACTTAGCTTGTTTGCTTTGTATCTCTATAACTTGAAATGAACTTAACTACCTCACATTCATTGTTATGATAGTCGAAATCCGTTGATTAACTTTTTGAGAAGTTGTTTTATGAAATCTATATGGTGACAATCATGTTAAGATTTTTAGAGAAAGTCATTTTTGTTGTTTGAATTGAAATGCATAGTCTTTAGTCTCTTTGAATCGGCACACCAATAACTTGTTTTCATGATGACAAACAAGCCAAGAGGACTCATAAAAAGGGTGAAGGCCTTGCATTTGATGAAAATAGCTTGCAAATATATGTGTATATCATGTTGCTAGCTTTCTTAAATTTTCATCTCTCAACTCATTGTTTGTACCACTTCATGAAGCATGTCATATTAGAGAACTAGTATAGTGTTTATATGGTCCACTTTGACATTTGCACTTTCAAGATCTTTTGGTGATAATTATTCACATTGATCTTAATCATGATGTGTGTTATTGTTTGTATGATTGTGGAGTGGCAAGTTTTGAAAAATATGCTTCATATTCTTTGAAAGCTACTCTATTGAGAAGTAATGATCTTAAGTAAGTCTCTTTATATTGCTTTTTGATCATGTGCTTTTAAGCCATAAATTTTGGTTTCATAAATGCACTTTGCTTCTTTTTTTTTTTTTTGGGTAAATAAATAGTATCATAGAAAGAGGAAAGAATATACAAATATAAGGGGCATAACCTAGGAAACAAAGAAACCAGAGCACAAAGGCCCAAAACAAGCTCAACAAAAAAGCTCAAAAACAACAAGTTTATAAACAAGAGCTAAACAAAAGCTTTAACAAAGCAAAAATACACAAAAGAAAGCAAACAAACAGCCAACAACACAAGTATCATCTAGAGGTTACATTCCAATTCATAGCAATCAAAGTCAAATCCTTCAAATTGATAGAACAAAGCCGGTTACGAATAGTGTCAATAATGATCCGGGAAACCTCTGCATTAGGCCTTCTAGAGCTCTTAAAAATATGACAATTTCGCTCTCTCCAAATAAAGTAGACAGCCACTGCAAGGCAAAGCTTTTTAGTCACAGTGGAAGGAGAGTTCCCTTTCCAATGAATGGAAATCCATTCAATTAAATCATTCCAGCTGAGTCCGATCCAAGTACAACCACACTTGTTCAAGAGATGAGTCCAAATGGCTTTGCTATACAAACACTCAAAGAAAAGGTGGGCATGTAAGTACGTTGAGTTTGATAATGTAAGTTCTGGATACTCTTGAAGTCCTAGGACTAGTATGTTTAAAGATGACCAATGGTTGGTATCCATTTGCTTCGGCAACATAGTACTCAACAAGCACCCTCATGGAAAGGGCTACACAACTTGGTTGTGCAGTCGCCCAATATAGGAAAGGGCTACACCATTGTGATGAGTGAAAGCTGCCATAAGGTGTATATGTTTATATTAGAAAAATCAAAGAAGTGTTGAAATGAATCATTAAAAAAAAAAAAATTCTTTGATTCAAGCCTAAAACAAAACAAAACAAAAAGGCTTTATGGAGAGTATAGTTGAATAATCAAATTAGCTAGGGTTGTCAAATAGAAATGGAATGATGAGCCATATGTACATACATACTCACATGTTGAAATCTATTCTCTTTATAAGAAAAATATCGGATGATAACTGGTTTGACCTTTTTATGGAAAGGCTTAAGATGAATAGATGTTGAAAATGTTTGCATGTTTGATTACCAAATTACTTCATTTCATATACTTGAAGCAAAATCTTCACACACTGACATTTGCTTGTTTGGTATTTTGATACTCTAGCAATTTTTGAAGAAATATAAGAGTGATTGAAAATCTTGGTGTAACTCTCATTGTTATTTGAAGCTTATTGGGAAAATCTATTGAAATTGCTTGGTGATATGAATGTGTGGCTATTTTTGCGAACAATTGTCTATCTAGATCTTAGATGGGGCATTTATCAAGGGGGAACATTATATGCTATGTTTTTGTTCTCTTTTATGATATGTTCACATATTCTTCAAGATTGTTGTTTGTTGGCATTATTCTTGTTTTTGATAAATCTTAAAGATGCTATGATAATTCTTTATATGCATTTTTTTTTTGGGTAAATAAATAGTATCATAGAAAAGAGAAAGAATGTACAAATACAAGGGGCATACCCCAGGAAGAAAAACAAGAGCAAAAAACAAAAGCTCAAACACACGAGCTAAACAAGAAAGCAAGAGCTAAACAATGCTCAAACAAGCACAAAACATGACAAACAAATTACCCAATAGAGATATTCCATTTTAAAGCAACAAAAGGCCAATCACTAAAGTTGATAGATAAGAGCCTGCTATGAATAATGTCAATAATGGAACTGGTAACGACTATGCTTGACTTATGAGAACTCCCAAAGATTCTACTATTTCTTTCTCTCCAAATATAGTAAACCACCACAGCAAGACAAAGCTTCTTGACAACAATGGAAGGAGATTTCCCTATCCAACGTTGAGCAGCCCAAGCAATAAACCTAGGCCAGCTTTGACCATTCCAAGGCCAGCCACACATATCCTTCAAATGAGACCATATGACTTTACTATAAGCACACTCAAAGAAAAGGTGGGCATGAGTCTCAAGGGAAGAGGAGCAAAGAACACAAAGAGTACCAACATGTGGATTATAAAGATGAACACGATCCAACGTTGAAAGTCTCTCTTTAATGGCTAACCAAAGAATGAAGCTCATCCTTGGAATGTTATGAGAATACCATACAAGCTCAAACCAAGGAACCAAAGGATGAGAAGTCTTGAGACTAGCCATGGTAGAAGCTGCGGAATAAATACCATCAGGAGTAGGAAGCCACTTAATACAACCCACCAAACTAGAATTAGGGTTGTAAGAAGGCATGTGGTTCTTGATTTCCAAGAGATCAATCGACATGGAGCAAGGCCAAACCCACTGATCACCATGAACAATAGAACTGACTTTGGCCTTTTTTGGAAGACACGAGTCATAAATGACCCTAGAGCTCCATTTTAAACGAATAGGGCCATCAGGATGCCAATTATCAAACCACAAAGAAGTGCCAAGACCATTACCAATGATATGCTGAATCAAGGGGCGAGCAATAGGACGAAGCTTGAGGAGCTTTCTCCAATTCCAAGAACAAGTTTGGGGAGCTTTCACCTCCCAAATACTCCTATCTTTGAGGTGATAGGTTTTAATGCAGGTTGTCCAAAGATTATTAGAGCCATGCACCATATTCCAAATATGTCGAATCATTAGAGCTTTATTCCAAGAAATGAGATCCTTGATGCCTAGACCACTCTCATTTTTAGGAAGACAAATATTTGACCAAGCAACTTTCACCCCTTTAGAATTTCCATCAACACCTTTCCATAAAAAGGGGCAAAGTTTTTGCTCAATATTCCTCAGAACCTTTGAAAGGAGACAAAGGTGACTAGCTCAAAAGACTTGGATACTAGACAAAACCGAGATAATAAGTTGCAGCTGACTCGCATAAGAAAGACAACGATTCATCCAAGAAGAAATTCTGTTCGAAACTTTAACCAAAAGAGGAGAGCAATCAAGATGACTTAACTTTGAAGAAATGATTGGAATCCCTAAATACCAGATAGGAAGCGAACCAACATTATAGCCAAAAATGTTGATGAGCTGTTGTCTACTGTCATTAGGCACACCCGAAAGAAAAATATTGCTCTTGGTCGGATTAGCTTTGAGGCTTGAGAGAGAAGAAAAATCATCAAGAGACATCTTGAGAACAGTAGCAGAAGGTGTAGAAAAAAAACCTTTTTTTTTTTTTTTTACGGTATCTTATATGCATATTGATTTGTTCAAAAATGATGTTTTTACCTTTGTATTTGTTTATTGGTCACTAACTTGTTTTCATTTTCCCACTCACATTTGTTTTCGTGTTTTAGTGATACACTACTTAAGATTATGGGAAAATCCAAGAAAGTTGGGACTAATAACCCTTCTAATCCCATAGACAAGTCTAAACCCTCTTCTTCTTCAAAGATAGCCAAGAGTAACAAGTTGAAGATTTTGGAGATTTTTGGGAGCAAAAAGATTATTCAAGAAAAAGGTATTAATTTGGATTCTTGTAGTGGTTCTTATGTTCATAAAGTCATTATTGAAAGAAATTGGAGTACTGGGATTAAAATGCTAGGAATAGTTAATGATACCATGGTTAGAGAATTCTATCATGTGTATAAGGAGAGTACTTTCATTGAAAATGCCCTATTGAATTTTAAAGGTGTTGTTTTTAGAGTCAACTCGAGGATCTTGAATGAGTTTCTTGAGTTACCCTATGATATTGAGTCGGATTTTCTTGATGTTGATGTCTTGGAAAACCTCAATGAGATGGGTAGAACTCTTTGTGACAATGATGATTTTGAGTGGGAAAAACGAGCCATTATTAGGCAAAGTGAGTTGACTAAGGTGAGTGCCTTTTGGCATCTCTTTGTTTGTGCAAATCTTGTTGGATCTTCTAATGCTACCGAACTAAACAAAAAGAAGATCAAGATTGTGTATACCTTAGTGACTAACAAACCCATAAACCTTGGGGGAAGTGCTTATGGAATATATTGAGATTCCAGCTTGTTCAACTCGTTTGGACAAGAAGTTGGCTTTTCCGGGGTTTATCTCTCATTTGTGTTTAGCTAAAGGATTGAAGAATCAAGATGATGATATGCTACTTCCTCCCTTAGAGAACTTTAGTGATAAACGTATGGCTACCATGTCATATAAGGAAAAGGGAAAGTCTAGTGATACATTTAGGCTCTTTGGTGAATCTCATGATTCAAGCCATTTATCTAGCACACCTATTCTTCTAAATTGGGCTATGCAATTGAAGGTTGAGGTTGAAGAGTCAAGAAGGTTGATTGAGGAGTCACAAAGGAAGATTAAAGAACTCAATGCTAAGGTAGTGCTACAAGATGTGAAGATCAAAGAATTGGAAAGCAATGCAACTACTACAAAGCATTATGTGAGATCATCAAATCGCACAACACTCCTTGGTGGCACAAGTGGCTAGAAATGGTCTTGAGGTATATTTTCTTATTCTTTCTTTTTGGCTTCATATCATGTCAAAAAGGGGGAGAAATAGGGGGATATATGTGGAGATATATGAAAGTTTCTAGCTTGCTTAATTCTCTTTTTTTTTTTTTTTTTTTTTTTTTTTGGTGTATTTTGGTATCAAGTTTGAACTTTATGGCATGTAATATTTTTGTTGATCTTGGCTAGAATATTTTGTTGGATAGCATGTATTAAGGGGGAGCATACATGATCCATTTGAACTTTAAATGTTTTATTTTCTTGCCAAAGAATGTGTATTGCCATATGTGTTGTCTCTTAGATATTCTTGTGCTTTCAAGTTGATTTTAGGTGATATCAAGAGAAGACCAAGATGAAGTTCAAGACTTGTGGTTGAAAATTTGTCTAGAAATGTGTAACGTATTGTACTCATTGTGACCAATTTTCTTTGTAATTGTTTTAGTATATGTATAGGGGTTTTGACATGGAATTTTCCAAAGGGGGAGATTGTTAGGTTTTTGGTTCTTGTTGGCATGTATTCCATATCAAAACATTGTTAATCTTTTACTGATTAGTGGTCGTAGATATGATGATTCAAAGCTTCAAAGAAAGACTCGTCTACGGTTCATGCAAGATGGTGTCTTGAAAAGGGGAATAAGCTTTATTGCTCATCAAATGTATAATTGACCTCATTCCTCTTACAAGGCATAGGCACACACACATATGTCATTCATTTGTGTCCCTGCTACACCATTTTTATAACACACACACACACACACTTGGTAATGTATGCACATGCATTAGTTTCAAATTGTCAAATATTGTGAAATTGCATATTCTAGGACTATGTCTAGGAAATGACATACTTGTGTGATCTTGTATTTATTTGTTTGTGTTTTATTGTATTGGGACTTGATCTCTTATGATTTCTTATCGAGTCCCGATCATTCCGGTTACTCACTCTTTAGGTTTCGAGTCTAAACGAGGTAGCTAAAATGCAACAATTACACTCTCTCCAAATATGATAAACAGTAACTCCAAGACAAAGCTTCTTTGAGACAATAATAGGGTTGTCCCCTCTCAAATGGGAAGACGCCCAAGCAATAAAAGCATTCCAACAAAGGCCATTCCAAGGAGACCCACAATAGTTCAGAAGTTGAGTCCAAATGGCTCTACTGAAAGAACACTCAAAGAACAGGTGAGCATGAGACTCAAGATGGTAGTTGCAAAGAACACAAGTAGTAACAGCCATTGGGTCATATTTATGAATGTGGTCATGGGTAAAGAGTCTACCTCTAACAGCCATCCAAAGGATGAAACTCATTCTCGGAATGTTTGGAGGGAACCAAACCAGCTTGAACCAAGGAACAAGAGGGTGAGGGGCTGATGGATAAAATCGTGTTATAAAAACCTAACTCGCAAGTGCACAAATCGTGAGATAAGTACAGCGACAAGTAGGGATCGTTCCCATGAGGAAAAGTGATTTACTGATTAAAACTAATTCAGATTAAAGCTAAGTAATTAAAAGTAACCGAGAGAGTTTGTTTGATGAATGATTTGATTGATTGATTTATAACCGAATTATCTAAGAAAGCAATTAACAAGAATATGTGAATGTGATCAAGAGGTGAGAGGACTAGGTCATCAATGCCCCCCAACTATGTTTACTCAATGCTTCAAATTGACTTTGATAAAAGATGTAACCCAAGTGAAGGATTCGTTCTTAAATTAAATATGATTGTTACTGTATGATCCTGGGATGAATCAAGTATTCTCAATTATAATTTACCCATAAATCAATGGCGCAAACTACAACCGAGAATCCATTAAGCGCAAGAACTAATAAACCAAAACCTACTTGCATAAATCAATGCTAAGATCAGTTTTACCCATTCAATTGAATAATAATTAAGGTTACGTGTAAATCAACACTCCAAACTTAATTGTTTAATTATCAAAACCCTAAATTCATGTCAGCATATAATCATGCATTAACACAGATAAAGAATTAAGACCTAGAATGAATTGAATGAATCAGAACTTGAATTAAGAAAATATAGTTAATTCTAACAAAGAGTATTCATAGAGGTTCACATTGATTCCCTAGTATGGAATTAGTTACACATTACGAAAATAACAAGACAAGAGATAGAGGAGATAAAACCCATTGAGAAACTTCAATGAATTCTTCAAATCTTCGATGTTGAAATCTTCTTTGTCTTCGAATCTTCTATGCGTAAAGATGAATGATAGAACTGTGTGATGAGTTGTTTATGTTCCAGAGGGTAAGCTTGTGTCTGAGAGAGAGTGAGAGAGCAAAACCTATTAATCTTCTCAATATATAAAGGCACCCAGATCCTAGACATGAAAAGACTCCTTATTCTGAACGTAATTGTCAAACCGCTGCCATTACCGTTGCGAAAGCCATAGCGGTTTCGGCAGTGGTCTTCTTGTTTGACGGACAACCGCTGTGGCTTTGAGAGCGATTTGACAGCGGTCGAGGCAGTAGACTTTACTGATGTTGGAACGCTGCTGAACCACTGTCCCATAATTAGGAGCGGTCATGGCAGCACTTTTTGGCCTTTTGCTAGAAAGTCCCTGAGATCTTCTAAAATAGCACCTTTTTGCCTGGCATTCTTCAATCAACTCAGTTGGATCCAAAAACCTGAAAATGCTCAAACACACACATTAAACCACTAAAAAGACTCGAGAAACAAGTAATTGATGGGAGGAATGGGGATCAAAAACATATATAATAAATGACCGATCAGGGGCTCTAAGAGAAGCCAAAGCAGAAGAGGCTGAGTAAGAACCATTGGAAGAAGGGAGCCACCAGATACTATCCTCTAGATTGGAGTTAGGATTGTAAGTAGGCATACAACTTCTAATTTCAACAAGATCTATGGACATAGTAGCAGGCCATCTCCAAGAATCACCAAGATATATGACATGATGATTCTTTCTAAGGACATGCTTAAAAATGAAAAGCATGAAATGTTGATTGCAAATCTTTGAATGCAAAATTATGTGTGAAAAGCAAAGTATGAGACTCAAATGAATAAAGGATCTTGTATCCATTCTAAGATTTTTAAAATCCAATGTCTCTCTTTTTTTATTTGTTAAACATGGCTACTATCATATGGGTATCTTACCCGGAAAAATCGATTAGGGTGCAAAAGTCGCTCATGCCTTGTTTTGCTTATAAAGTTGGATATAGCTGCTTCTTGAAATTGAATTCCTTATAAATTCTATATCCTTGCTTTAATTCATGACAAATGGTGAAATTGGTTTGAATTCTTTTGGAAACCTTTGTCGTTTGCTTTACCAAATACCATTGTTTTTGGACTTGAATGCAACATGTCTTACACGCAAAGCATTGTTATCACACATTTTCATAAATTAAATCTCATTGCTTCTCTCCCATTTAATTGAGTTGCATAAATTTCTTGAATATGACTATGCAAATGTCTTGTATGCTACTATCTCTCTTTGCTACAAGTGACCCGGTTCGGGATGCTCATTTGTCTATCTCATGACAAAAAGGGGGAGTAGTATGTATTAAGGGAGTTATAGTAGTTGATTGACATGTTGGGGGAGATTGCTATTTGAGGGGGAGCATTGCATTGCATATTAATTGCATGATATTGCTTGTTTTCTTTAATGCAAATACTTGTTTTATTTTATTCCCTTAAACACCTCACATTACACTTATCTTGGAAAGTGTAGTCATTTTGTTTTGAAGGATTGGTGTTCTACAAGAGATTGATGTTCTCCCCTCACTTCAAATTTCACTGGAAGTGTGACAAGATTAAGCTATCTCACCTTTGTTTTGCGGACGATCTTATTATGCTTTATCATGGTTCTACTCCTTCTGCTACTGTTCTCAAGAAGTCTCTTAATGATTTCTCTTCTCTCTCGGGCCTCAAAGCTAATTCGGCCAAGAGTAATATTTTTCTTTCTGGGCTGCATAATGACAGTAGGCAGCAGCTCATCAATATTTTTGGCAATAATGTTAGCTCGCTTCCTATCAGGTATTTGGGGATTCCAATCATTTCTACAAAGTTAAGTCATCTTGATTGCTCTCCTCTTTTGGTTAAAGTTTCGACCAGAATTTCTTCTTGGATGAATCGTTGTCTTTCATATGCGGGTCGGTTGCAACTTATTATCTCAGTTTTGTCTAGTATTCAAGTCTTTTGGGTTAGTCACCTTTGTCTTCCTTCAAAGGTTCTGAGGAATATTGAGCAGAAGCTTTGCTCCTTTTTGTGGAAAGGTGTTGATGGAAATTGTAAAAGGGCGAAAGTTGCTTGGGCTGATATATGTCTTCCTAAAAATGAGGGTGGTCTCGGCATCAAGGATCTCATTTCTAGGAATAAAACTCTAATGATTCGGCATCTGTGGAATCTAGTGCATGGTTCTAATAACCTCTGGTCTACATGGATTCAAACCCATCACCTTAAAGATAGGAGTATTTGGGAGGTGAAAGCTCCTCAAGCTTCGTCCCATTGCTCGTCCCTTGATTCAACATATCATTGGTAATGGTCTCGGCACTTCCTTGTGGTTTGATAATTGGCATCTCGATGGCCCTATTCTTTCAAATTGGAGCTTTAGGGCAATTTACGACTCAGGTCTTCCGAGTAAGGCTAAAGTCAGTTCTATTATTCTTGGTGATCAGTGGGTTTGGCCTTGCTCTATGTCGATTGACCTCCTTGAAATCAAGAACCACATGCCTTCTTACAACCCTAATTCTAGTTTGGAGGATTGTATTAAGTGGCTTCCTACACCTGATGGTATTTACACGGCAGCCTACCATGGCTAGTCTTAAGGCCCCTCATCCTTTGGTTCCTTGGTTTGAGCTTGTGTGGTATTCACATAATATTCCAAGGATGAGCTTCATTCTTTGGTTAGCTATTAGAGGGAGACTTTCAACGTTGGACCGTGTTCATCCTTATACTCCTCATGCTAGTACTCTTTGTATTCTTTGCTCCGCTTTCCCTAAGACTCATGCCCACCTTTTCTTTGAGTGTGCTTATAGCTAAGAAATATGGTCTCATTTGAAGGATAAGTGTGGCCGGCCTTGGAATGGTTAGAGATGGCCTAGTTTTATTGCTTGGGCTTCTTAACATTGGAGGGGGAAATCTCCTTCCATTGTTGTTAAGAAGCTTTGTCTTGCTGTGGCGGTTTACTCTATTTGGAGAGAAAGGAACAATAGAATTTTTGAGAGCCCTCATAAGACCAGCATAGTCGTTACCCGTTCCATTATTGATACTATTCGTAGTAGGCTCTTATCTATCAACTTGAAGGATTGGCCTCATGTTGCTTTAACGTGGAATATTTCTATTAGTTGATTTGTTTGCCTTGTATTTTTGTTTGTTTGAGCCCTTGTTTAGCTCTTGCTTCTTATTTTTGCTCATGTTTGAGTTGGTTTGAGCTTTTGTTTTTGCTCGTGTTTTTCCTGGGGTATGCCCCTTGTATTTTGTACATTCTTTCTCTTTTTCTATGATACTATTTATTTACCCAAAAAAAAAAAAAGACTTGAAGTTCTAGCTTTTAAATATCTCCTTGTAATGTAGAAGATCATTGTTAACCTTTAGTTTTTTTTTTTATTTTTAATTTTTTTTTTATGAGGATCAATTGTGAGTGGTGGTTTTGTCACAAAATAGCCAAATGGGGAGATTGTAAGTTCCTCATTTTTGATTGGCTTATTTCGGTGACATACCACAATTGGGGTTATGTTGTAAGGGTAGTTTAGGCGCTTAATTGTTAGTGATCAAGCTTGAAGGCCCACTCAATACCTCAAGATGATAAACGCTTCAAATTAAATCACTTGTTCTTATTTACATTGAAGAGAATAGTTGCACACACACACACACACCTATCTTGTATGCATGTGCGTTTATTGCTTAATGTGTGCATTCTCTTCACACTTCACACTTCCACCTCTTTGTTGAATCTTGTTGTGTGTTAGTGTGTCTAGTAATTCGTTTCCCTGAGTTTGTTCAGAAACGTCCACACATGCATGTCGGTGTGCTTTTTTTTTTGGGGTAAATAAATAGTATCATAGAAAAGAAGGAAAGAATGTACAAATTCAAGGGGCATGCCCCAGGAAGCAAAGAGACAAGAGCCAAAAGGCCCAAAAAACAAGCACAACAAAGCTCAAACAAGAGCTAAACAAAGGCTACAACAAAGCACAACCAAACACAAAAGCCAAAAGCAAACAAGCTAGCCTACAACACAATGGATTATCTAGAGTTGATGTTCCAATTCAATGCTAGAAAAGGCCAATCCTTCAAGTTGATAGAGGAGAGCTGGCACCGGATAGTGTCAATAATGGCACGTCGGTGTGCTTGGTTTAGCGCTAGGATCACCGTCGAAGAAAGCTCTTGTATTTTCCTTTCAATTCACCACAATTAGTGAAACGACAGTTGTGATTAGTTGCCTTGACCGTCGAATGAAACCGCCGTTTGATTTTAGTAGGTTCTGGAATAGATCTACGATTACGATCGGCGGCCATGCTATTGAATGAGACCGCGTTTGAGACCTGATTGATTTTCATCTCTCGGGTTCAATTCTGTGGTTATCATTGGCGGCCGTGACTGCCGAATGAAACCGCTGTTTGAGACTTGATGCTTTTGGGTTCAATTCTATGGTTTGAGATCGGCGGCCTGACCGCCGAATGAACTGTCGATAGCGTGTTTGTGGGGGTAAACTTGTCATTTCACCTAGCTAATTTTTGCTCTCTATAAATACACAATGATATCATTTTCTCTGATTAAGTTCTTGAACGCCAAGAACCGTAAAAAAGAGAAAGAGAGATTTTTGAGAGAAAAAGCAGCAAGTTTGCTTCTTTAATTCTCCAAACTCATTTCCATGTGCATCAAACATCATCTAAATATCATCTAGCTTCATCTAGGATGTGTTATTGCATGGGTCTTTTTCAACACAAATAATGTATGCATCTCTTTCTCTACAAAAAATCTTGTTTACAAGGATGTGAAAAAATGAAGACCTTCAAGAAGATATATTGATCACATATACAACTATAAAGAGATATAGATAAATACATTTGACACATTGATTTTGATGTGGTAAAACATCTGAAGAGAAAACATCCACGGGTTGAATCCATAACCACCGGAAAACCGTAATCAATTGTGACGAATAAAAGATACACAGTCAAAGAACTGACCATTCCCATGATACACTCTCCAAACTATCAACTCTAATTCTACCCTCGGGCCTAGTGAATTACTTTGCCTACTTCCTGATATAAACCTCACCAAGAGTAGTGAGACCCGGAACCAATAAGATGGTAATGTAACCAAGGATCGTGTTCTAATTCTGATTTGTAACAAAGAAAATAAAAGGATCGTGACCCGTTATCTATAAGGAGATAAGAGCAAACGGTATCAAAGAGATTGTAGACACCACACTCAAGAAATAGGAAGGATTGTGAGTGATAAGTCAAGGTTTAAATGCCACAAGGTAGATCCCTTAATAAGTTCACAAGTTCTATGAGGAACCAAAGAGAACGTTCTCTATATTAATATTATTTCAATCAAAAACTGAATTCTTAAAAGCAATTACAAGAATATAAATAGGCAACAATTGAAAACTCTAAATCCTACACAAACTCAAAAACAACTAAACTTATCTTTATCAAAAACTAATCCTAAACTGACTCTAACTTCTCAAATAACATAATTCTAAAAAGACTCCAAAACTCAATCCTAAGTTAACAATAACTCAATAACATCCAGCTCAAGTCTTCGCGCAACAAGATAGATGGCCGAATTTTTGCTTGTTATGATCTGGTACGGAGGACATAGTCTTCATAACGTCTATAGGGCTTGTCTTGGGCTTTCCAGAAATATATTATAATAAACGATCTGACCCCATGTGCCCTCTGTAGAGGTCCACGAGTTTAGCCCGGATTTGGTTGGTCCACGCGACCCAAATGCGAATTCGCCACCCACTCCATGTATTTCATTGCCTTAAGGATCCCTTGATAACCAAGTCTCTCTTATTCAGCCCAATCAGTTGTCTTGATAATGTTAACTAAGCCTTGGTCTTCATGTTGGCCCAACTTGGATTTCAACATTTCGGAATCAGGACATTAAGTGCTTCTTTGATCCTCTTGGCCCTTGTAATTGGCCCAACTGGAACATGCAATGAATCCTTTGATGATGCTTCTTGATTCTCATCACTTCCTATCCCAGATATGACTCTCACACCTCTCGGAAGCAACTTCCTATTTGAGACGCTCATGTCTCTAGGAAGATTCCTTGCTTGTCTATCTGGATCCTCCCGATCCTAGACAAGGCTTCTTGCTTAGCTATCCATATCACAAAGATCCTAGTTAAGCCTCCCTAGCTTAACCATCCAGAGCCTCACACTCCTAGCCAAGACTTCCACCTTCTGCAAGACAAATGATCTAAGTGTAATGCAAATGATGCAAACAATTGCAACATAGAACATGATGATCAACACATCCTATGGGAACTAGAAATAGTCATGAACGATCAAATATCAAAATTGTCTAGTTACTATACATGAACAAAATACTAGAACATGTGAAACACCAACACACATTCAATTTCTCGATTTATTCATGCAACTAAAACTTGAATCACAATATATACATTAAGCACACATTCAAGATTTTAGTAACAAACAAAGATATGCTAGATTCATAAGAAAATGATCAATGAATATTCTAGCATATATTTAGAGCATGCAATCAATCAATAATCAATTAAATCCTAATTAGCTCTAAATACAAAATCATATGTGCTAATCTTAGATTTATTCAATTAATGAATCATTGCACATGATAAGGCTATTGTTCATGAAAATAAAGTCAATCTAAGTACAAACAGCCTTAGATAAAAAGCTAGCACATTACAACTCACAATCATGTAATGAGAGAGATATTGATAGAGTCCTTGAAGACAACTTACCCGACTTGAGTCAATCAAATTGGATAAGAAATGAGAGAGATATGGTGATTCAAAGTTGAGAGAAAATTTCAGAATTTTTTTTGCACTACATTGTCTTCTTCAACAATTTAAATTTCGGTGAGAGGGAATATAAAGAGAGAGAAAGAGTTATCTAGTGTGGTGAGCTCACACAAAAAAAACACCCACATGCCCAATAGCAAAACATGCCAAGTCAACACATTCCTTTGATTAAGCATGGCACACCAAAAATTCATGTACATGCAATGTACACAATAAGAACCCATTGATCTTTGAAATGTGAATTAGGTGTGCAGCTCTCGTGAACATAGGAGATGATTCAGCAAGGTGCCCATGCACCCTCCACGGCCAAGGGGTGCAAATGGCAATTTACCATCTCTCTTCCCCTTTGCTCCCTTTCACACACCTCTAGTTTTCTTTGACTGTTCTTCGGCCTACGAACTCTGAATTCAAATTTGTTTTCGGATTACAAATCGTAACTCCTTCACGCAAATAGACATCAACAAAACTTTCATAAAAAATATGGAAATTGACTCAATAAACAAAGACGAAAACCATGTACAATAAATGTACGGAAAGTTTCATAACTTCCAACTCAGAACTCGAAAACTAATAAATGAATAACCAAAATGATCGAAACTCAATAAGGAATAATATGAGAACACATTCAATTCCGATATCACAAAAACACAAACAAACAAACACATGAATACACAAGTATGCCATTTCCTAGAGATAGTCCTAGAACATGCAATTTTACAAAAGTTGTCAAATTAAATCTAATGCATGTGCATACTTCAACAAGTGTGTGAATGTATTATACCAATTTAGCATATTGATGTAGGGACACAAATGTATGCAATGTGTGTGTGTGTGCGCAAACGCCTTGCAAAAGGAATGAGGTCTTATTATACATTTGATATGCAACTATGCTTACTCCTCTTGAAG
Organism: Acer yangbiense; assembly: GCA_008009225.1. Taxonomy (NCBI): domain Eukaryota; kingdom Viridiplantae; phylum Streptophyta; class Magnoliopsida; order Sapindales; family Sapindaceae; genus Acer; species Acer yangbiense. The sequence goes on from CM017769.1 coordinate 9,628,415, forward strand.
GCTTCACTTTGCCTGATGAGTTGCCCAATTTCCTTGAAACTTGATAAACCATGAATCCTAGATAACTAGTCAATACAAAGGAAATGTCTTGTTGATATAAAATAATGCCAACATAACTCAAAATCCTAACACGTGCATATACCTAAAAAACATGAAAATGCAAAAACACAAATACCAAACGAAATAAAAGAGACTAAAGAAACTAAAACTAGTAAGAACACTTTTGTTTATGTGAGCACTTCTACAGTGGTTCGTAGGTCTCTTTGGCAGTCTCTTCGACATACGGTTAGTTTGGTTTCTTCTTCCTGGTTGGTTGTTGGGGATTTTAATGTGATTCTAGGTGCTCATGAGGCTTTGGGTTCTCATTCTCCTGCCCGTGGTTCTTGTGAGGATTTCAAGTCGATGATTGAGGATTGTGATTTGGTTGGCATTCATTCACAGGGCGCCCGATTACTTGGGTTAGAGGTCGCAATAACTGCACTAGAGTTGAAAGACGATTAGATAGAGTTTTGGTTTCAGATGGTTGCATTTCCTATTGGCGGGAAATTTCGTGTGTGGTTCTTCCCCGTATATGTTTAGATCACTGACTGTTATTGGTTCGATTGTCAGATTTTGAGGTTTCTAGTCAAATGCCGTTTCAGTTTCAGAGCATGTGGTTAGAGCATCCAAATTTTATAGTTATTGTTCACAGGATTTGGAGCTCTCTTGTTATGGGTAGGCCTCCTCAGGTTGTTATCTATAAGCTGAGAAGATTGAAGAAGGCTCTCAAGTCTTGGAATTGGGAGGTTTTTGGGGATCTTAACTCTGCCATTGCTGGGAAGTGTGCGGAGCTTCATTCTATTCAGTTGGATTTGTCTAACCGGGGTTTTTCAGATGATCTTTTTATGGCCGAGGCGAGTGTTCATTCTGAGCTAGATGTGTTGTTACACAGACAGGAGTGCTTTCTTCGAGATCGGTCTAAAGTTAGGTGGCTTCGTGATAGGGATTGGAACACAACTTTCTTTCATGCCTCTATCAAACGTAGGCAGTATCGTAACCCTATATCAACCCTTTCGATTAATGGGGTTCTCTCGGAGGATCGGCCTACCATCAGGGATCATATCATTAGTTATTATTCTAACCTCTTTTCCTCTAATGTTTCTCGAGTTGGGAGAGATTTATCTATTGTTGATGATGTGGTTCCTTCCTTGGTAACTGCCATAGAGAATGCTTTCTTGACTAGCATTCCATCTGTAGATGATATTCAAGATGTGATCTTTGTTATGGATGCTGCTTCTACCCCTGGGCTAGATGGGTTTTCTGGTAGATTTTATCAAAGATGTTGGGATGTTGTAGGTAGTGACGTGGTCCTCGCTGTTCAGGATTTTTTCATCACTGGAGTTATTTTCCCGGGTCTCAATTCCAGCTTCATTGTTCTTCTTTCGAAGCTGAGGGAATCAATTTCGGTTGATCAGTTTCGACTAATTGTTCTTAGTAACTTTCTATTTAAAAGTTCTTAGTAAGTTCATCATTCCCCCTCTCTTCAAAAGGATTCATCCTCGAATCTTCACCGTAATGTTGTTAATAGCCTGCGACACTTCATCAAAACACTGTAAAAGAGAAAGAAGAACACTAGGCCAAGAAGTTGGCTGATTTGAAAACAATGCCTTTTTGATCTCTCTTTTTTTTCCTCACTAGCGAAAATTTTTGTTTCCTTTTCACTCTTTTTTTCCTCATGAGCAAAAAATTCTGTTTCTTTTTCACTCTTTTTTTCCTCACTCACAAAAATTCTTGTTTCTTTTTCGCTCTTTTTTTCCTCAATAGCATAATTTTTTGTTTCTTTTTCACTCTTTTTTTCTTTTTTTGCTGTTTCGATCTCTCTTTCTTTTGAACTCTCACCAAAGGTTTTTTTTCTTTTCCTCAATAACAAAAATGTTTCTATGAGAATCAAGAAGCATCACCAAAGGATCCACTGCATATTCCAGTTGGGCCAATTACAAGGGCCAAGAGGATCAAAGAATCTAAGTTGCTGAAATCCAAGTTCGGCCCACATGAAGACTAAATCCGGGCTGAACTTCGTGGGCCTCTACAGAGTGCATATGAGGTCGGATCATCTATTATAATATGTTTTCGGAAAGCCCAAGACGATCCCTATAGATGTCAAGAAGACTCCGTCATCCATAACAGATCAAAACTGGCCCGAATTCGGCAATCTAGTTTGTTGCACGAAGACTTGAGCTGATTTATTTCCTAAATTAAAGGGCTGATTTGTTTCCAAATTTAGCCTTCCAAATAGGGACTAAGTCAACTAATTGAATGTTTTAATTTTAATTTCTTTCTTGATTGTAAGGCATTAATTGCCCATTTATTTTCCTGATTGTAAGGCATTAATTGCCGAATATTTTATTTCCTTTATCTTTCTTTCTAGGGTTTAGATATTTTAGTATTTAAGGTACACATTGATGTATTATTTGCAGATTAGACTTCGAATGAAATAAAATTGATTGAGAGCATTTCTTTTGGTTCTTCATTGAACTATGAACTTATCAAGGTTCTACCTTGTGGCGTTCAAACCTTGACTTATCACTCACCTTCTTCTTGTTTTTGAGTGTGGCGTCTACAACCTTCTTGATACCGTTGGTTCTTATCTCCTTATAGATAACGGGTCGCGGTCCTTTATTTTCTTTGTTTTATAAACTTGAATTAGAAAATGATCCTTCGTTGCCATATATTGGTTTCGAGTCTCACTACTCTTGGTGAGGTTCATATCATGTCACCTCCTCGATTTGGTATTCTCTTCAGACAAATTATAGTTCCCTTCTAAAGGAAGGTATCTGGCTGATTGGAGAGAACTCTCAGAGGGACTTTTGACCGGATAATTGGTTAGGGGTTCCCATTTTAGAGCTTTTAGGGATTCCAGATTATTTAGCTAATCCACTCCAGGCGAGGGTCTCGGATTTTATTCATGAGGGTAGATGGGTGCTGGACGATTGTTTCCGAGCGTGCTTCCCAGATCAATGTTTTCAGATTTATCAGATTGCAATTTCTCCTGTTGTGGATTCTCTAGTTTAGGCTAATTCTCGAGATGGTCGTGTTTCTTGTAAGGCTGCCTATTCCCAGTTTCTCCGTGTATTCCTCAAGTTGTTTGGTGGAGAGATGTTTGGTCCCGTTTTATTCCCCCTTCTCGTTCAGCTTTGACCTGGCGTCTGATGTTGAACAGACTTCCTATCGAGGATCGCCTTTGTTGCAGTATTTGTAGGGTTAGTAGTGAATCTGCTGATCATCTTTTTCTTCATTGTCCCTTAGCGGTTGCTCTTTGGGAGATGGTTTTCTCGACTTTCCAATGTCGTGTCTCTATCGATACTTGGCAATCCTTCTTCTTGCAGGCCATGTCGGTTTCCTTTAGTGAGCAAGTCTGGATTTTATGGAAAGCGGCTATCCATACAGTGATATGGGGGTTGTGGACTGCCCGTAATCAGTGGATCTTTGAAGGGAAGTCGGTGGACTTTAGATCCGTTCTTTCTTTGGTTTGGTATGCGGTTTCAGATGCTAATCACCTGGAGATTGGTTGTATGCGTAATTGTATGGATGACCTTTTGATTATACGTCGTTTTGGTCTTCGGGGTCGCCCTTCTAAAGCCCCGGTGATCAAGTGTGTGGTTTGGTCGCCTCCGGCCCTTGGTTGGATCAAAGTGAATACAGATGGCGCTGCCATGGGCTCTCCGGGAGTTGGTGGTTGTGGTGGTTGTGGTGGTATCTTTCGGAACTATAGAGCCTTTGTGAAGGGTTGCTTTGCTATTCCTCTTGGTCAGGTTTTCGCATTTGAGGCCGAGCTTCTGGCGACCTCATTGGCCATTAATTTTGCTTGGAAGTATGGGTGGCATCGAATCTGGCTTGAGAGCGATTCTTCTTATGTGGTTCAGCTTCTTTCTTCTCGTTCTAAAATGGTTCCTTGGAGGGTTCGTCAGGCGTGGCAGCGCTGTATCTTCCAGATCTCGCATATGGATTTTTAGGTTTCCCATATTTTCAGGGAGAGGAATCGGGTTGCAGATACACTTTCTAAGCATGCTTTGGAGCTTCAGGCTGATTCTTGATGGTTCTCTACCCCGCCGTTCTGTTCTTCTTTAGTTGGCAATGACTGCATGGGCCGGGAGTCTTTTCGTTTTTCTTGATGTTTTTTTTTTTTTTTTTGGTGTGGCTTGCGTGCCTCTTTTTGTTTGGGGTTGCTTTCCCCCTGGGTCTTTGTGCTTTATTGCTTTTTGTCACTTTTTTCTTTTCTTTTATTTTTTATATATATGGATACTGTCTAGGGGTTTTTCAGCATGTGATCGCTTGTGATGCTTTTTCCCTTTAGTTCAGTCCAATTTTATTAAATATATATATATATATATATATATATATATATATTAAAACTGATCTAATCACTACTATGCTTGTCGATCCCCGGCAGCGGCGTCAATTTGACAAAGTCGTTTTTGGTATGAAAATGTGTTTGTCAAAAGAAATTTATAAAGTTCCTAGCAAGTCCTTAAAGATGATTCAAAACAAGTATAGTGATAAGCTAGGTATCGTTCCACAAGGATCGCTTGTAATAATGACTAAATTAAGATTAATAATACTAGTAAGCATGAAAAGTAAAGTTTCAATGGTTTTGTTTCGAGAATTAAAAACTAAGGTGAAAAATAAAATTATCCTAATGACCAGAATTAAACTAAAGCTAGCATGAATGTGATGTGATAAGGTATGAGATGGATATGGGAGTCGATGAAATTCATACATGAATAGTGGACAATCCGATAAATCTTTTAAGAACTGAATCGATCTATTTAGGGCCAATCTACCTATAATTGTGATTTGTAAAACTACTTAATCCTCACCTACAATCCAACTATTGGAGTGCTAGGTTGAGTGTAGGGAAGATTCTCATTAAGCTTAGGTAGATTGATTAGCTGGGATGGCTTGGATTGGAGTGCTTGCAATCCATCCCTTCCATTCAAGAGGAAGCACAAGCTTTCTACCATTACAATCAGAACTGCCAGAGGAGCAACCCATATGGAAACAATTACAACCCAAATTGGAGAATCAATCAGTGGGGTGGTAAATACAATCAAGGGCAATATCAGGGAGGAAATCAATGGCGGCAACAAATCAATTCCCAGGCAAGTCAGAATGAATATCCACCTCAAGTTAAAAATTAGGGCGAAGATTAGTGGATAGTTAGTTTGGAAGCGTTGAGGAAAAAGATCGCCATACAATTAGGTCAATTGCATGAGAACTCTCAGAAGCAAGATAGGGATAAGGCACTGAGCAACCACATGGAACAGATTAATACGGTGACCATGATGGGAGATGTGCAACAAAAGGGTGAAAAGATTGCCATAAAGAAGAAAGAGCAACCACACTTACATAGGTCCAACTACCCCTACAAACCTCCTATTAATCAAGTCAAGACCGACATGAAGAAAGGGGAAGAGTTGAGCAAGATGGAGCAGAAATTGGGTCCTAATCACCAAGATTGCTTGGGAGGAAATGTTAGTGCAGTTAGTCAGAGGGGTTTACCGTCGAAACTTAAAGATCCAGGGAGTTTCACTGTAGACATCTAAATAGGAGGTGCTTCATAGAAGAAAGCCATGTTAGACTTAGGGTCTGGTATCTATTTGATTCCATTCTTGGTCTACAAATGGCTAGGTTTGAGTGAGCTCAAGCACTCCTCCATGTCTTTGGTGTTAGCGGACCAATCTTCACAACACCCTTTTAGGATTGTTAAGGATGTGCTTATTGAAGTGGATAAGCTAATCATCCCTGCGGACTTTGTTATTCTTAATATAGGGGAGAAGTACACTAGCAAGGTACACCTTATACTTCTAAGGAGACCATTCATGGCTACGGCTAGGACTACGGTTGATGTGCTTCAAGGTAAGTTAACCATGACAGTTTTGGGAGAAGTGGTTTAGTTTGATGTGTTTTCGGGAAAGGAAGAAGAAAAGGAGTTGAACACATGTTTCAACGTCAAAGCCGAAGACTCGAAAGCAACCCCTGAAAAGCCCATTAATGAGTTGGAGGATTTCCTTCAAGCCTTTGAAGAGGAGGAAGAAAATGAAGGAAAAATCAAGAAGGATGTCATCACGAAAGATGAGAAGTTTGTTAGGACAGACATTAACCTTATGTTAAGGATTGATGCCCTTGAAAAAGATAGGGGTGAAGCCCTTAAGATGGGAGAAGAATTAACATGAATTGTTGTGAGCCAAGAGGAAGAGTTCAGTAGGAAAATGAGGAAGGTGCTTATGGAGGTGGAGAAAAAAGACAAAGCGTATCAAGCTCTCAAGGAGGACTTGACAAAGAAAGAGGATTACCTCACAGCCTCTAAGGTCAAGGAATGTGATTTGATAATGGAGCTTGAACAAGCTGAACATACCATCGAAGTCTTGACAAAAGGACCAACCATGGAGAAAGAAGGGTCAACCACCAAATCCACCAAAGGAGAATTGGGGCACCAAGGAACTCATGCAAGGAAGAGAAAGGGTAGTGATATGAACCTCACTAAGAGTAGTGAGACCCGGAACCAATATATGGTAACGAAGGATCGTTTTCTAATTCAAGTTTATAAAAACAAAGAAAATAAAGGACCGTGACCCATTATCTATATGGAGATAAGAACCAACGGTATCAAGAAGGTTGTAAATGCCACACTCAAGAACAAGAAAGAAGGTGAGTGATAAGTCAAGGTTTGAACGCCACAAGGTAGAACCTTGATAAGTCCATAGTTCAATGAAGAACCAAGAGAAAAAGTTCTCACAAATAATATTTTATTCAAAGTCTAATCTCTAATAATACATCAATGCGTCCTTTAAATACTAAGAAAAGATCTAAACCCTAGACAACAAAAGAAAAGGAAATAAACTACTCAGCAATTAATTGCCTTACAATTAGGGAAGTAAAAGAATAAAAACTAGCAACTAGTTGACTTTGTTTGGGAAACAAATCAACTATTTATTTGGGAAATAATTAAAAATAGGATATATGCTAAAATTCGGAATCCTCCAACCCTAGCTTGTATCTCATGCCCAAATCAGCTCTTTATTAGGAAATATGCTGAAATTCGGACTCCTCAGCTCAAGTCTTCACGCAACAAGATAGATGGCCGATTTTGGGCCTGTTGTGATCTTTTACGAATGCCAGAGTCTTCATAACATCTGTAGGGCTCGTCTTGGGCTTTCCAAAAACATATTATAATAGACGATCCGACTTCAGATGCTCTCTGTAGAGGCCCACGAAGTTCAGCTCGGATTTGGGCCGAACTTGAACTTCAGCAACTCAGAATCAGCCCATCATTAATTGCTTCTTTGATCCTCTTGGCCCCTTGTAATTGGCCCAACCGGAACATGCAATTGATCCTTTGGTGATGCTTATTGATTCTCATCAGGTAGTATTCCTTACTTCCCACATAAATGTTATTTTTGCCATGCTAAGGGTCACAAAAGGACCCAATGCGCTAACTTTATTGATAGTTGCAAAAATAGACATGAAAATGTTGTGGGGCAACATAGGAGAGTCAATCAAGTGTGGATCCGAAAGGATAGCATTGACCAATCCAAGGGTACTACTTTGGATAGAACCAAAACTATACCTATTCCAAGGGTTTACATCTTGAAAAGAAGTGAGACTCTTGATTTTTTTTATTTTTTTTATTTTGGGTAAATAAATAGTATCATAGAAAGAGGAAAGAATGTACATCTGTGGAATCTAGTGCATGGTTCTAATAACCTCTGGTCTACATGGATTCAAACCCATCACCTTAAAGATAGGAGTATTTGGGAGGTGAAAGCTCCTCAAACGTGTTCTTGGAATTGGAGAAAGCTCCTCAAGCTTCGTCCCATTGCTCGTCCCTTGATTCAGCATATCATTGGTAATGGTCTCGGCACTTTCTTGTGGTTTGATAATTGGCATCCCGATGGCCCTATTCTTTTAAATTGGAGCTCTAGGGCAATTTACGACTCAGGTCTTCCGAGTAAGGCTAAAGTCAGTTCTATTATTCTTGGTGATCAGTGGGTTTGGCCTTGCTCTATGTCGATTGACCTCCTTGAAATCAAGAACCACATGCCTTCTTACAACCCTAATTCTAGTTTGGAGGATTGTTTTAACTGGCTTCCTACACCCGATGGTATTTACACGGCAACCTCTACCATGGCTAGTCTTAAGGCCCCTCATCCTTTGGTTCCTTGGTTTGAGCTTGTGTGGTATTCACATAACATTCCAAGGATGAGCTTCATTCTTTGGTTAGCTATTAGAGGGAGACTTTCAACATTGGACCGTGTTCATCCTTATACTTATCATGCTGGTACTCTTTGTGTTTTTTGTTCCGCTTTCCCTGAGACTCATGCCCACCTTTTCTTTGAGTGTGCTTATAGCAAAGAAATATGGTCTCATTTGAAGGATAAGTGTGGCCGGCCTTGGAATGGTCAGAGATGGCCTAGTTTTATTGCTTGGGCTTCTCAACATTGGATGGGGAAATCTCCTTCCATTGTTGTTAAGAAGCTTTGTCTTGCTGTGGCGGTTTACTCTATTTGGAGAGAAAGGAACAATAGAATTTTTTGGAGCCCTCATAAGACCAGCAAAGTCGTTACCCGTTCCATTATTGATACTATTCGTAGTAGGCTCTTATCTATCAACTTGAAGGATTGGCCTCATGTTGCTTTAAAGTGGAATATTTCTATTAGTGGATTTGTTTGCCTTGTATTTTTGTTTGTTTGAGCCCTTGTTTAGCTCTTGCTTCTTATTTTTGCTCATGTTTGAGCTGGTTCGAGCTTTTGTTTTTGCTCTTGTTTTTCCTGGGGTATGCCCCTTGTATTTTGTACATTCTTTCTCTATTTCTATGATACTATTTATTTACCAAAAAAATAAAAAATAAAAAGAATGTACAAATACAAGGGGCATACCCCAGGAAACAAAGAAACCATACCACAAAGGCCCAAAACAAGCTCAATAAAAGCTCAAAAACAACAAGCTCATAAACAAGAGCTAAACAAAAGCTTTAACAAAGAAAAAAAACACAAAGAAAGAGCAAACAAACAGCCAACAACACAAGTATCATCTAGAGGTGACATTCCAATTCATAGCAATCAGAGGCCAATCCTTCAAATTGATAGAACAAAGCCGGCTATGAATAGTGTTGATAATGGTCCGGGCAACCTCTGCATTAGGCCTTCTAGAGCTCTTGAAAATACGACAATTTCGCTCTCTCCAAATAAAGTAGACAGCCACCGCAAGACAACTTTTTAGCCACAGTGGAAGGAGAGTTCCCTTTCCAATGAATGGAAATCCAATCAATAAAATCATTCCAGCTGAGACCAATCCAAGTACAACCACACTTGTTCAAGATTTGAGTCCAAATGGCTTTGCTATACAAACACTCAAAGAAAAGGTGGCCATGAGTTTCGTTTTGAGAATTGCAAAGGACACATGTAGCAATAACTTGAGGATCGTAGCGCTGAACACGGTCCAAGGTAGAAAGCCTACCTTTAATAGCCAACCAAAGGATGAAACCCATCCTCGAAATATTCTAAGGGAACCACACAATATTAAACCAAGGAACAAGAGAGTGATGGGTTCTAAGAGACTCTATAGCAGAAGCAGCAGAATAAATACCATTTGGAGAGGGGTGCCACCGAATAATATCATCTACAATGGAGTTTGGATTGTAAGAAGGCATATGACTCTTTATTTCAGCAAGATCAATTGACATAGCAACAGGCCATCTCCAATTATCACCACGGACAATGGCATTAAACTTAACATTTATAGGGAGACCAGAATCGTAGATAACACGAGGAACTCCATTTCGAACAAATAAGGAATAAAGGACGAACTAAAGGCCTAAGATGACGTAGCTTTCTCCAATTCCAAGAATAGGTATGAGGAGCTTTCACCATGGTTGTCATCGAATCTGCCTTCCATATGCTTTAGACTTGGGCAGGTTGCAGCAGAATGACCAAACGATTTACACTCCGGACAAATCTTAGGTCTCTATTGGTATTCAACCAAAATTTCCACTCTCCCCATTATTGAGCTCATCACAATCGCCCATAAGTAAATCAAAAGAATCAACTAACTTGCTAGTAGCATCAATTTCGACACAAATTCTGGCGTACGAAATTATTTTCATTGATTTAGTTAGGCTATCAGCATAAAGAGGCTTCCCAATAGCACTAGCAATATAGCTTAGCCCCTCTTCAGTCCAATATTCATGAGGAATATTAAAAAACTTGACCCATACTGGAACCTTAGAATAAGATTATTTTGCTAAAACAAGTCGAGAGTGCCATTTCTTAAGAATTATCATTCTTCCAGCAAAAAGCCATGGACCAGCCTCAAGAACTTTAGAGCAAGAGTCATCATCTGAGAACTTGAAAAATTAAAACCCTTTTTCATTCACGACCGCCTCTAGAAGACCATAATTACCCCAATCTTCTTAGCAATATTGTTAACAAGAGAGAATGGGAGCTTCTTCTCAATAAAATAACCCACCAAGCAGTTCTTCCAAGCTTTAGAGCCATCCTCTGCAACTTCCATGGGTGGAGAGACACACTTCCTATTACCACTTTGTAAGGGCTGGTAGAAATTTTGGTTCATAGGCTTACTTGTGGGGATATCCATAGTTGGACCATTGTGAGCACCTTTCAGCACATTACTATAAGAAAAAGTGCTTTTTTTCGGAAATTATAGGAGGCAATTGACCTACAACAATGTTAGCATCTTTATTCACCAAAGAATGAGTGATAGAGATACCTTTATTTTGGGAGACCTCATCAAGTTGGACCATAGAGGAGGAGTCGGGATTAACTTTCCTTTGCTGCTCCTTAGCTGATAAACCTTCAATCTCATAAGACAAACCAGCTCCATTGCAAATAGTATTGGTACCAGCTGAAATATTTTAAGTTTGAGGACTCAATCCATCTCCATGGGAAAGAGCCTTATTCGAAACCCTACTAGCTTCCAAGAGAGAGGGAAAACCAAAAAAAGAAGATATAGAACAGGGTGGATTCTCCATGATAGAACCGGAGAAACCTTGAAAAGGACATAACTCAGTCATAAACCCCAAATCACAAAGTTCTTGATTCTAGGTTGCATAGAAAATCACGATCTAAAATCTTGAAGAAGAGAAAATTAACTGAATCTAACCGGAAGAGGGCTAAAATAGCAAAACGGCGGTGAAACCCTAATAAAAAAGACAAACCAGCGCATAGATATTGAAACTGCCGTAACTCTGTGAAAAAAACGCCAAATCACGAGTTTCTTGATTCAAAGTTGCATACAATTTCACGTTCTACAACTTTAAAGAATAACATAAGCTCAGAATCAGACCAGAAGCGGCTCAGAATTGTAAAACGGCACTGAAACCCTAAAACATAAGCTCCCAACCATGCAAAGCTTTTTCGCAAGAAAACTTCTTGATTTGTCTCCTCATCCCCTAGTTAGTCATCACGGTAGCACAAGTGGAGTGACTCCACTGTTGATTGCAAGAACCTTTTGACTAATTTTGCTTGTGTGAAGGAAGTAAGCCCCTTGGAAAGGAAGCGTAGTTTTGGAAGGAACTTTTTAAGACTTGTTATTCTATGGCAAGCATAGCCATGTTTATGTTTGTTGTACATAGTGTCTTGAACTATATCTAATTTTAATGTTTAGGGGTACTTGATTCACTTATCTATTTTGCTTTGTTTAAAATGGGCATTATTGCCAATGCATGATGTATAAAGAGAATAGGTTTGGGGGTTAGGACTCAATAACATTGATTGGATTATATGGACTCAAGAATTGAGCTTGTAGCCATTTTGGTGAAGCAACTTGTGTGCAGGTTAGAAGGCTTTGGAAACAAGAGAAATAACCAGAGTCAAGGCAGATATTGAGATCTACGACATAATCTGTGACTTGGGAGTCGTAGTTTGAAGTCTTACAATTCTTTGGAGAGAATCTGAGAGTTGAAACTGTAAGATCTGCGAGCTGAACTAGTAGCGTAAGAAAGCAGAATCCTCTAGGAAGATCTGCTAGTGTGAACTATGACTTGAGGTCGTAGTGCGAAGTCGCAGAATCTGCTGGAGTGCATCTGTGAGTCAGATATGCTGGAAGGAAATAGCAAAAGAAAAGTTAGAAGTCACATAATTCGCTGGAATGCATATGCGACTTGAATCTATGAGAAGGAAGTAGCATATATTTTCTGGGAAACTTCTGCTGATTGAATATACGAGTTGATTTCGTAAAACTCACAAGCAGAAATCTCTGAAGACAATATGCGACTTGAATCTACGAGAAGGAAGTTGAAGAGGCCGTTTGTACTCAACAAAAATGTTATTTATAGTTCACTTTGAAAATGAAGTTTCACCACTTATAAATCTACTTATGATGTAAAAAACTAGTAAAACGGTAAGCAAGGGATTAGTTCCACAGGGAATTGGAGTTAATAGTTGGATTAATTAACTAATCTATAGTTGTTTGAATAGTGTATGGTTTGAGAAACCAGCAAACATAACATGTAAACTATATGTGAAAAAAATGATAGGAAAAATAGAATGCTCAACAACCTAGATAAGATAATGGAATTTAATCAATTAAGTGGAAACTAAGGAAATGATGGAGTTTCAAATGGATGATGGGCAATGCTTATCAAGCTACTCTAATGAACCAATCTCACAATTATGAACCGTTTGTAGTCTTAAGTGTGAAATGGTCGTTGAAACAAGACCAAGACACTTCCCACCATAATTCTTAACTGATAAGAGAGGGGATAAAGGTGGGATCGATTAATTACAAACCAAGGCCTAGATAATTAGGGTTGATATATCCTCCAATTATCTATCCTATTCACCTATGTGCTCTAATCAATCAAGTGTGTCAAACCAAGATCAATTGTTTCACAAATTATCCTAACAAGATTGTAATCAACTAGTGGCTTACAAAATCAATCACATAATGAATAGAATCTAATTAACGAGTGAATAGAACACAAAAGGAGATTCAATTATAATATAGCTTAAAAAAATACCCAAATCCAAATGTTCCTCACATCAATCCCCTAGATTGGGGTTTAGTTACACATAGTTACAACAAAGGAAAAACAAAAGTAAAAGAATAGGAAATCACCCTTGGGTGACCTTCTTTAGTACTTAATCCTTCATTGCCTTGTTGCTCCTTATGCAAAGAGTGGTAGATGATGAGGTGTCTAGATAGATGGATGTTAATGGGTAGTGACAAAGGTAGGGAATGTAAAGAATGGGAAGAGAGGAATGATTGGGTGAAAGTAATCTAGATTTGGTGTTGATTTTTGGGATGGAATAGGTAGTTCAAGTTTAGAAATGGATGAAGTTAAGTTAGGGAAAAATAGAGGAGATAATTTCTCTTCAAATCTCATAAATTCATGTATGGCAAAAAGCTCCTTCAAAAATTGGAGAAGACAACTGATGAGGACATGGCTAGCATGAGATCATGGAATGCAGATCCAATTCAAGTTCCCATTGGTCCAATTACAAGAGCACGTGCCAAGAAGTTCCAAAATGTGTTAAGTGGGCTGATTCGAGGGATTTGGGCTCAAGCAAGCACGTGGAGGCCTACTGATGGTGATAAACGAAATCTCCAGCCCTTAACAAGCATGATTCAAGTCCAAGAAACTCAATAGGTGAATTGGGAGTTGATTTAGGACTGAAATAAATTGTCTTTTCTTTCTTGTTGCACAATTTTAGGCTGAAATATTAAGGAATTAAGTCAGGTTTGACTTCCTTGAATTGAGGCCGAAATTATCTTAGTTTAATAATATTTTTATTTTTTTCAACTTTCCTTTTTCGTTGCCTTGGGCACAATTTTTAGGAATCATTGTTACAATCTTCGGGATTTCTAGGGCTGGTCTTCTGTGGCCTTAGTATTATGAATTGTACCCATTTTCATTCAATAAACGGCGGTTGTTTTATTCATAAAATTAGAGAGCAGTTTTTCTTTTGTTCTTTGAGAACTAATTGGAAATTATCAGATTTCTCTATGGCGTTCCTCCTTGACTTATCAATCAAGTATTCCATCCTTGATTGTAGCGTCTTCCTTTATACCAAGGTTCACATCTCGTTATAGGTGTTCGGTCGCGGTTTTCCATCCGAACCAGAGCATAGGACCGAGGTTCATATCAACAACTATTTATATTGGCTCAAGATGTTGTCCTATAACTGCCAGAAAATGCTAAGGTGTCATGTGACATGGTCACGTATTCGCAGTCTTGGAGACAGCGACAATGGCTGCGACAGACTATTATACGGTCTTCGATCTAGTTGTCGCGGTCATTTTTCATCTTTCTCACAGTCTTAGAGACAGCAACACCTAAACAACGACACTTGGATCTGAGATCTCATGAGTCAATCGCTGTTTGACCACACAACGACGCTGGACCTAATTGAATTATTGATTTTCCTCTTGTAAGTTCCTGAATTTTGATTGGCTTATTTCATGACAAACCACATTTGAGGAAGATTTTGTAATAGGTAGCTTAGGTCGTCAATGGCAAGCTTCCAAGCATCTCCGTGACTTTAAGAGCAAGTTCGAAAGGTAAATCACTTGACTTGACTCTTGAAGAGACTAGTTACACACACACAAACACACACACACACATACACACACTTTTCATGCATGTTTCATTCTCTTGCATTTGTGTTTAAAATTCTCATATGTGTGTGTTCTTCACCTCCCACACATGCACCTTGTTGTTAGAATCTAAGTGTGGTTACTTACCCAAAAAAAAGAATCTAAGTGTGGTTTTGTGTTCTGTAATTCGTTTCCCGATGCTTGATCGTAAAAGTCTGCACATGCACAATGGTGTGCTTTTTTAGAGCGATGAGTGACCACTGGAGATGATCCCAGTGCACGGGTCCTTGTGCACGGGTCTCTACCTATGCACCACCCACGTAGTGCACTCGGGTTGGTTTTCCAAGTCCCGGTGTGCTAGTCATACCAACTCAGTGGCCTTTAGTTGTTTTTCCAAGTCCCGGTTTGTTGGTAGGCCTGCGCACCTACCCACGAAGTGACTAGTTTTCAGCCTAATTTTCAAAAACGGCGTAGTTTCACTTAGGGCTTATATATGTGTTGTCTTCTCTCTTGCTCATTTTTCAAAAGTCCAAACACCTATCTTTGAAAGACTAAGTGATTTTCAAGAGAGAGAGACTCCCATGAACACTCATTTACTCAACCAAACACATTCTCATGAGCATTTAGCATCATTCAAGCATCATCCAAACATGGGTCTTCTTTGTTTCTTTGACTAGGTAATTTGAACATGCTGTAGAACTTCTTGTCACATCTTTTGTTCATGTTTCGTAGAATGAGTGCTTCAACGACTTCAAGATCAAGTTGATAGACATAGTCAATCAAAGTCATCAACTTGGTGACCCATATTGATATGAACCTCACCAAGAGTTGTGAGACCCGGAACCAATATATGGCAACGAAGGATCATTTTCTAATTCAGGTTTATAAACAAAAAACAAAGAAAATAAAGGACCGCAACCCGTTATCTATAAGGAGATAAGAACCAATGGTATCAAGAAGGTTGTAGACGCCACACTCAAGAACAAGAAAGAAGGTGAGTGATAAGTCAAGTTTGAATGCCACAAGGTATAACACTTGATAAGTTCATAGTTCAATGAAGAACCAAGACAAACGCTCTCTATCAATTTTATTTCATTCAAAGTCTAGTCTCCAATAATACATCAATATGTCCCTTAAATACTAAAAATATCTAAACCCTAGAAAGAAAGATAAAGGAAATAAAATATTCGGCAATTAATTGCCTTACAATTAGGAAAGTAAAAGAATAAAAACTAACAACTAGTTGACTTTGTTTGGGAAACAAATCATTTATTTATTTGGGAAATAATTAAAAATAGGAAATATGCTAAAATTCGGAATCCTCTAACCCTAGTTTGTATCTCACACCCAAATCAGTTCTTTATTAGGAAATATGCTGAAATTCGGACTCCTCAGCTCAAGTCTTCACGCAACAAGATAGATGGCCGAATTTGGGCCTGTTGTGATCTGTTACGGAGGATGGAGTCTTCATAATATATGTAGGGCTCGTCTTGGGCTTTCCGGAAACATATTATAATAAACGATCCAACCTCAGATGCTCTCTGTAGAGGCCGATGAAGTTCAGCTCTGATTTGGGCCGAACTTGGACTTCAGAAACTCAGAATCAGCCCATCATTAAATGCTTCTTTGATCCTCTTGGCCCCTTGTAATTGGCCCAACTAGAACATGCAATTGATCCTTTGGTGATGCTTATTGATTCTTATCACATATTCGGATAGGAGAATCAATCAAAAGATTATGAGATCTCTCCCCGATACATTTGAATCCAAGGTGACTGCTTTAGAGGAGAATAGCTCCTACAAGGATATGAAGCCGTGTGAGGTGATTGAGAGGCTTCTAGCTTATGAGTCTTGGAAGGGTCCTATCTCCACACCTCCTAAAAAGCAAAAGGGAATTGCTTTGAAAGCCTCCAAGGTTGAGAAGGTGGAAAGTGATAACTCGGACGAGGACATGGCGTTGTTGATGAGAAGATTTAAGAAGGGTTTTGGATCCAAGGTCCAAGACTTGAAGAAAAAAGCTCCCTTCAAGAAGTTTGAGCCTAGCTAAGAGAAGAGCGAAAGGAAAGGGATCCAATGTGATGTGAATAAGGGGGTTGTACCAAAGGATCCATTGCAAGTTCTATTTGGGCCAATAACAAGGGAAACAGCTAGGAGATTCAAAGATGCAATCAATGGCCTAATTCAAGACACTTGGGTTGATTCTGAATTGTTGAAGTCCAAGATGAGCTGCATGAAGACCAAGGCTTAATTAACATCATCAAGGCAATTGATTGGGCCGATTACAAAGGGCCATGACATGAGAGAGTCCATTTGCAAGGGAGGGCAATTAGTAGATGCATCAGATCATGTTCGAAGGGCAGTTTGGAGACTTCATAACTTTTGATTCCGGATGAATTAGCTAATGTGGTTTATGGTATTGGAAATATCAGCACCTTAACTTCAATTTCATAATTTGAAACAAGTCATTTGAAGGTCCGAAGAGAGAGATTTGACTGAATTCATTCTGGTGGCTAGATTCAACTAATCTACGGGATTTGAAGAGTCTTTACTTGATATCTGCATTAGCTTTATTAATTTCTTGTAATTTGTTTTGTCAATTAAGTCTCTTGTATTTCCCATGCTTGGAGGGTTGTTCCAAGGAAGCTTTATATTCGGTTCTTCTCCTTTGTAAAAAGGTTAGACTTTGATTAAATTAAAATTGAGAGTGTTTTCTCTTTGGTTCTTCATTGAACTCAGAACTTATCAAGGTTTCCTCCTTGTGGCGTTCAAAAAACCAGACTTATCACTCACCTTCGTCTCTTCTTGTGTGTGGTGTCTACAATACTTCTTGATACCGTTAGTTCTTATCTCCATATAGATAACAGGTCGCGGTCCTTTAATTTCCTTATTTTATAAACTTGATTTAGAAACGATCCTTCATTACCATATATTGGTTCCGGGTCTCACTGCTCTTGGTGAGGTTCATATCAGTTGGTATCAGAGCTTAGGCTTCTAATCAAGTTTAATCTATCCTTGTTCTTCTTCTTCTTTGATTTCGTTTGATCACAAAAAAAATAAAAATAAAAAATCATAAACTTTATTCCGTTTGATCAAGTCCAGTACTACCAAAGGCTTTGCTTTAGTCCATTTGATCAAGGTAAAAATAAATAAATAAATAAATAAAAATAATTGAAAAGTCATGTAGTTGAATCTATATCAACTATCGTTATTCCTCTCCTTGTTTTCGTGTATTGAGACTCAAAAAAAAAACATTCTGGTAATTGAATCTCGTCTTTGATATTCTGGTCCTATTAATTCACTTGTTACTTATTACTCCTTGAACTTTCTTGTGAGTGTCCATCTAAGTAAAAAAAATAAAAAATAAAAAAATAAAGAGAACTGAAAAAGTGAACAACGAGTGGAAAAAGGCAAGAGAGTGTGAGTTCATCATAGGGTAAAAGCCAAAAGAATTGAGTGAAACACGAGTGTGAGTGCCATCATCTTTGAGGGTAAACACGCGAGGGAGTGTTTGTGAGGCTTACTAAATTCTTGTTTGTTTTGCAGGTTTTAAATATGTCACATGATAACAGTCCCAAGGAAGCACCAGAAACGGTTGATCTCAACTTTTTGTATAATGCCATGAAACAACACATGGAGCGGATGGAGATTCAGTTTGGCGAGGTGAATGATAGGTTGGACAAAGTGGATCCTAGTTCACAAAGGGAGCGGCCATTCAGGGCCTCTAATGTGGAACGAAGAGAAAGGAATCCACCTAGGAATGACTATCAAGATAATTAATGGAATGACCTAGAGGAGGATGATCGCATGTCTAATATGGGTGTGGACAGATTTAGGCGTGGAATGGGAGGTAGAGAAGTTAGGTATGGGAATAGAGGAGATAGGTATGGAGAGAGGGTTTTTTTTTTGGGGTAAATAAATAGTATCATAGAAAGAGAGAAAGAATGTACAAAATACAAGGGGCATACCCCAGGAAAAACAACAGCAAAAATAAAAGCTCAAACCAGCTCAAACATACGAGCAAAAACAAGAAGCAAGAGCTAAACAAGGGCTCAAACAAACAAAAAACACAAGGCAAACGAATCAACTAATAGAAATATTCCATTTTAAAGCAACATGAGGCCAATCCTTCAAGTTGATAGATAAGAGCCTACTACGAATAGTATCAATAATGAAACGGGTAACGACTATACTGGTCTTATGAGGGCTCCCAAATATTCTATTGTTCCTTTCTCTCCAAATAGAGTAAACTGCCACAGCAAGACAAAGCTTCTTAACAACAATGGAAGGAGATTTCCCCCTCCAATGTTGAGAAGCCCAAGCAATAAAACTAGGCCATCTCTGACCATTAAGGTGATAATAACTTGGGTAGCATTAAGGTGAAGATCCCAACTTTCCAAGGGAAAACTAATCCCGAAGCTTATTTGGAGTGGGAGAAAAGAATGGAATTGGAGTTTGATTGCCATGACTATTCCGAATTGAAGAAGGTGAAATTGGCTGCCATAGAATTCACTAACTATGCTATCCTTTGGTGGGATCAACTAGTTGTGAGTAGGAGATGGAATAGAGAAAGACCAATTGAGACATGGGAAGAGATGAAAACTGTTATGAGAAGGCGTTTCATTCCAAGCCACTATTATAGGGGTTTGTTTAAAAAATTGCAAACTCTTACTCAAGGATCTAAATGTGTTGAAGACTACTACAAGGAAATAGAGATTGCCATGATTCGAGCTGATGTAGAGGAGGACCGAGAGGCTACTATGGCTAGGTTCTTGAATGGACAACACCGAGATATCACAAATGTAGTGGAGATGCAACATTATGTTGAGCTGACTGACATGGTGCACATGGCTATTAAGGTGGAACAACAGTTGAAGAGGAAGGGTTCCACACGGGCTAGGCAAAATTCGGGTTCTTCATCATCATGGAAACCAAATTGGAGCAAGAGGGAAGACCAGCCTAGTTTCATGGCCAAGGCCAAACCTTCCAAAGATCATAAGGCTGGAGGCACAGCAAATCAAGGTAAATCAGATTTTGAACCTTCTAGAAACCGAGATATTAAGTGCTTTAAGTGTTTGTAAGCAGGTCATATTGCATCTCGATGTCCAAATAAGAGAGTAATGGTTTTGAAGGATGATGGTAATATCGAATCCGAGGGTGAATCTGATGATGAGTCCATACCACCTTTGGAGGATGCAAGTGACATTGAGTATCTGGTGAATGGAGAGCTTTTGGTAGCAAGAAGATCTCTTAGTGCTCAAGCCAAGTAAGATGATGAGGTATAACGTGACAATATCTTTCACACCTGCTGCCATGTTAATAATAAGGTATGTAGCATGATTATTGATGGGGGAAGTTTTACTAATGTGGCTAGCATTAGTTTGGTGAAAAAACTGAATTTGGCCACCTTGAAGCATCCGAAACCTTATAAGTTACAATGGTTGAATGATAATAGGGAAATCAAGGTGACTAAACAGGTGTTGGTGTCATTTTCGATTGGAAAATACAAAGATGAAGTCATTTGTGACGTGGTACCAATGAATGCAAGCCATATCCTTTTGGGGAGACCATGGCAATTTGATAGACATGTAACACATGATGGATATACCAATAGATACTCCTTTATACTCAATGAAAAGCCAATCACTCTTGTACCCTTAACCCCAAGACAAGTATATGAAGATCAAGTGAGGTTAAACAAAGAGAGAGATGTAAAAAAGGAGAGTGAGAGTTCAAAAGAAAGAGAGACAGAAGAAAAAGAGACCGAAACTGCAAAAAAAGAAAGAAAGAGTGACAAAGAGAGTAAACATGTGAGCTTCTATGCAAGAGGGAGTGAGATCAAAAAGGCTTTGTTTTCAAATGAGCCAATGATTGTACTTTTGTACAAAGAGGCTTGTTTTAACACTAATGAAATTAACCCTTCTGATTGCAATGAATTGGAATGTCACCTCTAGATGATACTTGTGTTTTTGGCTGTTTGTTTGCCCTTTCTTTTGTGTTTTTGCTTTGTTAAAGCTTTAGTTTAGCTCTTGTTTATGAGCTTGTTGTTTTTGAGCTTTTGTTGGGCTTGTTTTGGGCCTTTGTGCTCTGGTTTCTTTGTTTCCTGGGGTATGCCCCTTGTATTTGTACATTCTTTCCTCTTTCTATGATACTATTTATTTACCCAAAAAAAAATAAAGAAATTAACCCTTCTTTGCCTAGTGTTGTTGTTTCACTTTTGCAGGACTTTGATGAGGTGTTTCCTGAAGAGATACCTATTGGTTTACCACCAATAAGTGGAATTAAGCATCAAATTGATTTTGTACCCGGAGCACCCATCCCAAATAGACCCGCATACAAAAGTAATCCCGAGGAGACAAAGGAACTTCAAAGGCAGGTTAGTGAGCTCATGGAAAAGTGGTATGTGCATGAGAGCATGAGTCCTTGTGCGAAAAAAGGATGGAACATGGAGGATGTGTGTCAATTGTCGTGCCATCAACAATATCACTGTAAAGTATCGATATCCTATTCCTAGATTAGATGATATGCTTGATGAATTGTATGGTTCATGTGTTTTCACTAAAATTGATCTTAAAAGTGGATATCATCAAATTAGGATGAAAGAAGGTGATGAATGGAAAATTGCTTTCAAAACAAAATATGGTTTATATGAGTGGTTAGTGATGCCTTTTGGGTTAACTAATGCACCGAGTACGTTCATGAGGTTAATGAACCATGTTTTGCTGGCTTTTATTGGAAAATTTGTTGTTGTTTACTTTGATGACATTCTAATTTATAGCAAAAACTTGGATGAGTATGTTAAACATTTAAAACTTGTTTTAGGTGTTTTAAGAACAGAAAAGTTGTTTGCTAATCTCAAAAAGTGTACCTTTCGCACGGATAAGCTTATATTTATGGGTTTTGTTGTTAGTGCTAAGGGGATTGGGGTTGATGAAGAGAAGGTTAAGGCAATCAAGGTGTGGCCGAAACCTACAAATGTAGGACAAGTGAGAAGCTTTCATGGGTTAGCTAGTTTCTATAAGAGGTTTGTGAAGGATTTTAGTAGTATAGCTGCACCTTTAACTGAAGTTATCAAAAAGAATGTGGGTTTTAAGTTTGGTAATGAGCAAGAAAAGATATTTAACTTGATTAAGGAAAAATTAACTAATGCACATTTGCTTGCTTTGCCTGATTTTGCTAAAGCTTTTGAGATTGAGTATGATGCTTCAGGAATAGGTATTGGAGCTGTTCTAATGCAAGAATGACGTCCCATTGCATTTTTTAGTGAGAAGATAAGTGGAGCAGCCTTGAACTGTCATACATATGACAAAGAGATGTATGCTTTGATTAGAGCATTGGAAACTTGGCAACACTAAATAAAGCTCCAGGGCCTGATGGTTTTAATGCCCATTTCTTTAAAAAGACATGGGATATAGTTGGTGGAGACGTGATCAACGCTGTTCAAGAATTTTTTCGAACTGGTCATCTTCTCAAAGAGCTCAATACAACGATCTTAGCTTTGATTCCTAAAGTTCCAAATCCTTCTAGAATGACGGACTTTAGACCGATCTCTTGTTGCAATACTCTCTATAAGATCAACGCGAAGATCATTGCTAATAGGATTAAGATCATCCTTCCTGACATTATAAGCTCTCCGCAATCAGCTTTTGTGGCTGGAAGACGGATTGGTGATAATATCCTTCTTGTCCAAGAGCTTATGAGGAATTACCATAAAGATGATGGCTCTCACAAGTGTTCTATGAAGGTGGATTTAATGAAGGCCTTTGACACGGTGGAATGGGACTTCTTGTTAGAGACACTTGCTGTTTTTCATGTTCCTTCGAAGGTTATTAACTGGATTAAGGCGTGCATCACAACTCCTAAGTTCTCTATTTCTATAAATGGTGAGCTTGCTGGTTTCTTTCATAGTAAGAGGGGGCTTCGTCAAGGTGATCCTATGTCTCCCTATCTCTTTGTTATTGCGATGGAGGTTCTCACTAACTTATTAGCCAAGCACATTCAAGATTCCCCTCACTTCAAATTTCACTAGAAGTGTGACAAGATTAAGCTATCTCACCTTTGTTTTGTGGACGATCTTATTATGCTTTGTCATGGTTCTACTCCTTCTGCTACTGTTCTCAAGAAGTCTCTTGATGGTTTCTCTTCTCTCACGGGACTCAAAGCTAATCCGGCCAAGAGTAATATTTTTCTTTCCGGGGTGCATAATGACAGTAGGCAGCAGCTCATCAATATTTTTGGCTATAATGTTGGCTCGCTTCCTATCAGGTATTTGGGGATTCCAATCATTTCTTCAAAGTTAAGTCAACTTGATTGCTCTCCTCTTTTGGTTAAAGTTTCGACCACAATTTCTTCTTGGATGAATCATTGTCTTTCATATGCGGGTCGGTTGCAACTTATTATCTCAGTTTTGTCTAGTATTCAAGTTTTTTGGGCTAGTCACCTTTGTCTTCTTTCAAAGGTTCTGAGGAATATTGAGCAGAAGCTTTGCTCCTTTTTGTGGAAAGGTGTTGATGGAAATTGAAAAGGGGCGAAAGTTGCTTGGGCTGATATATGTCTTCCTAAAAATGAGGGCGGTCTGGGCATCAAGAATCTCATTTCTTGGAATAAAGCTCTAATGATTCGGCATCTGTGGAATCTAGTGCATGGTTCTAATAACCTCTAGTCTACATGGATTCAACCCCATCACCTCAAAGATAGAAGTATTTGGGAGGTGAAAGCTCCTCAAACGTGTTCTTGGAATTGGAGAAAGCTCCTCAAGCTTCGTCCCATTGCTCGTCCCTTGATTCAGCATATCATTGGTAATGGTCTCGGCACTTCCTTGTGGTTTGATAATTGGCATCCCGATGGCCATATTCTTTTAAATTGGAGCTCTAGGGCAATTTACTACTCAGGTCTTCCAAGTAAGGCTAAAGTCAGTTCTATTATTCTTGGTGATCAGTGGGTTTGGCCTTGCTCTATGTCGATTGACCTCCTTGAAATCAAGAACCACATGCCTTCTTACAACCCTAATTCTAGTTTGGAGGATTGTATTAAGTGGCTTCCTACACCTGATGGTATTTACACGGCAACCTCTACCATGGCTAGTCTTAAGGCCACTCATCCTTTGGTTCCTTGGTTTGAGCTTGTGTGGTATTCACATAACATTCCAAGGATGAGCTTCATTCTTTGGTTAGCTATTAGAGGGAGACTTTCAATGTTGGACCGTGTTCATCCTTATACTCCTCATGCTGGTACTCTTTGTGTTCTTTGCTCCGCTTTCCCTGAGACTCATGCCCACCTTTTCTTTGAGTGTGCTTATAGCAAAGAAATATGGTCTCATTTGAAAGATAAGTGTGGCCGGCCTTGGAATGGTCAGAGATGGCCTAGTTTATTGCTTGGGCTTCTCAACATTGGAGGGGGAAATCTCCTTCCATTATTGTTAAGAAGCTTTGTCTTGCTGTGGCGGTTTACTCTATTTGGAGAGAAAGGAACAATAGAATATTTGGGAGCCCTCATAAGACCAGCAAAGTCATTACCCGTTCCATTATTGATACTATTCGTAGTAGGCTCTTATCTATCAACTTGAAGGATTGGCCTCAAGTTGCTTTAAAGTGGAATATTTCTATTAGTTGATTTGTTTGCCTTGTATTTTTGTTTGTTTGAGCCCTTGTTTAGCTCTTGCTTCTTATTTTTGCTCATGTTTGAGCTGGTTTGAGCTTTTGTTTTTGATATTGTTTTTACTAGGATATGCCCCTTGTATTTTGTACATTCTTTCTCTTATTCTATGATACTATTTATTTACCCCAAAAAAAAAAAAAAAAAAACTTGGCAACACTACCTTTGGCCGAAGGAATTTGTGATTCACACAGATCATGAGTCATTGAAGCATTTAAAAGGGCAACACAAGTTGAATAAGAGACATGCCAAGTGGGTGGAATTCATAGAAACATTTTCATATGTGATCAAGTACAAAAAGGGTAAGGAAAACGCGGTCGCTGATGCTTTGTCTTGAAGGTACATTTTACTTTCTACTTTGGATGCTTGATTGTTTGGTTTTGATTACATCAAATAATTGTATGCGGAAGATTCTGATTTTGGTAATGTATTCAATGCATGTGAAAAAGTAGCTTCTGGTAAGTTTTATAGGCATGATGGATTTTTGTTTAGAGAAACTAAGTTGTGTGTACCTAAGAGTTCTTTGTGTGAATTACTTGTTAGAGAAGCTCATGGGGCAGGTTTGATAGGGCATTTTGGTATAGCCAAGACACTAGATGTTTTGCATGAACACTTCTTTTGGCCTCATATGAAACGTGATGTAGAAAGAATTTGTGAGAAATGCATTACGTGTAGACAAGCTAAGTCTAAGACTAAGCCTCATGGTTTGTATACTCCTTTGCCTATACCTAAAGGACCTTGGATTGATATTCCTATGGATTTTGTGTTGGGTTTGCCTAGGTCAAAAAAGGGTAGGGATTCTATATATGTGGTTGTTGATAGGTTTTCTAAAATGGCACATTTCATTCCTTGTCATAAAACTGACGATGCCTCACATATTGTTGATTTGTTTTTCAAAGAAATTGTTAGATTGCATGGCATGCCTAAAACCATTGTTTCGGATAGAGATGCTAAGTTCTTAAGCTACTTTTGGAAGACTTTGTGGGGTAAGTTAGGAACTAAACTTTTATTTTCTACTACTTGTCATCCACAATCTGATGGTCAAACCTAAGTGGTTAATATGACTTTGTCTACTTTGTTACGTGCTATCATACAAAAGAACTTGAAAACATGGGAAGATTGTTTGCCGCATGTAGAATTTGCTTATAATAGGAGTGTACATTCTGCAACTCAATTTTCACCTTTTGAAATTGTGTATGGTTTTAGTCCGTTAACTCCATTAGATTTAATTCCTTTACCTGTGAATAAGCATGTTAACTTGGATGGGAAGGAAAAGGCAGATTTTGTTAAGCAAATCCATGAAAAGACTCAGCAAAACATCGAGAGGAGAACTGAGCAATATGTCAACCAAGCTAATAAAGGGCGCAAGAAAGTTGTGTTTGAACCAGGTGATTGGGTATGGTTGCATATGAGGAAGGAACGATTTCCAACTCAACGGCGTTCTAAACTACTTCCAAGGGGAGATGGTGATACGAATCAAGATGCATCATCGAAGGATCCATTACATGTTCCAGTTGGGCCAATTACAAGGGCCAAGAGGATTAAAGATGATGAGAATAAAGGGGCTGCACCAAGGGATCCATTGCATGATCTCGGTTCAAGACACAAAGAGACTTCAAATTATCACTTTAATATGTTAATCACCAGGTCATGTTCGAGGGGCAGTTTTGTGACTTCATAACTTTTGATTTTGGATGAAATATGATATTGAAAAGATCAGCACCTTAGATTGATTCAACATAATGCCCATGCTAGTTTGTTTCACTTGCATCCCTAGAAAGTAATTTAACTCACCCACCATACTCATTTCAAACTCACTTGACATCACACTTACAAATTCATCAACCTTGGTTTTATTGGTAGACCCAAAAACAATGTCATCAACATATATTTGTGCAACAAAAATATCATGATCATGATGTTTGATAAACAAAGTTCTATCAATGCCACCTCTCCTATAGTTGTTGTCAATAAGGTATTGAGTCAACCTATCATACCAAGCTCTTAGAGCTTGCTTAAGGCCATAGAGGGCCTTTTTCAATTTAAACACATGATTAGGAGAGTGTGGGTTAACAAAACCCTTAAGTTGTTCAACATACACTTCTTCTTGAAGGTATCCACTGAGGAAAGCACTTTTGACATCCATTTGAAACAATTTGAACTTTTTAACACAAGCAATGTACAACAAACTCTATCTCCTTCAACGGTGAGCTAGCTGGTTTTTTCTTTGGAAAAAGGGGTCTTCCGCAAGGGGATCCTATGTCCCCCTACCTCTTTGTTATTGCAATGGAAGTTCTATCTAAAATTCTAGCCATGCACATTGCGGACTCTCCTAGCTTCAAGTTTCATTGGAAGTGTGATAAGATAAAGCTTTCCCACCTTTGTTTTACTGATGACCTAATTATGCTATGCGATGGCTCCCTCCCCTTCTTCAGCTCAAGTCCTTAAGGCTGCCCTTGATGAGTTCTCCTTGCTATCGGGCCTTATTACTACTCATGCCAAGAGCAACATCTTCACTTCGGGTTTATCCTCTACTACAAATCAACAACTTATTAACCTCTTTGGTTATACGGTTGGTTCTTTTCCCATTCGTTATCTAGGTATCCTGATCATCTCTACTAAGCTTTGTCTTCGTGATTGCTCCCCCCTTGTGGACAAAGTCTCGAGCAGACTTTCTTCTTGGCTGAACCGCGGCCTTTCTTATGCTGGTCACTTGCAGCTCATTGTTTCGGTCTTGTCTAGTTTACAAGTTTTTTGGGCTAGTTATCTTTGCCTCCCTATCAAGATTTTGAAGATTATAGAACAGAAATTCAGAAGTTTCTAGTGGAAAGGGGTTGAAGGTGATAGCAAGGGTGCAAAAATTTCTTGGTTTGATATTTGTCTCCCTAAGAAAGAGGGTGGTCTTGGAATCAAAGACCTCTCTTCTTGGAACAAGGCATTGATGATTTTTATTTATGGTACGAATAACCTCTGGTCTTCTTGGATCAAAGCCTATCACCTCAAAGGCTCTAACCTATGGGAGGCTAAAGCTCCTTATACCTACTCTTGGAATTGGAGGAAACTCCTCCATCTTCGGCCTATTGTTCATCCTTTAATTCAGTACTTCATTGGCAATGGTTCTAGTACTTCCTTATGGTTTGCAAATTGGCATCCGGATGGTCCTCTCCTTTCGAAATGGAGCCCCCATGTGGTCTATGACTCTGGCCTTCCTATCAATGCAGCGGTTAATGCCATTGTTCTTGGTGATTCTTGGAGATGGCCTGCTTATATGTCTTGTTGAAATTAGAAGTCGTATGCCTACTTACAATCCTAACTCCAATCTAGAGGATAGTATACGGTGGCTCCCTTCTTCTAACGGTATTTACTCAGCCTCTTCTGCTTTGGCTTCTCTTAGAGCCTCTCAACCTCTTGTTCCTTGGTTCAAGCTGGTTTGGTTCCCTCAAAACATTCCGAGAATGAGTTTCATCCTTTGGATGGCTGTTAGAGGTAGGCTCTCAACCCGTGACAGCATTTATAAATATGACCCTAGGGCTGTTACTACTTGTGTTCTTTGCAACTCCCATCTTGAGTCTCATGCTCACCTATTCTTTGAGTGTTTATTCAGTAGATCCATTTGGACTCAACTTCTGAACTATGTTGGGTCTCCTTGGAATGGCCTTTGTTGGAATACTTTCATTGCTTGGGCATCCACTCATTGGAGAGGGGACACCCCTATTATTGTTGCAAAGAAGCTTTGTCTTGGGGTTGCTGTGTATCATATTTGGAGGGAGCGCAATTGTCGCATTTTTGAAGGCACCAAAAAGACTAGTTCAGTTGTTGCGCGCGCCATCATTGACACCATTCGTTGCCAGCTCTTTTCTATCAATCTAAAGGATCACCCGCTTATTGCTTTGAATTGGAATGTCAATGCTAATTGATTTTAGAGTTGTGTTATTGTTTGTTGCTTGCACTTGTGTTTGTGCTTGTTTTGAGCGATTGTCTAGCTCTTGCTTTCATGTTTGCTCGTGTGTTTGAGCTTGTTTTGAGCCTTTGTTTATCTCTTGCTTTGCTTCCTGGGGTATTCCCCTTGTATTTGTACATTCTTTCTCTCTTTCTATGATACTATTTACTTACCCAAAAAAAAAAAAAAATGGACAACAAAAGTCTAATGGACTCGAGACGTGCAACGGGTGCAAATATCTCATCAAAATCTACACCCTCAACTTTAGTGTAACCTTAAGCCACTAGCCTAGCTTTATTCATCATAATTTTGTCACATTCATCGGTCTTATTCCTAAACACCCACTTAGTGCCAATCACATTAATGTCTTTAGGCCTAGGAACTAAGGACCACACTTCATTCCTCTCAAATTCATTTAATTCATCTTGCATAGCCCAAACTCAATATTCATCAACTATTGTCTCATTAATATTTTTGGGTTTAATTTGAGAAGTGTAGCAAGCAAATGAAATTTGGTTAGCTAGTTGGTTCCTAGTTCTAACCCCTTCATTCAAATCACTTATGATGTCTTCTTGATAGTGTGAGTTTCTAAGTCTAAAGTGAGAACATTCAACAACTTGGTCATCTTGTTGATTATCATTTAAAGCATTTTCAACCTCTTGACTTCCTACTCCAACATCACCGTCATTTTCATTGTTATGACTAGACTCAGTTTGTTGATACGAATCAAGTTGCATCATCGAAGGATCCATTACATGTTCCAGTTGGGCCAATTACAAGGGCCAAGAGGGTTAAAGATGATGAGAATAAAGGGGCTGCACCAAGGGATCCATTGCATGATCTCGGTTCAAGACACAAAGAGACTTCAAATTATCACTTTAATTTGTTAATCACCAGGTCATGTTCGAGGGGCAGTTTTGTGACTTCATAACTTTTGATTTCGGATGAAATAGTTGACGTGGATTATGATATTGGAAAGATCAGCACCTTAACTTCAATTTCGTCTTTTGAAGCAAGTCATTTGAAGGTCCCAAGAGAGAGTTATGACTGAATTCATTCTGGTGGCCAGATTCAACCAATCTACGGGATTTGAAGAGTTCTACTTGATATCAGCATTAGCTTTATTATTTTCTTGTAATTTGCATTGTCAATTAAGTCTCTTGTGTTTCCTATGCTTGGAGGGTTGTTCCAAGGAAGCTTTATATTATGTTCTTCTCCTTTGTAAAAATTATTAAGACTTTGATTATATTAAAATTGAGAGTGTTTTCATCCTTCCTGACATTATAAGCTCTCCGCAATCAGATTTTGTGGCTGGAAGACGGATTGGTGATAATATCCTTCTTGCCCAAGAGCTTATGAGGAATTACCATAAAGATGATGGCTCTCCCAAGTGCTCTCTGAAGGTGGATTTAATGAAGGCCTTTGATACGGTGGAATGGGACTTCTTGTTAGAGACCCTTGCTGTTTTTCATGTTCCTTCGAAGGTTATTAACTGGGTTAAGGCGTGCATCACAACTCCTAAGTTCTCTATTTCTATAAATGGTGAGCTTGCTGGTTTCTTTCATAGTAAGAGGGGGCTACGTCAAGGTGATCCTATGTCTCCCTATCTCTTTGTTATTGCCATGGAGGTTCTCACTAAGTTATTAGCCAAGCACATTCAAGATTCCCCTCACTTTAAATTTCATTGGAAGTGTGACAAGATTAAGCTATCGCACCTTTGTTTTGCGGACGATCTTATTATGCTTTGTCATGGTTCTACTCCTTCTGCTACCATTCTCAAGAAGTCTCTTGATGATCTCTCTTCTCTCTCGGGCCTCAAAGCTAATCTAACCAAGAGTAATATTTTTCTTTATGGGGTGCATAATGACAGTAGGCAGCAGCTCATCAATATTTTTGGCTATACCATTGGATCGTTCCCTATCAGGTATTTGGGGATTCCAATCATTTCTTCAAAGTTAAGTCATCTTGATTGCTCTCCTCTTTTGGTTAAAGTTTCGACCAGAATTTCTTCTTGGATGAATCGTTTTCTTTCATATGCGGGTCGGTTGCAACTTATTATCTCGGTTTTGTCCAGTATTCAAGTCTTTTGGGCTAGTCACCTTTGTTTTCCTTCAAAGGTTCTGAGGAATATTGAGCAGAAGCTTTGCTCATTTTTGTGGAAAGGTGTTGATGGAAATTGTAAAGGGGCGAAAGTTGCTTGGGCTGATATATGTCTTCCTAAAAATGAGGGTGGTCTTGGCATCAGGGATCTCGTTTCTTGGAATAAAGCTCTAATGATTCGACATTTGTGGAATTTAGTGCATGGTTCTAATAACCTCTGGTCTACTTGGATTAAGACCCATCATCTTAAAGATAGGAGTATTTGGGAGGTGAAAGCTCCTCAAACGTGTTCTTGGAATTGGAGAAAGCTCCACAAGCTTCGTCCCATTGCTCATCCCTTGATTCGGCATATCATTGGTAATGGTCACGGCACTTCCTTGTGGTTTGATAATTGGCATCCCGATGGCCCTATTCTTTTAAACTGGAGCTCTAGGGCAATTTATGACTCAGGTCTTGGGAATAAGGCTAAAGTCAGTTCTATTATTCTTGGTGATCAGTGGGTTTGGCCTTGCTCTATGTCGATTGACCTCCTTGAAATCAAGAACCGCATGCCTTCTTACAACCCTAATTCTAGTTTGGAGGATTGTATTAAGTGGCTTCCTACACTTGATGGTATTTACACCACAGCCTCTACCATGGCTAGTCTTAAGGTTCCTCATCCTTTGGTTCCTTGGTTTGAGCTTGTGTGGTATTCACATAACATTCCAAGGATGAGCTTCATTCTTTGGTTAGCTATTAGAGTGAGACTTTCAACGTTGGACCGTGTTCATCCTTATACTCCTCATGTTGGTACTCTTTGTGTTCTTTGCTCCGCTTTCCCTGAGACTCATGCCCACCTTTTCTTTGAGTGTGCTTATAGCAAAGTCATATGGTCTCATTTGAAGGATATGTGTGGTCGGCCTTGGAATGATCAGAGATGGCCTAGTTTTATTGCTTGGGCTTCTCAACATTGGAGGGGGAAATCTCCTTCCATTGTTGTTAAGAAGCTTTGTCTTGCTGTGGCGGTTTACTCTATTTGGAGAGAAAGGAACAATAGAATATTTGGGAGCCCTCATAAGACCAGCATAGTCATTACCTGTTCCATTATTGATACTATTCGTAGTAGGCTCTTATCTATCAACTTGAAGGATTGGTCTCATGTTGCTTTAAAGTGGAATATTTCTATAAGTTGATTCGTTTGCTTTGTGTTTTTTTGTTTGTTTGAGCCCTTGTTTAGCTCTTGCTTCTTGTTTTTGCTCGAATGTTTGAGCTGGTTTGAGCTTTTGTTTTTGCTCTTGTTTTCCTGGGGTATGCCCCTTGTTTTTTGTACATTATTTCTCTCTTTCTATGATACTATTTATTTACCCAAAAAAAAAAATTGAGAGTGTTTTCTCTTTGGTTCTTCATTGAACTCAGAACTTATCAAGGATTCCTCCTTGTGGCGTTCAAAACTAGACTTATCACTCACCTTCGTCTCTTCTTGAGTGTGGCGTCTACAATACTTCTTAATACCGTTGGTTCCTATCTCCATATAGATAACGGGTCGCGTTCCTTTAATTTCTTTATTTCATAAACTTGATTCAGAAAATGATCCTTCGTTACCATAAATTGGTTCCGGGTCTCACTGCTCTTGGTGAGGTTCATATCAGTTGGCCCATTTCAAGTGATTGAAAGGATCAATGATAATGCCTACAAGCTAGATCTCCCATGTGAGTATAATGTTAGTGCTAGCTTTAATGTTTTTGATTTGTCTTCTTTTGATGTAGATGACGATTTGAGGACAAATCCTTTTCAAGAGGGAGGGAATGATGTGAATAAGGTGGTTGTACCAAAGGATCCATTGCAAGTTCCATTTGGGCCAATAACAAGGGCAAGAGCTAGGAGATTCAAAGATGCAATCAATGGCTTGATTCAAGACACTTAGGCTGATTCTGAATTGTTGAAGTCCAAGATGAGCCCACATGAAGACCAAGGCTTAATTAACATCATCAAGGCAATTGATTGGGCTGACTACAAGGGGCCATGACATGGGAGAGTCCATTTGCAAGGGAGGGCGATTAGTAGATGCATCAGATCATGTTCGAAGGGCAGTTTGGAGCCTTCATAACTTTTGATTCCGGATGAATTAGCTGACATGGTTTATGGTATTGGAAAGATCAGTACCTTAACTTTAATTTTGTATTTTGAAACAAGTCATTTGAAGGCCCGAAGAGAGAGATATGACTGAATTCATTCTGGTAGCTAGATTCAACTAATCTACGGGATTTGAAGAGTCTTTACTTGATATCTGCATTAGCTTTATTATTTTCTTGTAATTTGCTTTGTCAATTAAGTCTCTTGTATTTCCCATGCTTGGAGGGTTGTTCCAAGGAAGCTTTATATTTGGTCCTTCTCCTTTATAAATAGGTTAGACTTTGATTAAATTAAAATTGAGTGTTTTCTCTTTGGTTCTTCATTGAACTCAGAACTTATCAAGGATTCCTCATTGTGGTGTTCAAAAACCAGACTTATCACTCACCTTCGTCTCTTCTTGAGTGTGGCATCTACAATACTTTTTGATACCGTTGGTTCTTATCTCCATATAGATAACGGGTCGTGGTCCTTTAATTTTTTTTTTTTTTTTTTGAGTAAGTAAATAGTATCATAGAAAGAGAGAAAGAATGTACAAATACAAGGGGAAAACCCCAGGAAGCAAAGCAAGAGCTAAACAATGGCTCAAAACAAGCTCAAACACATGAGCAAACATGAAAGCAAGAGCTAGACAAGGGATCAAAACAAGCACAAAGACAAGAGCAAGCAACAAACAAGAACACAACTCTAAACTCAGTTAGCATTGACATTCCAATTCAAAGCAATAAGTGGGTGATCCTTTAGATTGATAGAAGAGAGCCGGCAGCGAATGGTGTCAATAATGGAGCGCGCAACAACTGAACTAGTATTTTTGGTGCCTTCAAAAATGCGACAATTGCGCTCCCTCCAAATATGATACACAGCTACTCTAATACAAAGCTTCTTTGCGACATTAATAGGGGTGTCCCCTCTCCAATGGGTGGATGCCCAAGCAATAAAAGCATTCCAACAAAGGCCATTCCAAGGAGACCCACAATAGTTCAGAAGTTGAGTCCAAATGGATCTACTGAATAAACACTTAAAGAACAGGTGAGCATGAGACTTAAGATGGGAGTTGCAAAGAACACAAGTAATAACAGCCCTTGGGTCATATTTATGAATGCGGTCACGGGTTGAGAGCCTACCTCTAACAGCCATCCAAAGTATGAAACTCATTCTCGGAATGTTTTGAGGGAACCAAACCAGCTTAAACCAAGGAACAAGAGGTTGAGGGGCTCTAAGAGAAGCCAAAGAAGAAGAGGCTGAGTAAACACCATTAGAAGAAGGGAGCCATCGAATATTATCCTCTAGATTGGAGTTAAGATTGTAAGTAGGCATATGACTTCTAATTTCAACAATATTAATGGACATAGCAGCAGGCCATCTCCAAGAATCACCGAGAACAATTGCATTAACCGCTGCGTTGATAGGAAGACCAGAGTCATAGACCACACGGGGGCCCCATTTCGAAAGGAGAGGACCATCAGGATGCCAATTGTCAAACCATAAGGAGGTATTATAACCATTGCCAATGAAGTGTTGGATTAAAGGACAAACAATAGGCCGAAGATGGAGGAGTTTCCTCCAATTCCAAGAGCAGGTTTGAGGAGCTTTAGCCTCTCATAGGTTAGTGCCTTTGAGGTGATAGGCTTTGATCCAAGAAGTCCAAAGATTATTAGTGCCATAAACCAGGTTCCAGATGTGCCTAATCATTAGCGCCTTATTCCACGACGAGAGATCCTTGATTCCACGACCACCCTTTTTCTTTGGAATACAAATATTAGACCAAGCGATTATAAAACCTTTGCTGTTACCCTCAACCCCATTCCATAAAAAACTTCAGAATTTCTGCTCAATGCTCTTCAAGATCTTCTTTGGGAGACAAAGATGACTAGCCCAAAAGACTTGGATACTGGTTAAGACCGAGATAATAAGTTGAAGACGACTAGCATAAAAGAGGCACCGATTCAACCAAGAAGAAAGTGTACTCGAGACCTTATCCACAAGGGGAGAGCAATCACACAAATTCAGTTTTGTGGAGATGATAGGAATTCCCAAATAGCGAATAGGAAGGGAGCCAACCGTGTAACCAAAAAGGTTGATGAGCTGCTGACTAATAGCATTGGGCACTCCAGAAGTGAAAATGTTGCTCTTAGCATGATTAGCACAAAGACCCGAAAACAAATAGAACTCATCAAGGGCTGATTTGAGAACAAGAGCTGAATGATAGGATCCATGGCAAAGCATAATGAGATCATCAGCAAAGCAAAGGTGGGATAGCTTTATCTTATCACATTTCCAATGATATTTGAAGTTAGGAGAGTTCGCAATATAATTGGCCAGAAGCTTAGAGAGGACCTTCATTGCAATAACAAAGAGATACGGAGACATGGGGTCCCCTTGCCGAAGACCCCTCTTTCCAGAGAAGAAACCAGCAAGCTCACCATTAATAGAGATAAAGAACTTGCGGTCCTTTAATTTCTTTATTTCATAAACTTGTATCCTTGCAACATAGATTCTATAATAAAATAATTATGCTCTGAGGTGATCAATCAAAGAAACATAATAATAGAATAACAATTCTTATGGAGAAATTGAAATCATCATGTTGAGAAAATAATGCTTCATTAAACAAGACTTAACTATGGAATTGAATTCATGTTTAGGGCTTCAAGAGAGCCCTAACCAACAAGAAAAATAAATAAAAACATCTAATCTAAAGAAAGGTAGAAGAAGAGAATGTTGCTTGAGTCTTCAATCTTGAACAATGAATCTCTCACCTGTCTCTTAAAGAAGCTCTTGTTATTTATGGGTGATTCTCCTTATAGATTCCCAATTTGCTTTAATGTAGGAAACACACCAAGTAGGAAGACAATTTAAACAAGGAATGATAATCCTTTCCTAACTTGGATTTCCTCTTTTGATGATTGACTCCAAATTTGAGTTTAGGAGATTTCCCAAACATGTCTTGATCTTTTAAAGTCATTAGGATTTGATATGGGAAACTTTGGGATGAATCTGGAATTTGGGTGAAAAGTGACTTGAAAAGCGACAGTCACCATAGAAGCTGCTTATTTCTTAGGTAAATGAGGAGAGAAAAACAAAGAGAGATGTGACTTCTGAAGCGACTTCCCACAAGTCACCATGGAAGTCGCTTTTTCCTCTGGCAAGGCTAGTAAACTTCAAAATGCATGGCTTTGCTCCAAACAACATTAGAAATCATCTTTTTGTCTTCAAACTCACTCAAAGAGCTATCTTCTACACAATCTCAACAAACACATTAAAGTATTCAATTATACTCCAGAACATAACATAAAACATAGGAATTAGGGGTCTAAATATCAACATTTATCGACCTAACATCAGCTTGCAAGTGGCTCTCATCCAAAACTTTTCCCCACTATATAAACACATTTTTATTTTGCAAAAAGTGTGCTAGTAACTTTAGGAACCTTAGTAACCCTTTTTCACAATCATTTTACTTTTGAAAACACTTTAGATTAAACACTTTATTTTTCTTTATAAGTTTTAGTTTGAATCACTCTTAGAATCTTCTAGACAAGTTTGAAAGCTACTTTTGGACATCAAGAAAGGATTTGTTGAGCAAGGCTAGAGAGAAGCATCCAAGAACCACAATTAGCTTTCTTTATCTTTTTCTTTCCTTTCCTTGTACTTTCATTGTAATGAGTAGCTAAATCTCACTTGTTGAGGGATTAGTGTTGGTATATATGTGAACACCGTTTTTGTAATCACCTAATCTATCTAGTTTTCTATCCATTAAGTTTGCACTTATTCTAAATATTTCTTCATGAGTAATGTTAAATTGAAATTCTATTTGATATGCAAGCATGATATTTTAGTGCATGAGGAGTTAAACCTTTTATATAGTTGAAAAAACTTGTTAGGTTTGTCTTGAAGCTCTAAAGAAGATAATCATTTTAACCATCCTATCTCTAGGTTTGTTTAATTTGATTGAAGAGGCTTTTTATGTGATTAACGAGTAAACTTGCCTTATTTCTTAGTAATGGATTTAATTGGATTTTAGATTAGGTGGTGAAATCGGTAGTAACATTACGCTTCATTAACTCCCCAACGTCTTTTATTATTGAATTACCTAATCCCTTCATTAAATCTTAGTCAAATTACTTGATTCTACTAGATACTTGTAGACTAGTTGGTTATAACTTATCATATCCGTTAGATTAATTCTTAGTTGAATTAGAATAGTTTTTAGTAAGAAAGATTAGGCTAAATGCTTTTAGAATATACTTCCTCGTGGGAATGATAACCCTTACTTGTGTCCACTTTACTATTCAGCGATCCATACACTTGCAAAGGATTGTAGACTCACACGCTTCATATATTTCATTTGCGTAATATTAGACAGAGGTACGCCCAAAGTGTGTCATTCCTTAGTGTCAATCTCGGTTAACCGGACTAGAGGAGACCCGGTACCACCATATTCCAAGCAATTCCACCCAGATCCAGATCCTTAACTGGATCAAATATAGTGCCATAACCTCAATAGAACTAAGTCGACCTCCTACCTAGTCCAAACCTACCGCGGGGCACCCGTACCCCGTGGTCAACTAGTATCCCAAAGGTCAAACCCGATTTTCCAGATGACAAAATCTATTTTGTTTAATTCAAAAAAACTCTATTGTGTTTAATCTTAAAAATAAAAATAAAAAATAAAAAATAAAAGTTGGTATGTTTAATCTTGGATTAAACAAACTAGTTTAGTCTTTTTTTTTTTTTATATATATTCTTTTTAAGCACGCTAGTTTAAAAACTCTATCATGTTTCTTTTTCTTCCGATGGAGGTCTCTACGCAATTCCATTAATGGAGATCTGTGCGTAGACCTCCCAATTTTTTATTTTTTATTTTTATTTATTATTATTTTTTATTATTTTTTATTATTTTTTATTATTTTTTATTTTTTGTGTGGTTGAAAACCTTTATTGCTCAAGGTCTGTGCACAGTCCTCCATTGGT
This sequence comes from Acer yangbiense, assembly GCA_008009225.1. Taxonomy (NCBI): domain Eukaryota; kingdom Viridiplantae; phylum Streptophyta; class Magnoliopsida; order Sapindales; family Sapindaceae; genus Acer; species Acer yangbiense. The sequence continues at coordinate 9,665,780 of CM017769.1, forward strand.
GAGAGTGGAGATCTCTTAGTAAAAAAAAAATATAATATTTTTAAACAAATTAAAAAGTCATAAAAGGTATTTTTGTCAAAAAAGTGGAAAGTTTGATAGAAAAAAAAAAAAACTATGGAAGATTGACCAATTTAGAAAACCCTATAATTATAAGGATATTTATGAAAAGACCCTTTAATTTAGTCTGGCCCAGACCTGGCACGGTTCCGGTTGGAACCGCCGGAACCGGTCGGAGCCGGAGCCGGAACAGGAACTGGAACCGGTTTTCCGGTTCCGGTTCTTGAACCGGAACCTGAACCGGCGGAGACCGGTTCCGGTTCTGGTTCAAGAGTTTGGTCGAACCGGCGGTTCGAACCGGCGGTTCGAACCGGATTGGAACCGGCGGTTCCGGTTCCGGTTCGAACCGCCGGTTCGCACAATAATTTTTTTTTTTTTTTTTTTTTTCTATAAATACCACCCCCCCTTTCATTTTTCCTCACACCAATTTCTTCTGAATTCTCTAATTCTAATTTCTCTCCAATGAGAGAATAGAAAAAATTTGCCTTAAAAAAAAAATTTTGCGGTAAATTATTTTTTATATATGCCTTAAACTTTGAAAGGCCATAACTTTGTGCTCGGATGTCCGAATCAGGTAATTTTTTTTTTGAAATCACATAGAATGATGCAAGGAATGCGATGGGAACAAGTCCAGAGGGCTTGTGGCCACTTTTCAAGCCCTAAAAACCCCTTTTTCATCAAAAAAAAAAAGTATTTTTAAGTGTTGTGTCTATTTCGAACCTTGTTTAAACCTAGTAAGAAACCTTTTCCTCCTGATCCCACACCACATCCATGCCCGTCTTGGTCCGGAGAATTACTTTAACATCAGGCCTTGTGTAAATGGACACGTTTTTAAAAAATCCTTTATACTACTTATAGTTTTTGTTTGAAATATTATACAAATATTGAATGTGGCTTTAGTGGCTAGTTTAGTTTGTGTTTTTCTTTTGCAACCATGGTTCAAGCATCCATAAGAACCCATAAATTGTCATTTGTAATTTTATTTTATAATTTAATTTAATTTTGTAATTTAATTTAATTTTGTAATTTGTCATTTATATATTTTATTTTATTAGAGAAGTCTTTTTTTTTTTTTTTTTGTAGAAACAAAAAAAAAATGAAAAAAAAAAAAAAAAAACAAGGTTCAAAACCGCCAGTTCCAATGGAACCGGCATATAGCGGTTCCGGTTCCGGTTCCATCAAACCGCGGAACCGGAACGGCCATAATCTAATTAAATCATAATATCATATCAATTATATCAAATCCTTTTGTTATCCGAAAATTCGTGTGTTGACTTTGGGACAACACTTAAACCGGATGGAGTGGTGCTCCACAGTCAGAGAGGCCCATGTATGGACTAACGAATTGAGTCACAGTCAAAAGCGCGGTGCCAGGACTGGACTTAGGTGTCTATAGTGAGATTGCCTGGCTATATGGACCGAGCGGTGCCAAGTTTCAACCAGGACCAGTTCCCAGGTGTACTGGAACCAGTCGTGATAGGACCGGTCACAACACAGGAGAATGGTGTTAGTAATGTATCAGGTTGATAGTTTGGTGGTGATTAGTAACCAGTCATGTATTTACACAAGGAAGAGCAAATTATGGTTCTCATTTATCAATCTCAATAGATTACACTTCTCACAAAAAGAGGGAACTCTCTCTTGATACAATGGGGGTTCCAACTAACAAAACTAGTCGTTCCTGTAAGTCGCACAACGGAAAATCAAGAGTTAAGATCGATAGGTTTTAAAATTTTATCGTCTTTAGGACCTTTTTGTATACATGAATATGAGGAAGATACTTGTTTTCATACCTTTGAAGAACACTCCTTTGTTTTCTTTTCGATCTTTCACCACTAAGCCTTCCCAGCTATGTCCTGCGATCTAGTAACTGTGTGTGTGGGCACGTCACGAATTTTGGGAGCAGTTGAATGGAGGATTGAGAGATCCGGAAGACAACCCTTTGTCCTCTCTTGTTGAATTCGGCCAAGCTAGGGAGAAGAGAAAATTCTTTTTCTTTCCTCCTCTATGTTGCCACAGCCTATGTCTCTCAATTAAGTTTAGGTTAGTTTATTTTTCCTGATAAGTATATCTTATACTAGGATCCTAGGGAACCAAGTTAAAATAGGATTCTAAATCCTTTTTTAATTCAGTCATCACTAGGGTTTGAACCTTTGACCTCTTTAAAGCAAATAAAAATAATCTCTTATTGTTTTATTCTTTTGCTCTTGTCAAGGTTTGAAACTGAAACTTCCAAATAACAATTAATAATTATTAATTATTAATATGTCAATTGAATAATCATATTATTTAATATTAATCAATTAAATAATATATTAATTAAATAATCACATCATTTAATTAATTCCCAAAATATATTTAAATTACTTTCGTAACACAATTAATTTGACCATCCAATTCTCCATGAGCCTTATTATTATCAATCGTAAAGGGCTAGCAAGGGGACCTAATGGACCAACAGTTTTGAGCTCCAATAATACTTAGAAAAATTAATGAAACTCTTTAATTAATATTTCACAATTATTAACCTCAGAGTTATTCCACTAAAAACCCAAGGTTGTACTCTCGTAACTGTAAATGTTTTACACAACCAAATAATCAGTGTCCATCGATATAGCTATTACATATGGTATAATCCTCCACAAGCAGTTCATAATTAGAGCTAGGTCATAAAGTCCGTTATACCTCTCTAATTATATCTTTTCCTTTAAGTACCATTGATTCTCTAATGAATGATTATATATTTCATTCCTTTACGGAAGAAGGAGAGCGCTCTTAATCATTCAAGTCCCGAACCAACCCTTAAAGGAAATACTCATCTACTTCTCGCAAGAAGGAGTGGATTCCACTATTGTGTGCCTACCTTCCCAGCCACAAGCCAAACCGTGATTCCAAGATACGGAGTTATTAACTGGGAATGCTACTTTGATCTCACCCATAGTATTTCAAGAAACACGATCTAACTCAAAGGAGTCAATAAGACACTCAAGATTTAGATCACCCATATACAACCATCATTTGCCGATATATATGAATCTTTTCAACTAACGGATCTTAGTGATAGATTCATATAGTTCGTGGCCCAGTCCTATATGATCACATCATATAAGGTGCTTCCATTCTCATATCACCATATGAGTAGTCTAGGATAAGACCATTGTACATTACGGAATGGACCGCGGCTATAGATTAATCACAAATAAAGTATCGAGCTTTATTTTCTTTCTACAGACTCTTTAGATTGCATGTCTCAAAATGAATTCCTCTGTATATGACATTCATATACTTAGTTTGAGATTACATCTAGCAATCTTGGATGCTTAGCACATATAATATAATATAAACGTATAAGGTATGTTAATTGAATGAAATAACTACTTCTTTTATTAATAAATTTATAACATTTACAAATTACAAGATTTTGGACATAAATCCCAACAGTTCTATAGTAGAAAATTACACAATGAAGGTCTCTTACTCGAGACAAGTTGTTCTATAGAATTATTCTCTCCTTCACTCTCAAAATACCCACCCTTAACTCTCCTTAAGTTGGGGTATTTATAAGGTGCCTTGGATGTGGTAGGTGAGAAGGATCAATGTGGGAGTCCTTGGCACGATCCTCACCACTCTTTTGCACCGGGCCCACAGTGGCACACACCCCGAAGGGCTGTGATTGCTCTAGCCATGCCCTAGTGCTGACTAGGGGGTCAAGTGAGTAGGTGGGAGACTCCTCCTTTAGGCGGGATAGCCGTTAAGGAATCTATATCGTTTCTTTCTATCGAGCACAAGCGTGGCACACGCCCCGAAGGGTCAGAATGGTCACACCTATTCCATAGTGTGCATGTAAGTGCTTTGTTGGTGATTATGTGGCGTTTTTCCCGATTCTGACTGGCTAGAGGTGCTTGAGATTGCTGGAGATGTCTCTTTCATAAATGGGGAGCTCTAAGGAACAGTGCCAGCGTCTATCACGCTACATCTATTAGGCATTTTCTCCCACGATTTTCCTTCTCTACCTAGGAGCTTTTTGCGTCCATTCTGCATGCTAGAATTCTGGTTCCTCTTTGGTGATGGCTGGAGTAGACAGTAGGGCTGAGCTGGATCGTCATCGGACCGTTGGTGCTGGGCAATGGAGTGCGATTAGGGCCATTGATTCTTGCCTTTTCTTTGCTTTGATAACTGGGCAAATTTAATGCCGACCTATCAACTATCCTTTGCTAGGGTTTCTTCTTTAGTCGTGCTGGTTCACCATCTAGGGCTTGCATCAGCCCTTGACTGGTCCTTTGATGATCATGATCTTGGTGGCGATTCTAGAACGTTCTTCAAGGTTTAGGGCGTCCTAGCTCATTAGGATAGTGTGGAGCTTTACAAGGTCCTTCCCTCTTGATGTTTGTCTTCGTCTTGGCGGACCGATTCCTAGGATATGACTTGGATGGGCCAGACTGTCATGGTGCGTTGGTCGGTCCTAAGAATCCCGATACTGACTAGGACCAATGTTGGGGAACAAGGTGAGCTCGTGCTAGGCCTGGTTGGTCCGAGATCGAGACAGTCTCTAGTGGACCGGCTCTTTCTGGGGCCGGTCTTGATGTTGTTGCAGTATATCGGGGAAAATACTTCTTTGATTTCTTGGCCATTTTTGGCGCTTAACACCTTCTTTTAAAAAAAAATGAAATAAAATTATATCAAATCCCATAAAATATTCCAATATAATTCTGCATACCAAGTAGGGCCAAAGGGAACTATTTGTTACATCTGTGTGGTGAGATTCAGTAGTTCTTACCAGAAGGCCTCGTTTGGTGCACGAGATTGGATTTAACTGGATTGAATAGAATTAAATATAACACTGTCTATTGTTTGGTGTAACATGAGATATGACTAAAATATTTCAATCGTATGTTAGGAATGATCTGGGATTAGATTAAAAATATGTGATGAATAATTTATATTTTCATTATTATTTTTTACTTTCTTCAATAGATTATATTTATATGATTTTATTCTTCAACTAAATTTTTACAAATATTATTTTAATAACATTTTTAATTTCAAATGTATGAAACTAGTGCATTTGTTAAACCATACTAGTTTCACGTATATGAAACTAATACATTTGTAAAACAATATTATGTTCCAAAATATTAATATGTTATGTTGCTATTATTTAAGTTTTTTGTTATTTTTTTTTTCTTTTTGCAATCATTATTTTATGGGTATGTTATTGTATTTTTCATTTAGAAGTTGTAATGTCACTATGTTTCGTCTTTATATTATTACTATATTAATTGAATTTATATATAAGTGGGGCCCATATGGAGTCGGTGATGTAAAAGAGAGATGAATTAAAAAAGTGGGACCCATATTTAAAAGTTGTCCTGGGATTATGACAAAAGTGTGTGTGTGTGTGTGTGTGGGATTAGGGATTACTAATCCAATGTTCCACAACGTCACCAAACGAGATAAAGACTAAAACTGTCCAATTCCAAACCAATCCGATACGCCAAACATGACCCAAGGGGACTATTGGGCTACACAGAATTGGAGAAATTAAATCCCATGTAGCTAACAAACAATCCACCAAACGGGGCCTAGGAGGTCTTTAAATTATCTGTCCATCTGCGACCTGCATCAGCTCTAGTGTTTTTTTGTTGAATTTGAACACTTTCCTCCAAAAAGTAAATATGCAGGGTTAGGGACGGTAGTGCCAGGTTTCAGACCACTGCATCATGACACTTAGATGGCGCTTGTTTTTTTGTCTGAAGCTTGAATAGGTCTGAAGTTGACTGAAATCTAAATGGTGACTGAAATCTGAAGTCTAGATGATGTGTTTGTTTTTTTATTTATAATGTCTGAATATCAATATCTGAAAACCAGTAACATAACAATTATACCCTTTTAATTGTTAATAGATTTATGTATTTCTAATTGATATAATTCTATTGTTAATATATCTTATAATATTTTTAGTTTAAATTAATTAAATAAATATTTGGAAGCTACGTCCAAATCGGAAGCACAATTTTATTTTAATAAAAAATAAATGAATATGTTATTGAAAGAAAATAAATGAACATTTATAAATATAAATTGATGATTAGATTTAGATTTAATATAATATATATATATATATAATTAGAATTAGAATTCTCTGGAAAGCTTTTTTTTTTTTTTTTTTCAATATTATCACACTTTTGTATCATTTTATATAATATGCTCATGATCCACTATGTGATCAAAAGCATTTTTCTCTTTTTTTGTTGGAAAGACTTTCTTCTTCTTCTTCTCTATTTCTCTATCAGACTCTTTTCCAGGTCTTCTTCTTTCTCAAACTCTTAGATCTCTTTTTCTTTCTTCAAGTCCTTTTTCTTTCTTCAAGTCTTCAACAATCGACTAAAAAAAGGTCACTAACTGCCTTTGCGAATGTCAATGGTTACTTGACATCAAAGAGGCTGCGCCCTCTTCTCCTCCAACATCAAGGTTGTCAACAACCTCTATGGTCAAACAAGTGTCCATATTTGTTTTCTTTTTAAATAAAAAACTAAGGTAATTGAAATTCTTCCTGAGGGCATTTATGGAAGAAAGGTGTTAAAACATATTATTAAGCTTTCCATTCTTTAGATAAAAGTTAGAAATTTGAGCATTTTTTTCTCAGATGTTTTCAATGGTTTTTCAGATCTTATTTCACTTTAAAAAACAAACAAAATGTCTTACTAAGGAACTTTAAGTCTTCAGCTAGAAAAACAAACAGGCCCTTAGAATGGTTGAGGTTGCATCTCACAGTATACACATGCATATGGAGAATAACATAGGTGTGATGCAATCTCAAGTTCAACCAATGCCAAGTGCTTTAATCTGATAGTCCACAACTTGTGACTCTGTCGTAAACTGCGCTCACTCATATAGTCATATGTAAATAAATACCTATTATGCCTGCTATTTATTTCTTTAACCACGACGGTGGTTACATCAACTGCCTTGTCATACAATTGCAATTTGCAAAGCAGTATGACGACTCATTATCCTTCAAAAGTCCATAAACGCGTTCCAGAAAGAATGCAGTATAATTCTATTCCGAGCTATAGAAATGGACCTCTATTATAAAATCATCTTCAACGCCAGGGTTGGGAGGTGGCATAAAGTTTAGGGAGTTTGATCAAACAATAAACTACTGTTTATGAACCCACAAAGGCAACACAGATAAAAAGTCACCATTCCTCATAAACATAATGCATCAAAGGGTGGAATAGACCATGCTAATTAAGGGATGAAGAATAATACTTATCTGTATCATATTAAAAGCTGGATGCTCAGTGAATGTACCAAAATTTCCTACTACAGTATCCATTTCCTTGGATAAGGAAACAATAAAAAGTGTTGCAGAAAATTTCCCTTTTATCAAGAAATATAATGAGTAGAGAATCTAGATTAGCTTCTTCTTTTGAAAGAATCGCTTCAAGTGCCACACCTGTAGAGCTGAAACCACAATGCAGACTCCCAAGGACATAATACTGAACCATGCCACTCTGGAATTTGTTTTTTCACTCACTACCCTCATCTCTGCTTCTCTGTGAGCATATCCCAGGGTAACTGATGTTAGCTCAATGATCAATATAGAGAAAGAAAACTTAAAATTGCTTCTAACTATAATTGTAAACATTACTTGCTCTTGAGATAGAGGAGATTCTCATGGATGGCCTCTACAGCACCTTCAAGTTTTCTCAATTCGAGCTCCACACCCTACATGATCAATACAAGGTAAGACTATGCATGAGCAGGAGTAAAGATGAAAAAGAAAATCTGTAAGGAATATTGTACATAAAAGGTGAGGTTAGTCTTCTGGTTGCTGAGGAAAATATACTGAACTACATGAAATTTGGTCATTCATTCAATATTTTTACTAAAAATTCTTTTTGTTGAGAGAAACAACAATGTTCAAAAAACAAAACTGATGAAAACAATTACATACATGGTATAAACTACTGTTACCGAAATAATGTTACAAGCTTTGGGTGTTTACACTATTGGGATTTTAAAATCTCAAACTCACCGTAACTAGTAGTAGTTATGTGTAGTAAAAGTATGATTAAACATATCAAAGACACCGTATTATTATTATTATTATTTTTTTTTCCCCAAATTCTACCTTGATGGAAATATATTATGGAAATGTGTAAATGATGCCAAGGTGTATGTACTTAATAACGTCTTATCAAAAGACAGGATGGCAGAAGAAGGGAGAAACGTTTGGTCTATAAAACCTAATTCTCAAACTTAAGTTTGCTTATATAATACACTCTAGTTCTGTTCCGGCTATATCAGCCACCACAATTCATTTGCAGTGCAGCTTCTCTGCAGTGGATATTAGAATTATATTAAACTGGGTGGCAGAGGAATCTGCAGCTAAATTAAAGAATTTATACCCACTTCATTAAATTACAATTTCCAACAATGATAATAAGAATGAATTCAGAACAGAATTGGGTTCACTCTACAAAAAAAATTAAAAAAACGTTTTAACAGTACTCACTTCAATTTTCTCTTTTCTTGCAACTGATTCCCAATCCTTAGCTGCAATGCCAGTTTTCCAGTCAATGTTGACGCTTACATCTCCTCCATTGGGATTATTTCCATCTACCCAAAAACATGCCAGATAGTTACCAGATTCTTGAGTGGTGAAAGCAAATTGACCGTGCGTCACATTTTCCTTGTGATGAAGATTGTTCCCATATGGCGATGTTACCTATATTGCAATCATGTAGAACGCGGAAAAGTAAAGAATTTCATTCATAATTCAGCTGCCCAAACATTCAATAGAAAAGTTTAAAAATACGATCCCATTAGACTCATATTGCTAATCCCCTGGTAACTGATAATGTTAACAGTTTGAAATACAAACAAACAAACAAACAAACAAACAAACTTCACACAGACTCCAAGTCATCCCTAAATAGACATTCGTCCTGATTAAGGAAATGCGATTGCATGCTAATTGAATCGAAAAGTCAAACCTCTCAATTGAATCGAATCGAATCGAAAAGAAGAGATACCTTGACGGAGATGGTGGGCATATGTGAGTGATCGTCAGAAACGACGACGTAATCGCCCAAAACGACGACGTTGTTCTGGATTTCCTCTGAGACGCATTTGGTCCCCGTCCCCGGTAGAGTCAACCATATGGCGTCGCTAACCACAATATTAATCGTCAAGCACAGGACCAAGAGGAGAGGATACACAAACTCCTGGCGCACGTTAGCAGTCTTCTTCATCATCAGCTTTCTTCTCTATTTTTCACTACTCAGTCTTTGATTTTGAAAACACTTCGATTTGGAATTGGATCTGTTTCAATTTTTTTTTTTTTTTTTTTTTAACATTGAAAACATTTACACGTCTCTTTGGTAATATGATTGACTGATTGATGATGGGTTGGGCCTTCTCAATGAAAGATTCAAAGCTATGAAGCCCATGCGTCTGTAAATGAGGTCAAAATGGGAAAACTAGGACTTGCGATCCAAAAAAATTTCGTTTTTTATTTTCAAAAACATTTCAAAAGACGAGTTCGGTTTATATTTTCAAAAGCAATTCCAGAAATATAAAAAACTGTTTTTTACGTGTAAAAATGGGAAACATCCTTTAAAATAAAAAAAAATAAAAATAAAAAATAAAAAAAAAGGAAAAGATCAAAAAGCTGTTTTCTATATTTTTGTTTTTGTTTTTCATTTAATGACTATTAAATGGTGATGGGAGGAGCTGTCGGAGGAATGCTAGAAGAAGCATCGGTGACAGGTTTGAAAGTTGTTAAGATGGAGCCATCCTCTTGTCTTTGTTCATTTGTTCTAGTTGAGCCTTGAGCTGTCTGATTTCTCGTTCTTTTTGGTTGAAATCTGGGTCAATGTATCATTGGTTGATATAGCTATGTAGATCACTGTCCAGCTTGGCAATGCGACCCTGAAGATCAGAGTACATATCTCGGAAGACTTTGTCCATTGACAGGAAACGTTGGTCTTGAGTTTTGACGCGGTTGTTGACCTTATCAATCTTTTGATCAATGGAGAAGAGAACTTTGTTTTGAGCTTCTGCATTTTGAGTGTGCCAATTGAGGACTTGTTCTGCTTGAGATGGTTTCTTGAATGTACCATCAGGTTGGACTTCAGAGGTTTGGATATAGGGTTTGGAGTGGAGATTCTTGTCAGAAATAGACCTGGGTTCTAGAGGTGGGAAGTTAGCATCGTATTTGGACGTCATGAAACAAGGGATCGGTTGTGGCATAGGAGTTTGATGCTGGATACCAGGAAGGAGGCCTTCAGATCGAAGGATCTGTAGTGCTCTGTCATAGATGGGCAAAGGCTTGTGTTTGACGGGGTGAAGACCTATCCAAGGTTTGGATGACCTGTCAGGTTTTTGTGGTTTGATGGCTGGTTTGCAAGGGATGGAAAAAGCCGAAAGGCATTCTCTGCAATCACAGTTAGGATCACACATTGTAGGGTCAGTATCCCAAATAAAGTGACCGTTGATTTTGTCAATGAAGATAGGAGAACCGTCAGCTTCAAAGCTGTGGATAGGGATATCATCTTCAGTGGTGACTGGTTTGATAATAAGAGCTTGGAAGATGGGAGGAGCTGTCGGAGGAATGCTAGAAGAAGCATCGGTGACAGGTTTGAAAGTTGTTAAGATGAAGCCATCCTCTTGTCTTTTGTGGGAGGACTCAGATGCGATGACTGGAGTGGTGTTTTGGAAGGCTTTTTCGTAGTTGGATATCCATTCCAAAGGCATAATTTCAAGAAGCTTTTCTTTAGGAATCTGCTTTGGGATCTGGATGATAGTGGGGATATCGTCTTCTCTTTCTGCCTTGATGAAAAGGGTATCACCGGTATGGCCGGGGATAGGAAGATCAAGGGCATGATCTTGGAGGCGGTAAGCGATCTGGTGGTGGAGTGTAGCCATGAAGGAATCTGGTTGCATATCAGCACCAGTGATCTGAATCTGAACTTTAAGGCAAGTGTGCAGATTTGGATCCCGAAGAGGGATGTTGAAATTCGGGTAGTAAGTCAGGGAGATACTACCAGCATGAAGGGTGGATAAGCAAGTACCAATGACTGCTTGCTCATAGCTTTTGTAGATAGTGTTGAGTAGTGCTATCTTTGCAGTGACTGGAATACCTTTACGCCCATGGAGAGTGAGAATAAGGCGCACAGCACCAATATAAAGGTGAGAGTAGCCTTCATTGATCCAGTGGTTGATCATAGGTTGACCAATCTCAAGATCAACATATTGTTCAGTAGGTGAAGAAGGGATGAGACAGTTATCAAGCCCGGTGGATTGAACGTATTCTTTTACTGGAAGAGGCCTGTGTGAAACAAGGCGAGTCATGCGGGAGACCATAGACTTGTGTCTTTTGAAAATATTGTAAGGGTTGAGCAAAGGGACAGAAGTGTCTATGATCTGGGCATTTTGAGGAATATGAGAATATTCTACCAAATTTTCGATCCTACTAGAAAGAGTACGACGTATGGAAGGAGTAGGGGTGATAGATAAGGAAGAAGATAATCTGGGAGGAGTAAGGTTGGTATTGTTAGCCATAGTGTAGGAAAACCTTTCTAAATGAAGCTGATGAATCAAGATAGACTAACTCATTCGCTCTGGACTCCAGAGAACGAGGCTCTGATACCACGGCGATGGCAGGGAGCCTTAAACTGTAAACATGTGTCCAAAAATTTTTCCCCAAAGCGCCTATCTGTCGGCTGGACAGGGTACTTCATAGAGGAACACTATGAAAACAGATAAAGACCTTAAGCCAATGGAACCAAAATCCTTTTTTGATGTGCAGGATCCTTTAATTAAAGGCAAGCACAGAGCATACTTGGATCATTACAGTCTATGATTCTCAGATCATTTAGAAAAGAAAGGAAGATTTAGAAAGCCATATAAAGCAAACACACCGGAAATATATTTATCGGTTGATGATTTTTTACAAGAAGAGGAGGGTCTCTTTTATAGGCAGGAGAGACCGAAAACAAACAAACAACAAACAGTGCCATGCGAAACAGGTGGCAGGCAGCAAGATTACAAAGTCGGTTGAAGTGCCGATTCACTATTACAATACTCGAAGTAAAAGCATAAGTAAAACACACCGAAAAACTTTACATAATTAAAGCATAAGCCATGAGTTACGGGGTGTCCAGATACAAAACGGCTTTCTGTCTTCCTAATGCCCAATACCAGTGGAAAGTTTTACCCTTCGGTCTCAAAACAGCTCCATCTCTGTTCCAAAAGGCCGTTACCAGAATCTTCCACCCTATCCTTTACTCCGCTCTCGTATACGTGGATGATATTCTCCTTTTTTCTTCCTCTGAAACCTCTCATTCTCAGCTTCTTACACAGTTCCTCACTCTCATAAAGCAACATGGCATCATGCTATCCAACAACAAAAGTTCACTTGGCCAAACTCAAATCGAGTTCCTTGGCATGAAAATTTCTCAAGGCAAATACTGTCCAGGTCCCCATATTGCCTCCCAACTCCTTGACTTCCCAGACTCGAACCTGACCACTAAACAAGTCCAACAGTTCCTCGGTATTATCAATTTTATCAGAGACTTCCTCCCCCAGGTCAGCCGACACACCTCGATCCTTTCTCAAATGCTAAAAAAGTCTCCTCCTCTATGGTCACAAGCCCATACCTATGCCGTCACTGAGCTAAAGAAACTATCCCAATCACCTCCGGCTCTTACTATTCCCTCTGACGGCCACCTTATTCTCCAGACAGATGCCAGCGATTCTCACTGGGGTGCTATCCTCCTTGAAGAACGACAAGGTGTCCGGTCCTATTGTGGACATGCTAGTGGACAATTCAAAAGTTCCCAGGCACATTACCACACAGTCTACAAAGAGATCATTGCGGTCAAACACGGTATCCAAAAATTTGACTTCTACTTGAGGACTCAGAACTTCACTGTGGAAATGGACAACTCCTCTTTTCCTAAAGTTCTTGAGTTTCGAAATAAGATTCCTCCTAATCCCCAGCTCCTCAGATTGAAAGATTGGTTTGCTCGCTATGACTTCACTGTTAGGCACGTGAAAGGTCATCATAATATAATAGCTGATATGCTTTCACGGCCATCCACTGTCCATTTACTCTCTTCCGTGAAGAAAATCCCCCTTGTCTTCATGGCCACCTCAGCCTCATCCTCCACATCACCATCACCATCACCATCGAACCCATCTGTCGGAGATTTCCCTCCAGAATTACAGATTTCTATCACTCATGGCCATCCACCTTTCGCCAAACTCTCATGGCTTCCAGGACTGATCCTCAACCTTCCACTCGTACATATGAATCTCCTGATGAATCTTCCAACATTCCATATGTTGAAGAGCCTGCTGATAATCCTCTTCCGACCCATCCTACGCCGGCAAGACCTACTAATGGCCCCTGGTTTACTCTTGATAATGCCTCTCCAGACACATGGAGAAAAAAGATTTCGGAAATGAGCGCCTGGCTTGATCTCCAACTTTTAAAACCTGAACATGATCTTGAATCAGCTCTCCATGAATTTGTATCAAGATTCACTGGTTCTCTCAGAGACTGGTACCAAGCTCTCGGAGAATACAGGCAACTTCAATTCGTCCGTGCTGACTCAGCCTCCCAAGCTATGGGCCTTATTTTCAGAGAATTCCTTGGTGATCCTACACATTTTCATACACAGACAAAACAAGAATTTTTTGAAATGAAATGTTGCTCCCTAAAGAAGAAAGACATCCAGCACCACTACTCTCGAATGTCATAACGATACCATGTCCTTGGAGGTATCAATGACCCCAGCCTTAAACACGTCTACCTCAATTCCCTTCCTTCAGAGCTTCAAGATGAGCTCCACAGAAAAATAGAATCTTCCGGTAGAACTATACCGGACATTACTCTTGGTGAAATCCACATGTTCACACTTACCTCCCTCGAAAAGCTCTGTGCAACTCAGAAAGTCTTCTCCAAAATGATCAAAGAAGGAAAGAAATATGAGTCTCAATACCGCCAACCATCTCTCTAGATTAAATGCAAATCTACAGACCAATGCACCTACAAGACAAAAAAGAAACGCCACTTTAAACATCGGCATTTCAAAGACAAAAAGCATTCCAACAGATTCAGATCCTTCAGACGAAAAGTCAGACGTGGAAAGAACAAATCCACCAAATGTTACATTTGTGGACAACCAAGCCACTATGCGAGGCGTTGTCCGAACAAGAAAATCAAGTCTGCTAAGCTTGTCCAACAGATCACTCAACTTGCAGATTCTATTCCTTTCGATGCTGATGTTGAATCCGTCTTCTCGGAACAAGAAGAAGTTACTGACGACACAGTCTTCGTCATTCATGACACTGGTGTCCCGAATTCAGATCCTGATACTGACCACTACTATTCCTCCGATGTTGAAGACACCCCAGATGTCTTCCAAGCCCAAGTAGCTAAGCCACTTCCCTCTATTGAACCAACTGGACCACAAGCCCACGTCCAAATTCTTGAAACCAAATACTCTAGGCCTATCAATGTTATTGCCTATTTCGACACTAGTGCTCACACCTCCATGATGAACCCCAAGGTCCTTCCAGCCCATGCATGGACCCCACTCGTCCGCCATTTCAGGGCTGCCGATGGCCGGATTTTTGCTTCTCATCTGATATCAAAGTCCAAAATTGGTATCAAACTGTTCCCCTCTTTCACCTATTGGACCTGAATCCTTGGCACTCCTCTCCCTGACAAAGATATCCTTTTTGGATGGGATGTCTACAGCAAGTGCGGAGCCCTCAGAATTCTCCCTAACGGAATCCGTTATAAAAGAGATTTTAAACCTTTCACTCTTCTCCCAAAGATTTTCCCTCTATCCGAAATACACCCAACTTTCCAGTATATCCAACGGAAACTGTTACGGTTTTGTGTAGACAGCCATTCAGACTTCCATCATCCCTCCCCTTTGTGGAAAAATCCAGACTTCTTCATCCATCTCCCTTTCAAGCTAAATGAAGACGTCAATCCTACCAAAGCCACCCACTCCGGAATGTCTCCCTTTGACTTACGATTGGCCCAAGATGAATGTGATACATTACTTCAACAAGGCCTCATTGAGCCCACTTCCTCTCCATGGGCCTGCCAAGCCTTTTATGTAGAGAAAAGGTCTGAATTACGTCGGGGAAAAAAGAGACTTGTCATTGACTACAAGCCATTAAATCTCTTCTTATGAGATGACAAATTCCCAGTTCCCAGGATAAATACATTATTTGCCCAGCTCTCAAAAGCAACCATCTTCTCTAAATTCGATCTCAAAGGTGCTTTCTGGCAAATCGGTGTACATCCTTGTGACAGATACAAAACGGCTTTCTGTCTTCCTAATGCCCAATACCAGTGGAAAGTTTTACCCTTCGGTCTCAAAACAGCTCCATCTCTGTTCCAAAAAACCGTTACCAGAATCTTCCACCCTATCCTTTACTCTGCTCTCGTATACGTGGATGATATTCTCCTTTTTTCTTCCTCTGAAACCTCTCATTCTCAGCTTCTTACACAGTTCCTCACTCTCATAAACCAACATGGCATCATGCTATCCAACAACAAAAGTTCACTTGGCCAAACTCAAATCGAGTTCCTTGGCATGAAAATTTCTCAAGGCAAATACTGTCCAGGTCCCCATATTGCCTCCCAACTCCTTGACTTCCCAAACTCGAACATGACCACTAAACAAGTCCAACAGTTCCTCGGTATTATCAATTTTATCAGAAACTTCCTCCCCCGGGTCAGCCGACACACCTCGGTCCTTTCTCAAATGCTAAAAAAGTCTCCTCCTCTATGGTCACAAGCCCATACCTATGCCGTCACTGAGCTAAAGAAACTATCCCAATCACCTCCGGCTCTTACTATTCCCTCTGACGGCCACCTTATTCTCCAGACAGATGCCAGCGATTCTCACTGGGGTGCTATCCTCCTTGAAGAACGACAAGGTGTCCGGTCCTATTGTGGACACGCTAGTGGACAATTCAAAAGTTCCCAGGCACATTACCACACAGTCTACAAAGAGATCATTGCGGTCAAACACGGTATCCAAAAATTTGACTTCTACTTGAGGACTCAGAACTTCACTGTGGAAATGGACAACTCCTCTTTTCCTAAAGTTCTTGAGTTTCGGAATAAGATTCCTCCTAATCCCTAGCTCCTCAGATTGAAAGATTGGTTTGCTCGCTATGACTTCACTGTTAGGCACGTGAAAGGTCATCATAATATAATAGTTGATATGCTTTCACGGCCATCCACTGTCCATTTACTCTCTTCCGTGAAGAAAATCCCCCTTGTCTTCATGGCCACCTCAGCCTCATCCTCCACATCACCATCACCATCGAACCCATCTGTCGGAGATTTCCCTCCAGAATTACAGATTTCTATCACTCATGGCCATCCACCTTCTCTTGACCAGATCTCACACTTCGCCAGACACTATCTCCCAATTTATCGTTCCAGGATCCAAACCCAAGGTGTCCAATGTGACGTCTCCAACCCCAACAGACCTTTTCTTGATCCCTTCATCATACCGCCATATTACTATTTCTCACAAGACCTTCTTTGGTATTTATGGTGCTTGTCTGTTCTACATCCATTGCTTTTGTTTTCCCTTTACAGGCTATGTCCACATACCTCAATGATCCCAGTCTACGCTGTTCTCTCCTATGGACTTTCCTCCAATGGTTCAATCCCCTTGACATTTGGAACCATGACCTCCTCAACCTTATGGGTAACTACAATTTGTGGAAACTCAACAAACATGAAGCCGAAGCCGTTCAATGCATTTGGATCTTACACCGTCCATACAGATACAACCCTCATAAAAAGTTGTTATGGACCACTAATATCAGTTATGAATGGCACACCACTTATGATTACCCAAAATGGTATCCAAAGACCATCCAAATTTCCCTGCTGAATTTCCTCTGTAATGCCAATAATGACTTCACTGATGAACATTACATCATTCTTGATGTCCCTAGACAATCTGGTGATCCAGAAGATCCTCTCTCGGTCCAAAGCCATATGATTGACTCCCAAGACCCTTTCAGTTTCAGCACATGGCCCTGTCTGATATGTGGAGCCCAAGATTCTGATGATGACAACCATGCTACATGTAATCTGGACACCCCGTAACTCATGGCTTATGCTTTAATTATGTAAAGTTTTTCGGTGTGTTTTACTTATGCTTTTACTTCGAGTATTGTAATAGTGAATCGGCACTTCAACCGACTTTGTAATCTTGCTGCCTGCCACCTATTTCGCATGGCACTGTTTGTTGTTTGTTTGTTTTCGGTCTCTCCTGCCTATAAAAGAGACCCTCCTCTTCTTGTAAAAAATCATCAACCGATAAATATATTTCCGGTGTGTTTGCTTTCTATGGCTTTCTAAATCTTCCTTTCTTTTCTAAATGATCTGAGAATCATAGACTGTAATGATCCAAGTATGCTCTGTGCTTGCCTTTAATTAAAGGATCCTGCACATCAGAAAAGGATTTTGGTTCCATTGGCTTAAGGTCCTTATCTGTTTTCATGGTGTTCCTCTATGAAATACCCTGTGCAGCCGACGGATAGGCGCTTTGGGGAAAATTTTTTGGACACATGTTTACAGTTTAAGGCTCCCTGCCATTGCCGTTCACTCTTTTCTACGTCCCCACCATATTCTCCTCCTCCCCCAGATGACTCACAATTCTTCAAATCAACTGGAGAATTATTCAAACGATATCCTCCCTTGCGATCACGACCAACCCGGTCCAAACAAGATCCCGCACCATCTTCTTCTTCCAAAAAGGAGAAACAACTTGTGTTGGACCCATTTGACCCTGTCCTACATGCTTCAATACATCGTCATTTTCACTCCGACGAAAATTCTGATGTTCATTCCCTCCAGTCCACACAGTTCTCAGATGACACAGAACTATCCTGATACCACGGCGATGGCAGGGAGCCTTAAACTGTAAACATGTGTCCAATTTTTTTTCCCCAAAGCGCCTATCCGTCGGCTGGACAGGGTACTTCATAGAGGAACACCATGAAAACAGATAAGGACCTTAAGCCAATGGAACCAAAATCCTTTTCTGATGTGCAGGATCCTTTAATTAAAGGCAAGCACAGAGCATACTTGGATCATTACAGTCTATGATTCTCAGATCATTTAGAAAAGAAAGGAAGATTTAGAAAGCCATAGAAAGCAAACACACCGGAAATATATTTATCAGTTGATGATTTTTTACAAGAAGAGGAGGGTCTCTTTTATAGGCAGGAGAGACCGAAAACAAACAAACAACAAACAGTGCCATGCGAAACAGGTGGCAGGCAGCAAGATTACAAAGTCAGTTGAAGTGCCGATTCACTATTACAATACTCGAAGTAAAAGCATAAGTAAAACACACCGAAAAACTTTACATAATTAAAGCATAAGCCATGAGTTACGGGGTGTCCAGATTACATGTAGCATGGTTGTCATCATCAGAATCTTGGGCTCCACATATCAGACAGGGCCATGTGCTGAAACTGAAAGGGTCTTGGGAGTCAATCATGTGGCTTTGGACCGAGAGAGGATCTTCTGGATCACCAGATTGTCTAGGGACATCAGGAATGATGTGATGTTCATCAGTGAAGTCATTATTGGCATTACAGAGGAAATTCAGCAGGGAAATTTGGATGGTCTTTGGATACCATTTTGGGTAATCATAAGTGGTGTGCCATTCATAACTGATATTAGTGGTCCATAACAACTTTTTATGAGGGTTGTATCTGTATGGACGGTGTAAGATCCAAATGCATTGAACGGCTTCGGCTTCATGTTTGTTAAGTTTCCACAAATTGTAGTTACCCATAAGGTTGAGGAGGTCACGGTTCCAAATGTCAAGGGGATTGAACCATTGGAGGAAAGTCCATAGGAGAGAACAGCGTAGGCTGGGATCATTGAGGTATGTGGACATAGCCTGTAAAGGGAAAACAAAAGCAAAGTGATGTAGAACAGACAAGCACCATAAATACCAAAGAAGGTCTTGTGAGAAATAGTAATATGGCGGCATGATGAAGGGATCAAGAAAAGGTCTGTTGGGGTTGGAGACGTCACATTGGACACCTTGGGTTTGGATCCTGGAACGATAAATTGGGAGATAGTGTCTGGCGAAGTGTGAGATCTGGTCAAGAGAAGGTGGATGGCCATGAGTGATAGAAATTTGTAATTCTGGAGGGAAATCTCTGACAGATGGGTTCGATGGTGATGGTGATGTGGAGGATGAGGCTGAGGTGGCCATGAAGACAAGGGGGATTTTCTTCACGGAAGAGAGTAAATGGACAGTGGATGGCCGTGAAAGCATATCAGCTATTATATTATGATGACCTTTCACGTGCCTAACAGTGAAGTCATAGCGAGCAAACCAATCTTTCAATCTGAGGAGCTAGGGATTAGGAGGAATCTTATTCCGAAACTCAAGAACTTTAGGAAAAGAGGAGTTGTCCATTTCCACAGTGAAGTTCTGAGTCCTCAAGTAGAAGTCAAATTTTTGGATACCATGTTTGACCGCAATGATCTCTTTGTAGACTGTGTGGATGTGCCTGGGAACTTTTGAATTGTCCACTAGCGTGTCCACAATAGGACCGGACACCTTGTCGTTCTTCAAGGAGGATAGCACCGGATAATATATGTTTTATTTTAGGATAAATTGCAATAAAATACCCTAATGTTTGCCAATACCATTGCCATATTGAACTTTTGCCTTAATTACAAGAAGATACCCTTGACCAAGTTGACCACAGTTAGTCTTAACGGTGGACTTAACGGTTTAAGGGCAAAACGGTCCTTTTTAGCATATTTGAGAAAAAAATATAAATATAATAAAATATCAAACAAATAAATAATTGAAAAAACAATTATATAACAAAAAAAAAAATGAACTAATATCTTTTAAAAAAAATTTAAAATTTTTTTTACAAAAAATATCAACAAATCTCCATTGAAGTTCATCGTCCAGTTCTTGAATAGAGAATGGGAGATCATCTGATACGAACCTCGTCGATTGTATCAAGATTGATGCCTAGGATCGTTCTAACCTCTGGTTTGGATGGAAACCGCGACCCAACACCTATAATGAGATGTGAACCTTGGTATGAAGGAGGACGCCACAATCAAGGATGGAATACTCGATTGATAAGTCAAGGAGGAACGCCACAGAGAATTCTGATAAGTTCCAATTAGTTCTCAAAGAACAATAGAGAAAATTCTCTCAATTTGCATTCAAATCAAAGTCTACCGAAAAATACATCAAAAGGACCCTTAAATACTGAAACCCTAAAACCAAAAAGGAAATAAATATTTGGCAATTAATGCCTTACAAACGGGAAAGAAAATAAACTAAAACAAGCAAGTAATTGACTTGCTCCCTATTTGGAAGGCTAAAATTTGGAAGCAAATCGGCCCCTTAATATTTGGAAACAAATCAATTCATTATTCTTTGAAAAACTAAGAAAAAGGAAAGAACTGAATTTAACTCTCCTCCATACGCCCAAGCTTCTACTTCACGCCCAAGTCTTCTACTTCACGCCCAAGTCTTCTCTTATTCGGCCCAATCAATTGCCTTGATGACGTTAGTTAAGCCTTGGTCTTCATGTGGGCTCATTTTGGACTTTAATAATTCGGAATCAGCCCAAGTGTCTTGAATCAGGCCATTTAGTGCTTCCTTGAATCTCTTAGCCCTTGCCCTTGTTATTGGCCCAACCGGAACGTGCAATGGATCTCTTGATGTGGCCCCCTTATTCTCATCATTCCCTCCCTCTTGAAAAGGATTTGTCCTCAAATCGTCACCTACATCAAAAGGAGACAAATCAGAAACATTGAAGCTTGCACTAACATTATACTCACCTGGAAGATCTAACTTGTAGGCGTTGTCATTGATCCTTTCAAGCACTTGAAATGGGCTATCTCCCCTAGGAAGTAATTTAGAACGCCGCTGGACTTGAACCATTCCTTCCTCATATGCAACCACACCCAATCACCGGGTTCAAACACAACTTTCTTGCGCCCTTTATTAGCTTGCGTGGCATATTGCTCAGTTCTCCTCTCTATGTTTTGTCGAGTCTTTTCATGGAGTTGCTTAACAAAATCTGCCTTTTTCTTCCCATCCAAGTTAACATGCTCATTCACAGGCAAAGGAATTAAATCCAAAGGAGTCAACGGATTAAAACCATATACAATTTCAAAAGGCGAATAATGAGTTGCAGAATGCACACTCCTATTATAAGCAAACTCTACATGCGGCAAACAATCCTCCCATGTTTTCAAGTTCTTTTGTATTATAGCACGCAACAAGGCAGATAAAGTCCTATTAACTACTTCAGTTTGACCATCAGTTTGTGGATGACAAGTAGTAGAAAACAAAAGTTTAGTTCCTAACTTACCCCACAAAGTCTTCCAAAAGTAGCTTAAGAACTTAGCATCTCTATCTGAAACAATGGTCTTAGGCATGCCATGCAATCGAACAATTTCTTTGAAAAACAAATTAGCAATATGTGATGCATCATCAGTTTTATGACAAGGAATGAAATGTGCCATTTTAGAAAACCTATCAACAACCACATATATATAATCCCTACCCCTTTTTGACCTAGGCAAACCCAACACAAAATCCATAGAAATATCAATCCAAGGTCCACTAGGTATAGGCAAAGGAGTATACAATCCATGAGGCTTGATCCTAGACTTAGCTCGTCTACATGTAATGCATTTTTCACAGATTCTTTCTACGTCACGTTCATATGAGGCCAAAAGAAGTGTTCATGCAAAACATCTAGTGTCTTGGCTATACCAAAATGCCCCATCAAACCTCCCCCATGAGCTTCTCTAACAAGCAATTCACGCAAAGAACTCTTAGGCACACATAATTTAGTTTCTCTAAACAAAAATCCATCATGCCTATAAAACTTGCCAAATGCTACTTTTTCACATGCATTGAATACATTACCAAAATCAGAATCTTCCACATACAATTATTTAA
Organism: Acer yangbiense; assembly: GCA_008009225.1. Taxonomy (NCBI): domain Eukaryota; kingdom Viridiplantae; phylum Streptophyta; class Magnoliopsida; order Sapindales; family Sapindaceae; genus Acer; species Acer yangbiense. The sequence goes on from CM017769.1 coordinate 9,687,871, forward strand.
TGTAGTCAAAACCAAGCAATCTAGTATCCAAAGTAGAAAGTAAAACGTACCTTCTAGACAAAGCATCAGCGACCACGTTTTCCTTACCTTTTTTGTACTTGATCACATATGGAAATGTTTCTATGAACTCCACCCACTTGGCATGCCGCTTATTTAGCTTGTGCTGTCCCTTTAAATGCTTCAAGGACTCATGATCCGTGTGAATCACAAATTCTTTCGGCCAAAGGTAGTGTTGCCAAGTTTCCAATGCCCTAACCAAAGCATACATCTCCTTGTCATAGGTAGGATAATTCAAGGCTGCTCCACTTATTTTCTCACTAAAAAATGCAATGGGACGTCCTTCTTGCATTAGAACAGCTCTAATACCTATTCCTGAAGCATCACACTCATTCTCAAAAGCTTTAGCAAAGTCAGGCAAAGCAAGTAAAGGTGTGTTAGTTAATTTCTCCTTAATCAAGTTGAACGCCTTTTCTTGTTCATTACCCCACTTAAAACCCACATTCTTTTTGATAACTTCAGTTAAAGGTGCGGCTAGACTACTAAAATCCCTCACAAACCTCCTATAAAAACTAGCCAACCCATGGAAGCTCCTCACTTGTCCTACATTTGTAGGTTTCTGCCACTCCTTAATTGCCTTAACCTTCTCTTCATCAACCCCAATCCCTTTAGCACTAACAACAAAACCAAGAAATACAAGCCTATCCGTGCAAAAGGTACACTTCTTGAGATTAGCAAACAACTTTTCAGTTCTTAAAACACCTAAAACAAGTTTTAAATGTTCAACATGCTCATCCAGGTTTTTGCTATAAATCAAAATATCATCAAAGTAAACAACCACAAATTTTCCAATAAAAGCACGCAAAATATGGTTCATTAATCTCATGAAAGTACTTGGTGCATTAGTTAATCCAAAAGGCATAACTAACCACTCATATAAACCATATTTTGTTTTAAAAGCAGTTTTCCACTCATCACCTTCTTTCATCCTAATTTGATGACATCCACTCTTAAGATCAATTTTAGTGAAGACAACAGAACCATGCAATTCATCAAGCATATCATCTAATCTAGGAATAGGATGTCGATACTTTACAGTGATATTGTTGATGGCACGACAATCAACGCACATCCTCCAAGTTCCATCCTTTTTAGGCACAAGCAATACGGGAACCGCGCAAGGACTCATACTCTCACGAACATACCCCATTTCCATGAGCTCATCAACCTGCTTTTGAAGTTCCTTTGTCTCCTCGGGATTACTTCTATATGCGGGTCTATTTGGAATTGGTGCTCCGGGTACAAAATCAATTTGGTGCTCAATCCCCCTCGTTGGTGGTAAACCAATAGGCATCTCTTCGGGAAACACTTCAAATTGATAGAACAAAGCCGGCTACGAATAGTGTCAATAATGGTCCGGGTAACCTCTGCATTAGGCCTTCTAGAGCTCTTAAAAATACGACAATTTCGCTCTCTCCAAATAAAGTAGACAGCCACTGCAAGGCAAAGCTTTTTAGTCACAGTGGAAGGAGAGTTCCCTTTCCAATGAATGGAAATCCAATCAATTAAATCATTCCAGCTGAGACCAATCCAAGTACAACCACACTTGTTCAAGAGATGAGTCCAAATGGCTTTGCTATACAAACACTCAAAGAAAAGGTGGGCATGAGTTTCGTTTTGAGAATTGCAAAGGACACATGTAGCAATAACTTGAGGATCATAGCGCTGAACACGGTCCAAGGTAGAAAGCCTACCTTTAATAGCCAACCAAAGGATGAAACCCATCCTCGGAATATTCTGAGGGAACCACACAATATTAAACCAAGGAACAAGAGAGTGATGGGTTCTAAGAGACTCCATAGCAGAAGCAGCAGAATAAATACCATTTGGAGAGGGGAGCCACCGAATAATATCATCTAAAATGGAGTTTGGATTATAAGAAGGCATACGACTCTTTATTTCAGCAAGATCAATTGACATAGCAACAGGCCATCTCAAATTATCACCACGGACAATGGCATTAACCTTTGCATTTATAGGGAGACCAGAATTGTAGATAACACGGGAACTCCATTTCAAACAAATAGGGCCATCAGGGTGCCAATTATCAAACCATAAGGAAGTGTTCAAGCCACTACCAATAATGTGCTGAAATAAAGGACGAACTAAAGGCCTAAGATGAAGTAGCTTTCTCCAATTCCAAGAACAGGTATGAGGAGCTTTCACCTCCCACAAACTTGAACCTTTGAGGTGGTAGGCATTGAAAAAAAAAAATTTCATTCCTCTTGCCGCACTCTCTCTCTCTCTAAATTAGGTTTAGGATAGTTTATTTTCCTGATAAGTATATCTTGTATACTAGGATCTTAGGGTTTAGTAAATCAAGTTAAAATAGGATTATAAATCCTTTTTAATTCGGCCGCCACTAGGGTTTGAACCTTTGACCTCTTTAAAGCAAATAAAAATAATCTCTTATTATTTTATTCTTTTGCTCTTGTTAAGGTTCGAAACTGAAACCTCCAAATAACAATTAATATTTCTCAATTATACTAAAACCTCCAAATAACAAATAATAATTCTAAATTATTAATATGTCAAATAGCCCGCATGCCAAAAAGAAAGTTTGTTTGCCAAAAAGAATGCCTGAAAGTGTATCAAATGAAAAAAAAAAAAAAAACGCTCTGCATGGTTGGCAGCTTAGGTTTTAGGGTTTTGGCACCGTTTTACAATTCCGAGCCTCTTCCAGTCTGATTCTGATCTTATGTTCTTCTTCAAAGTTGTAGAACGTGAAATTTGATGCAACTTTGAATCAAGAAACTAGTGATTTGGTGTTGGTTTCACAGAGTTACGGCAGTTTCAATATTTATGCACTGGTTTGTCTTTTTTTTTTTTGGGTAAATAAATAGTATCATAGAAAAAAGGAAAGAATGTACAAATTCAAGGGGCATACCCCAGGAAGAAAGAGACAAGAGCCGAAAGGCCCAAAAAACAAGCACAACAAAGCTCAAACAAGAGCTAAACAAAGGCTACACCAAAGCACAACCAAACACAAAAGCCAAAAGCAAACAAGCAGGCCTACAACACATTGGATTATCTAGAGTTGATGTTCCAATTCAATGCTAGAAGAGGCCAATCCTTCAAGTTGATAGAGGAGAGCCGGCAACGGATAATGTCAATAATGGACCGGGCAACCTCAGCATTAAGCTTTCGAGAGCTTTTAAAAATGCGACAATTTCTTTCTCTCCAAATAAAATAGACAGCCACCGCTAGACATAGCTTTTTAGTCACCGTGGAGGGAGAGTTCCCCTTCCAATGAATGGACACCCAATCTATAAAATCATACCAGCTGAGACCAATCCAAGGACAACCACATTTATTCAAAGGTTGTGTCCATATGGCTTTGCTATACGAACACTCAAAGAAAAGGTGAGCATGAGTCTCGGCTTGAGAGTTGCAAAGGACACATGTAGCAACAACTTGAGGGTCATAGCGCTGAACACGATCCAAGGTAGAAAGCCTACCTTTAATAGCCAACCAAAGGACAAAACCCATTCTCGGAATATTCTGAGGAAACCACACAATTTCATACCAAGAAACAAGAGGATGAGGGGTTCTAAGAGACTCCATCGTAGAAGCAGCTGAATAAATGCCATTTGAAGAAGGAAGCCACCGAATACTATCATCCAAATTAGAGTTTGGGTTGTAAGAAGGCAGACGGCTCCTTATTTCAGCAAGATCAATGGACATAGCAACAGGCCATTTCCAATTATCACCTACAACAATGGCATTAACCTTAGCATTGATAGAGAGGCCAGAGTCATAAATTACACGGGAGCTCCATTTCGAACGAATAGGGCCATCCGGGTGCCAATTATCAAACCATAGGGAAGTTTTCAAGCCACTACCAATGATGTGCTGAATTAAAGGACGAACGAAAGGCCTAAGATGAAGAAGCTTTCTCCAATTCCATGAACAGGTATGCGGAGCTTTCACCTCCCACAAATTAGTACCTTTGAGGTGATAAGCTTTGATCCAAGATGTCCAAAGATTATTAGTGCCATAAACCAGAATCCATATGTGTCTAATCATAAGCGCCTTATTCCACAAAGAGAGGTCCTTGATTCCAAGGCCACCTTCTTTCCTTGGAATACAAATATCGGACCAAGCAATTTTAGAGCCTTTGCTGTTAACCTCAACCCCATTCCATAAAAAATTTCGGAATTTCTGCTCAATGCTTTTCAAAATTTTCTTTGGAAGACAAAGGTGACTAGCCCAAAAGATTTGAATACTTGTTAAGACCGAAATAATAAGTTGAAGACGACCAGCAAAAGAAAGGCACCGATTCAGCCAAGAAGAAAGCCTACTCGAAACCTTTTCCACAAGGGGAGAGCAATCATGAAAATTCAACTTTGAAGAGATGATAGGAATTCCCAAATAACGAATAGGAAGAGAGCCAACCGGGTAACCAAAAAGGTTGATGAGCTGCTGACTAATAGCATAGGGCACTCCTGAAATGAAAATGTTGCTCTTGGAATGATTAGCACGAAGACCCGAAAGCAAAAAGAACTCATCTGCCTTGATGATGTTAATTAAGCCTTGGTCTTCATGTGGGCTCATCTTGGACTTTAATAATTCGGAATCAGCCCAAGTGTCTTAAATCAGGCCATTTAGTGCTTCCTTAAATCTCTTAGCCCTTGCCCTTGTTATTGGCCCAACCAGAACATGCAATGGATCCCTTGGTGCAGCTCCCTTGTTCTTATCATTCCCTCCCTCTTGGAAAGGATTTGTCCTCAAATCGTCACCTACATCAAAAGGAGACAAATCAGAAAAATTGAAGCTTGCACTAACATTATACTCACCTGGAAGATCTAACTTGTAGGCGTTGTCATTGATTCATTCAATCACTTGAAATGGGCCATCTCCCCTCGAAAGTAGTTTAGAACGCCGCTGCATTGGAAATCATTCCTTCCTCATATGTAACCACACCCAATCACCGGGTTCAAACACAACTTTCTTGCGTCCTTTACTAGCTTGCGTGGCATATTGCTCAGTTCTCCTCTCTATGTTTTGTCGAGTCTTTTCATGGATTTGCTTAACAAAATCTATCTTTTTCTTCCCATCCAAGTTAACATGCTCTTTCACAGGTAGAGGAATTAAATCCAAAGGAGTCAGGGGTTAAAACCATACACAATTTCAAAAGGAAAAAAATGAGTTGTAGAATACACACTCCTATTATAAGCAAACTCTACATGTGGCAAACAATCCTCCCATGTTTTCAAGTTCTTTTGTATTATAGCACGCAACAAAGCAAATAAAGTCCTATTAACTACTTCAGTTTGACCATCAGTTTGTGGATGACAAGTAGTAGAAAATAAAAGTTTAGTTCCTAACTTACCCCACAAAGTCTTCCAAAAGTAGCTGAAGAACTTGGCATCTCTATCCGAAACAATGGTCTTAGGCATGCCATGCAATCTAACAATTTCTTTGAAAAACAAATCAGCAATATGTGTTGCATCATCAGTTTTATGACAAGGATTAACATGTGCCATTTTAGAAAACCTATCAACAACCACATATATAGAGTCCCTACCCCTTTTTGACCTAGGCAAACCCAACACAAAATCCATAGAAATATCAATCCAAGGTCCACTAGGTATAAGCAAAGGAGTATACAATCTATGAGGCTTAATCCTAAACTTAGCTTGTCTACATGTAATGCATTTCTCACAGATTCTTTCTACGTCACGTTTCATATGAGGCCAAAAGTAGTGTTCATGCAAAACCTCTAGTGTCTTGGCTATACCAAAGTGCCCCATTAAACCGCTGCCATGAGCTTCTCTAACAAGCAATTCATGCAAAGAACTCTTAGGTATGCATAATTTAGTTTCTCTAAACAAAAATCCATCATGCTTATAAAACTTACCAAATGCTACTTTTCACATGCATTGAATACATTGCCAAAATCAGAATCTTCCACATACAATTCTTTAATGTAGTCAAAACTAAACAATCTAGCATCCAAAGTAGAAAGTAAAACGTATCTACTAGACAAAGCATCAGCGACCATGTTTTCCTTACCTTTTTTGTACTTGATCACATATGGAAATGTTTCTATGAACTCCACCCACTTGGCATGCCGCTTATTTAGCTTGTGCTGCCCCTTTAAATGCTTCAAGGACTCATGATCCATGTGAATCACAAATTCTTTCGGCCAAAGGTAGTGTTACCAAGTTTCCAATGCCCTAACCAAAGCATACATATCTTTGTCATAGGTAGGATAATTCAAGGCTGCTCCACATATCTTCTCACTAAAAAATGCAATGGGACATCCTTCTTGCATTAGAACAGCTTCAATACCTATTCCTGAAGCATCACACTCAATCTCAAAAGCTTTAGCAAAGTCAGGTAAAGCAAGTAAATGTGCATTAGTTAATTTTTCCTTAATCAAGTTAAATGCCTTTTCTTGTTCAGTACCCCCACTTAAAACCCACATTCTTTTTGATAACTTTAGTTAAAGGTGCGGCTAGACTGAAACAAATTATAACACGGTGTGTATATAACTATTTAGAGGGGGGGGGGGGGGGGGGGGGGGGGGTGTGTGTGAATAGATTTTAAACTTATTACCCAATTTTACGTGTGAAGTCAATATTACGAAATTACTCCTAACTAGATAAAGCAATGAAGCAATAAATCAAGTATAAAATGCGGAAATTAAATAACACTTGATTTTTACGTGGAAACCCTCACGGGAAAAAACCATGGGCTGTTTTATGCGCCACACACGAACCTCGAATCCACTAATTGAAATGATTACAACCTAATCCCGGTTTAATGATCTAATCCCCATCAATAATCATCACAACTCCCTAATCCCGGTATAAGTGGACCTTGTCCAATTTGCTTGCGATCTAAGCAATCTAATCCCGGAAGCTACACACAAGATTTACTTTCTCAATGAAGAGAATAACACCCTAAGTGAATATATGAATATCCAAATGCAACATAGAGCAAGGGAAACCCTATATGCTTATCTAAGATGATGAATATCCAATTAGAACAATCCTAGATATTAAAACTAGATGATATGTCAAATAGTTTAGCTAATCAAGATTAAGCACAAAATCTAATTAGCTATCACAATACAACTTCTCAAACATACAACACACTAATCTCAATCTTGTATCAAAAGATATATGAAAATCATACAAGTAATAAATTGAGATTGCTTGTTAAGAAAAACACAAAATATGTAAAATATTAGTGAAAAGCTTACCAAGCAAAGTGTGATGAAGAATCCATGCAAAAAGACATCTAGATGATCAAAGATGATGCTAGATGATGATTGATGATCATGAAAAGGTGTTTGAGTAATTAAAAATGAGTTCTTGGAATTTTTCTTCTCTTTGAAAAATATCATAAGTATGAAATCTGAATATGAACTCTCTTAATTGACCTAAAGTCAAAGTGGCATATATATAGGGGGCCAAATCAAAGTGTGCTCGTTTTGAATAAGTTGCCCTGTTTTTGCTTTGGGCGCTGTTCGTAGGGCGCCTTTGTACAGCGCCTGAACAGGGCCCCAACTCTGTTCTCTCGGGAAAACAGAGCGGCGCTGTACGTACAGCGACCCAATAGCGACTGATTTAAATCGATCAAGTCTGAACAGCGCTTGATGGGCACTGTACGAACAGCGCTTTGTACAGCGCTTCATACAGCGCCTTTCACCATGTATGAATCCTAAGTCTATGCATGGCATGGCATTGGACATACAAGATGAAATCAAAATAAACATGCAAGAAGAGATGTTAATGAACATTAATGCACAACAATAAGAAACACAACATACAAGATATAACCATATGCATGAGTTGTGAGTGTGTGCAACTATCTCTTCAAGACAAGTAAGCACTTAGAGTTTTACCTTTGGTGCTTATCAAAATAAGGTCTTCAAAGGGCTTGAGCAATAACAACAACACCTAAGCTACCCTTACAAAGAACCCCAACATGTGGTTTGTCCACGAAATGAGCCAATCAACAAATGGGAACCTTACATAGACTACTAAAATCCTTCACAAACCTCCTATAAAAACTTGCCAACCCATGAAAACTTCTCACTTGTCCCACATTTGTAGGTTTCGGCCACTCCTTAATTGCCTTAACCTTTTCTTCATCAACCCCAATTCCCTTAGCACTAACAAAAAAACCTAGAAATACAAGTTTATCCGAGCAAAAGGTACAGTTTTTGAGATTAGCAAACAATTATTCTGTTCTTAAAACACCTAAAACAAGTTTTAAATGCTCAACATGCTCATCCAAGTTTTTGCTATAAATCAGAATGTCGTCAAAGTAAACAAACACAAATTTTCCAATAAAAGCACGCAAAACATGGTTCTTATGCTGGTCGTCTTCAACTTATTATCTCGGTCTTAACCAGTAGTCAAGTAATTTGGCTAGACAACTTTGTCTTCCTAAGAAGATCTTAAAGGTTATTGAGCAGAAATTTCGTAGTTTTTTATGGAATGGGGTTGAGGGTAGCAGCAAAGGTTCTAAAATTTCTTGGTCCGAATTTTGTATTCCTAAAAAAGAGGGTGGTCTTGGAATCAAGGACCTCTCTTTGTGGAATAAGGGCTAATGATTCGGCACATTTGGAATCAGGTTTATGGCACTAATAATCTTTGGACTTCTTGGATCAATGCCTACCACCTCAAAGGTTCAAGTTTGTGGGAGGTGAAAGCTCCTCATACCTGTTCTTGGAATTGGAGAAAGCTTCTTCATCTTAGGCCTTTAGTTCGTCCTTTATTTTAGCACGTTATTGGTAGTGGATTGAACACTTCCTTATGGTTTGATAATTGGCACCCTGATGGCCCTATTCGTTCGAAATGGAGTTCCCGTGTTATCTATGATTCTGGTCTCCCTATAAATGCAAAGGTTAATGCCATTGTCTGTGGTGATAATTGGAGATGGCCTGTTGCTATGTCAACTGATCTTGCTGAAATAAAGAGTCGTATGCCTTCTTACAATCCAAACTCCATTTTAGATGATATTATTTGGTGGCTCCCCTCTCCAAATGGTATTTATTCTGCTACTTCTGCTATGGAGTCTCTTAGAACCCATCACTCTCTTGTTCCTTGGTTTAATATTGTGTGGTTTCCTCAGAATATTCCAAGGATGGGTTTCATCCTTTGGTTGGCTATTAAAGGTAGGCTTTCTACCTTGGACCGTGTTCAGCGCTACGATCCTCAAGTTATTGCTACATGTGTCCTTTGCAATTCTCAAAACGAAACTCATGCCCACCTTTTCTTCGAGTGTTTGTATAGCAATGCCATTTGGATTCAACTCTTGAAAAAGTGTGGTTGTACTTGGATTGGTCTCAGCTGGAATGATTTAATTGATTGGATATCCGTTCATTGGAAAGGGAACTCTGCTTCCACTGTGACTAAAAAGCTTTGCCTTGCAGTGGCTGTCTACTTTATTTGGAGAGAGCGAAATTGTCGTATTTTTAATAGCTCTAGAAGGCGTAATGCAGAGGTTGCCCAGACCATTATTGACACTATTCGTATCCAGCTTTGTTCTATCAATTTGAAGGATTGGCCTATGATTGCTATGAATTGGAATGTCACCTCTAGATGATACTTGTGTTGTTGGATGTTTGTTTGATCTTTTTTTTTTTTTTTTTTTGCTTTGTTAAAGCATTTGTTTAGCTCTTGTTTATGAGCTTGTTGTTTTTGAGCTTTTTGTTGAGCTTGTTTTGGGCCTTTGTGCTCTGGTTTCTTTGTTTCCTGGGGTATGCCCCTTGCATTTGCACATTCTTTCCTCTTTCTATGATACTATTTATTTACCCAAAAAAAAAAAAAAAAAACATGGTTCATTAATCTCATGAAAGTACTTGGTGCATTAGTTAATCCAAAAGGCATAACTAACAATTCATATAAACCATACTTTGTTTTGAAAGCAGTTTTCCACTCATCACCTTCTTTCATCCTAATTTGATGATATCCACTTTTAAGATCAATTTGAGTTAAAACAATAGAACCATGCAATTCATCAAGCATATTATCTAATCTAGGAATAGGATGTCGATACTTTACAGTGATATTGTTGATGGCACGACAATCAACGCACATCCTCCATGTTCCATCCTTCTTAGGCACAAGCAATACGGGAACCGCACAAGGACTCATGCTCTCACGCACATACAATTTTTCCATGAGCTCACTAACCTACCTTTGAAGTTCCTTTGTCTCCTCAGGATTACTTCTGATATGAACCTCGTTGATTGTATCAAGATTGATGCCTAAGATCATTCTAACCTCTGGATCGGATGGAAACCGTGACCCAACACCTATATCGAGATGTGAACCTTGGTATAAAGGAGGACGCCACAATCAAGGATGGAATACTCGATTGATAAGTCATGTTTGAACACCACAAGGTAGAACCTTGATAAGTTCATAGTTCAATGAAGAACCAAGAGAAACGCTCTCTATCAATTTTATTTCATTCAAAGTCTAATCTCATATTACATCCATTCGTCCCTTATAAACTGAAACCCTAAAACCTAAAAAGGAAATAAATATTTGGCAATTAATGCCTTACAATCAGGAAAATAAATGGGCAATTAATGCCTTACAATCAGGAAAGAAATTAAAATTAAAACATGCAATTAGTTGACTTGCTCCCTATTTGGAAGGATAAATTTTGAAACAAATCAGCCTTTTAATTTGGGAAACAAATCAACTCATTATTCTTTGGAAACTAAAAAGGATAAAGCTGAAATTCGGACTCCTCAGCTCAAGTCTTCGCGCAACAAACTAGATGGCCAAATTTGGGCCTGTTGTGATTTGTTACGGATAACGGAGTCTTCATAAAATCTGTAGGGCTCGTCTTGGGCTTTCCGAAAACATATTATAATAGAAAATCCAACTTCAGATGCTCTCTGTAAAGGCCCACGAAGTTCAGCCCGGATTTGGTCTTCATGTGGACTGAACTTGGACTTCAGCAACTCATAATCAGCCCCCATTAAATGCTTCTTTGATCCTCTTGCCCCTTGTAATTGGCCCAACTGGAACATGAAATGGATCCGTTGGTGAAGCTTCTTGATTCTCATCATTCCCCCTCTCTTCAAAAGGATTCGTCCTCAAATCTTCACCATAATATTGTTGATAGCCTGCGACACTTGATCAAAACACTGCAAAAGAGAAACAAGAACACTAGGCCAAGAAGTTGGCTGATTTGAAAACAATGCCTTTTTGATCTCTTTTTTTTTTCTCACTAGCAAAAAATTCTGTTTCTTTTTCACTCTTTTTTTCCTCACTCACAAAAATTCTTGTTTCTTTTTCGCTATTTTTTTCCTCAATAGCATAATTTTCTGTTTCTTTTTCACTCTTTTTTTCGTTTTTTGCTGTTTCGATCTCTCTTTCTTTTGTCACTCTTTCTTTTGAACTCTCACTCTTTTTTTTTACATCTCTTTGTTCTTTTAACCTCACTTGATCTTCATATACTTGTATTGGGGTTAAGGGTACAAGAGTGATTCATTTTTTATTGAGTACAAAAGAGTATCTATTTGTATAACCATCATGAGTTGCACGCCTATCAAACTGCCATGGTCGCCCCAAAAGGATATTGGTCGCATGCATTGGTACCACATCACACAAGACTTCATCTTCATATTTACCGATCCGGAACGCCACTAACACCTGTTTAGTCACCCTCACCTCACCACTATCATTCAAACATTGCAATTTATACGGCTTAGGATGCAGCATTGTTGGCAATCCTAATTTGTTAACCATGGTTGTGCTTGCAACGTTAGTACAACTACCACCATCAATAATCATGCTACATACCTTATCATTAACATGACATCAAAGATGTCAAACTTGGAGAAAAACGCTCTGCATGGTTGGGAGTTAGGTTTTAGGGTTTCGGCGCCGTTTTGCAATTCCGGACATCTTCTGTTCTGATTCTGATCTTCTGTTCTTCTTCAACGTTGTAGAACGTGAAATGACATGCAACTTTGAATCAAGAAACTCGTGATTTGGCATTGTTTTCACAGAGTTACGGCAGTCTCAATATCTATGCGCTGGTTTGTTTTTTTAATTAGGGTTTCAGCGCCGTTTTGCTATTTTGGCCCTGTTCCGTTTGGATTCAGTTAATATTTCCTTCTTCAAGATTGTAGATCATGATTTTCTATGCAACCTAGAATTAAGAACTTTGTGATTTGGGGTTTACAGCACTGAGTTACGTCCTTTTCAAGTTTTCTATTCTGGTTTGTGTTTTTTCTCTAGGGTTTCTCTGGTTCTATCATGGAGAATCCTCCCTGTTCTATATCTTCCTTTGCTGGTTTTCCCTCTCTCTTAGAAGCTAGTAGGGTTTCGAATAAGGCTATTTCCCATGGAGATGGATTGAGTCCTCAAATTGAAAATATTTTACCTGGTACCAATACTATTTGCAATGAAGCTGGTTTGTCTCATGAGATTGAAGGTTTATCAGCTAGGGGGCAGCAAAGGAAAGTTATTCCCGACTCCTCCCCTATGGTCCAACTTGAGGAGGTCTCCCAAAATAAAGGTATCTCTATCACTCATTCTTTGGTGAATAAAGATGCTAACATTGTTGCAGGTCAATTGCCTCTTATAATTTCCGAAAAAAGCACTTTTTCTTATAGTAATGTGCTGAAAGGTGCTCAAAATGGTCCAATTATGAGTAAGCCTATGAACCTAAAATTCTACCAGCCCTTACAAAGTGGTAATAGAACGTGTGTCTCCCCGCCCATGGAAGTTGCAGAGGATGGCTCTAAAGCTTGGAAGAACTGCTTGGTGGGTTATTTTATTGAGAAGAAGCTCCCATTCTCTCTTGTTAACAATATTGCTAAGAAGATTTGGGGTAATTATGGTCTTCTAGAGGTGCTCGCAAATGAAAAAGGGTTCTATTTTTTCAAGTTCTCAGATGATGACTCTTGCTCTACAGTTCTTGAGGCTGGTCCATGGCTTTTTGCTGGAAGAATGATAATTCTTAAGAAATGGCACTCTCGGCTTGTTTTAACGAAAGAATCTTGCTCTAAGGTTCCAGTATGGGTCAAGTTTTTTAATATTCCTCATGAATATTGGACTGAAAAGGGGCTAAGCTATATTGCTAGTGCTATTGGGAAGCCTCTTTATGCTGATAGCCTAACTGAATCAATGAAAAGAATTTCGTACGCTAGAATTTGTGTCGAAATTGATGCTACTAGCAAGTTAGTTGATTCTTTTGATTTACTTATGGGCGATTGTGATGAGCTCAATAATGGGGAGAGTGTTGAAATTCTGGTTGAATACCAATGGAGACCAAAGATTTGTCTGGAGTGCAAATCGTTTGGTCATTCTACTGCAACCTGCCCAAGTCTAAAGCATGTGGAAGGCAGATTCGATGAGAACCGTGGTTCCAAAGTGAAGCAAGAATGGGTGAAGATCAATCGTGGTGCTGCAGCTCATGTATCCAACTCTTCAGGGAACCTTTCTAGAGGAGATGCAACCCTTGTTCCCTCACCTAGTGCGAATACGGAGCCTCTTCCTCTTTCCATATCGTATTTGAATGTTGATGAAGTCATTGCCGCTGGTCATTCTGAAATTGAGCCTCCATTGTGTCCTACCAACATGCCTATCGAGAATCAATGCAATGTCCTCTCTAAGGAGAGTGTTGTTGATACCTCTAACAAGTTCTCTGCTCTTGATGAGAATGGTTATAGTGTCCTTTCTAAGGATAGTGTTGTTGACTGTAGTGATGATGACTCTCCTACCACAGCCTCTCCGGATCATTCCCTATGGCTCTCATAGATTAAGAACATTGATGGGGTTCCTATCATTGGGCTTTCTAGCACTCCAGAGTCCTCTAGTACCAAGAAGAAGAAGAAGAAGAAGAAACGGTCCGCAAAGAAAGGAATGGATAACAGCTTGCAAGCTAAGGTGAAATCTCTTCAACCTCTTAATGATTAATTTAGCTTGTTGGAACATTAGGGGTCTGAATGCTACCCCTAAACAATTAGAAGTTAAGAAGATGATACTTGACCACAAGCTTAGTCTAGTTTGTTTAATTGAGACAAGAGTAAGTATGATCCATAAGCCTCTTGTAGTCAATTCAGTTTTCACGGATTGGGAAATGTTTGACAATTACAATAGTCATGATCTTGGTAGAATTTGGATTGGTTGGGATCCTAGGATCCTCAATATCACTAAATTGTTTGAAACTGATCAGATTATACATTGCCAAGCTCATATTTTGGATGGTAATGACAGGTTCCATATCTCTTTTGTTTACGGTTCTAATGTTGATAGTTCTAGAAGAGCTCTTTGGCATAGTATATGCTCTAATCAGCAAGATACTCCTTGGATGGTTCTTGGCGATTTCAATGTCTCTAGGAGGGTGAATGAGTCAGTTGGGGGTTCATCTCGTATTTCCTCAGCTATGGAAGAGTTTAATGACTGTCTTTATGTTTCTGATCTTGATGACCTTCGTTTCTCCGGTTTTCTCCACACTTGGTGTAATAAGAGAAGAATTGGCTGCATCTCTAAGAAGTTGGATAGAGTTCTTGTTAATAAGGAATGGATGACCAAGTTTGAGCACTCTGAAGCCATTTTTCTTCCTCCTAGCATCTCGGATCATAGCCCATCTTTGGTTAAGCTCGGATTGCAAGGTAATAAGAAGAATTGCCCTTTTAAAATTTTCAATTTTCTTACGGAAAGGGAAGACTTTCTTCCTTTGGTTGAGAGTTGTTGGCAGGAGAATTTTCATGGCAATATGCAATTTCAGCTTTGCTCTAAGCTCCGAAATTTAAAGAAGGTTTTAAAGTCCCTTAACAAGAATATAGTGGGGGATTTGACGGTTAAATCTATTGAGGCCAAGGCTGCTCTTGTTGATTGCCAAAGTCTTCTTGATCTGCAGCCTCTTAATGAAGGCCTTAGAATGCAAGAGAAGGAGCTTATGAGCTCTTACACTTTGGCTCTTCATATGGAGGAGGATTTTTTGAGGCAAAAATCTAGAGTTCAATGGCTTAAGGCTGGTGACCGTAACACCTCCTATTTTTTCAAAGTCATCAATGGAAGACGCAATAGAAGTAAGATCCTCTCTATTACTGGAGAAGATGGTTCCTTGATTGAAGGAGATACTCAAATAAAATCTGAGGCTGTTCGTCACTTCCAAAATATTCTTGGTTGCTCTTTGCCTTCCAGACATGGTTCTCGTCCTTTGAGAAATGTTATTGATAAACACATCTCCACTGATCAAGCTGATTTCATGAGTAAAGAGGTCACAAATGAAGAAATTCGTGAGGTTTGCTTTTCTCTCCACCCTAATAAGGCTCCTGGTCCAGATGGATTTAATGCTCATTTCTTCAAGAAGACGTGGCACATTGTTGGTGATGATGTTATTAATGCTGTTCAAGAATTCTTTCGTACTGGCCTTCTTCTTAAAGAGCTCAATGCTACGATTCTTACTTTGGTCCCTAAGGTCCCTAATCCGTCTAAAATGACAGACTTTAGACCAATCTCTTGCTGCAACACTCTCTACAAGATCATTGCTAAGATCATTGCCAATAGAATCAAGCCTTGTCTTCCTGGTATTATTAGCCCCTCCCAATCAGCTTTTGTGGCTGGTAGGAGAATTGGTGACAACATTCTTCTTGTCCAAGAGCTAATGAGAAATTACCACAAAGATGATGGTACGCCAAAGTTGGCCCTTAAGGTGGATTTGATGAAAGCATTTGATATGGTTGATTGGGGCTTCTTACTTGACACTCTTGCTGCGTTTCAGTTTCCTTTGAAAGTCATAAATTGGATTAGAGCTTGCCTTACTACTCCTAAGTTCTCTATCTCTATTAATGGTGAGCTTGCTGGTTTCTTCTCCGGAAAGAGGGGTCTTCGACAAGGGGACCCTATGTCTCCATATCTCTTTGTTATGGCTATGGAGGTCCTCTCGAAACTTTTAGCCAATCATATTGCGGACTCTCCTAACTTCAAATATCATTGGAAGTGCGACAAGATTAAGCTTTCTCACCTTTGCTTTGCTGATGATCTTATTATGCTTTGCCATGGTTCCTATCATTCAGCTCTTGTTCTCAAATCAGCCCTTGATGAGTTCTCCTTGTTGTCGGGTCTTGGTGCTAATCATGCTAAGAGCAACACTTTCATTTCTGGAGTGCCCGATGTAATTAGTCAGCAGCTCATCAACCTTTTTGGTTACACGGTCGGTTCCCTTCCTATTCGTTATTTGGGGATTCCTATTATCTCTTCTAAATTGAATTTGCATGATTGCTCTCCCCTTGTTGATAAAGTTTCGAGTAGACTTTCTTCTTGGTTGAATCGGTGCCTTTCTTATGATGGTCGTCTTCAACTTATTATCTCGGTCTTAACCAGTAGTCAAGTGTTTTGGGCTAGTCATCTTTGTCTTCCTAAAAAGGTCTTAAAGGTTATTGAGCAGAAAATTCGTAGCTTTTTATGGAATGGGGTTGAGGGTAGCAGCAAAGGTTCTAAAATTGCTTGGTCTGATATTTGTATTCCTAAAAAAGAGGGTGGTCTTGGATTCAAGGACCTCTCTTTGTGGAATAAGGCGCTAATGATTAGGCACATTTGGAATCTGGTTTATGGCACTAATAATCTTTGGACTTCTTGGATCAATGCCTACCACCTCAAAGGTTCAAGTTTGTGGGAGGTGAAAGCTCCTCATACCTGTTCTTGGAATTGGAGAAAGCTTCTTCATCTTAGGCCTTTAGTTCGTCCTTTATTTCAGCACGTTATTGGTAGTGGCTTGAACACTTCCTTATGGTTTGATAATTGGCACCCTGATGGCCCTATTTGTTCAAAATAGAGTTCCCGTGTTATCTACGATTCTGGTCTCCCTATAAATGCAAAGGTTAATGCCATTGTCCGTGGTGATAATTGGAGATGGCCTGTTGCTATGTCAATTGATCTTGCTGAAATAAAGAGTCGTATGCCTTCTTACAATCCAAACTCCATTTTAGATGATATTATTCGGTGGCTCCCCTCTCCAAATGGTATTTATTCTGCTGCTTCTGCTATGGAGTCTTTTAGAACCCATCACTCTCTTGTTCCTTGGTTTAATATTGTGTGGTTCCCTCAGAATATTCCAAAGATGAGTTTCATCCTTTGGTTGGCTATTAAAGGTAGGCTTTCTACCTTGGACCGTGTTCAGCGCTACGATCCTCAAGTTATTGCTACATGTGTCCTTTGCAATTCTCAAAATGAAACTCATGCCCACCTTTTCTTTGAGTGTTTGTATAGCAAAGCCATTTGGACTCATCTCTTGAACAAGTGTGGTTGTACTTGGATTGGTCTCAGCTGGAATGATTTAATTGATTGGATTTCCATTCATTGGAAAGGGAAATCTCCTTCCACTGTGACTAAAAAGCTTTGCCTTGCAGTGGCTGTCTACTTTATTTGGAGAGAGCGAAATTGTCGTATTTTTAAGAGCTCTAGAAGGCCTAATGCAGAGGTTACCCGGACCATTATTGACACTATTCGTGGCCAGCTTTGTTCTATCAATTTGAAGGATTGGCCTCTGATTGCTATGAATTGGAATGTAACCTCTAGATGATACTTGTGTCGTTGGCTGTTTGTTTGCTTTCTTTAGTGTTTTTTTTTTTTGCATTGTTAAAGCTTTTGTTTAGCGCTTGTTTATGAGCTTGTTGTTTTTAAGCTTTTTGTTGAGCTTGTTTTGGGCCTTAATGCTCTGGTTTCTTTGTTTCCTGGGGTATGCCCCTTGTATTTGTACATTCTTTCCTTTTTCTATGATACTATTTATTTACCAAAAAAAAAAAGACATCGGGTGTAAAAAACATTGTCACGTTGTACATCGTTAGACATTTTTTTTTTTTTTTGGTAACGGATCTGAACAAACTTTATTATATTTTTTTTTTTGACTTAAGAAAAACGAAATTCAGCAAAGTCTATTTTTTTTTTTTATCAACGAAATCAAAGAAAAAGAACAACTAAGATAGATTAAACCTGATGTTAGAGGCCGAAGCTCTGATACCAAATGATATGAACCTCGTTGATTGTATCAAGATTGATGCCTAAGATCGTTCTAACCTCTGGTTCGGATGGAAACCGCGACCCAACACCTATATCGAGATGTGAACCTTGGTATAAAGGAGGACGCCACAATCAAGGATGGAATACTCGATTGATAAGTCATGTTTGAACACCACAAGGTAGAACCTTGATAAGTTCATAGTTCAATGAAGAACCAAGAGAAACGCTCTCTATCAATTTTATTTCATTCAAAGTCTAATCTCATATTACATCCATTCGTCCCTTATAAACTGAAACCCTAAAACCTAAAAAGGAAATAAATATTTGGCAATTAATGCCTTACAATCAGGAAAATAAATGGGCAATTAATGCCTTACAATCAGGAAATAAATTAAAATTAAAACATGCAATTAGTTGACTTGCTCCCTATTTGGAAGGATAAATTTTGAAACAAATCAGCCTTTTGATTTGGGAAACAAATCAACTCATTATTCTTTGGAAACTAAAAAGGATAAAGCTGAAATTCGGACTCCTCAGCTCAAGTCTTCGCGCAACAAACTAGATGGCCAAATTTGGGCCTGTTGTGATCTGTTACGGATGACGGAGTCTTCATAAAATCTGTAGGGCTCGTCTTGGGCTTTCCGAAAACATATTATATTAGAAAATCCAACTTCAGATGCTCTCTGTAGAGGCCCACGAAGTTCAGCCCGGATTTGGTCTTCATGTGGACTGAACTTGGACTTCAGCAACTCATAATCAACCCCCATTAAATGCATATTTGATCCTCTTGCCCCTTGTAATTGGCCCAACTAGAACATGAAATGGATCCGTTGGTGAAGCTTCTTGATTCTCATCAACTTCTATATGCGGGTCTATTTGGAATTGGTGCTCCGGGTACAAAATCAATTTGGTGCTCAATCCCCCTTATTGGTGGTAAACCAATAGGCATCTCTTCAAGAAACACTTCTTCAAAGTCCTGCAAAAGTGAAACAACAACACTAGGCAAAGAAGAGTTAATTTTTTTTTAAAGAAAGAAAGCATTCCAAAAAGCATGCACGAGAGATGCATGGTTGGGAGCTTAGGATTTAGGGTTTCGGCGTCGGTTTTCAATTCCGAGCCTCTTCCGGTCTTATTCTGATCTTATGTTCTTCATCAAAGTTGTAGAACATGAAATTACATGCAACTTGGAATCAAGAAACTAGTGATTTGGCTTTGTTTGCACAGAGTTACGGCAGTCTCAATATCTATGTGCTGGTTTGTCTTTTTTATTAGGGTTTCACCGCCGTTTTGCTATTTTGGCCCTGTTCTGGTTAGATTCAGTTAATATTTCCTTCTTCAGGATTGTAGATCGTGATGTTTTATGCAACCTAGAATCAAGAACTTTGTGATTTGGGGTTTACGGCACTGAGTTACGTCCTTTTCAAGTTTTCTGTTCTGGTTGGTGTTTTCACTAGGGTTTCTCCGGTTCTATCATGGAGAATCCTCCCTGTTCTATATCTTCCTTTGCTGGTTTTCCCTCTCTCTTGGAAGCTAGTAGGGTTTCGAATAAGGCTCTTTCCCATGGAGATGGATTGAGTCCTCAAACTGAAAATATTTTAGCTGGTACCAATACTATTTGCAATGAATCTGGTTTGTGTCATGAGATTGAAGGTTTATCAGCTAAGGGGCAGCAAAGGAAAGTTATTCCCAACTCCTCCCATATGGTCCAACTTGAGGAGGTCTCCCAAAATAAAGGTATCTTTATCACTCATTCTTTGGTGAATAAAGATGCTAACATTGTTGCAGGTCAATTGCCTCCTATAATTTCTGAAAAAAGCATTTTTTCTTATAGTAATGTGCTGAAAGGTGCTCACAATGGTCCAATTATGGGTATCCCCACGAGGAAACCTATGAACCTAAAATTCTACCAGCCCTTACAAAGTGGTAATAGGAAGTGTGTCTCCCCACCCATGGAAGTTGCAGAGGATGGCTCTAAAGCTTGGAAGAACTGCTTGGTGGGTTATTTTATTGAGAAGAAGCTCCCATTCTCTCTTGTTAACAATATTGCTAAGAAGATTTGGGGTAATTATGGTCTTCTAGAGGTGCTTGCAAATGAAAAAGGGTTCTATTTTTTCAAGTTCTCAGATGATGACTCTTGCTCTACAGTTCTTGAGGCTAGTCCATGGCTTTTTGCTGGAAGAATGATAATTCTTAAGAAATGGCACTCTTGGCTTGTTTTAACGAAAGAATCTTATTCTAAGGTTCCAGTATGGGTCAAGTTTTTTAATATTCCTCATGAATATTGGACTGAAAAGGGGCTAAGCTATATTGCTAGTGCTATTGGGAAGCCTCTTTATGCTGATAGCCTAACTGAATCAATGAAAAGAATTTCGTACGCTAGAATTTGTGTCGAAATTGATGCTATTAGCAAATTAGTTGATTCTTTTGATTTACTTATGGGCGATTGTGATGAGCTCAATAATGGGGAGAGTGTTGAAATTCTGGTTGAATACCAATGGAGACCAAAGATTTGTCCAGAGTGCAAATCGTTTGGTCATTCTGCTGCAACTTGCCCAAGTCTAAAGCATGTGGAAGGCAGATTAGATGAGAACCGTGGTTCCAAAGTGAAGCAAGAATGGGTGAAGGTCAATCGTGGTGCTGCAGCTCATGTATCCAACTCTTCAGGGAACCTTTCTAGAGGAGATGCAACCCTTGTTCCCTCACCTAGTGCGAATATGGAGCCTCTTCCTCTTTCCATCTCTTCTTTGAATGTTGATGAAGTCATTTCCGCTGGTCATTCTAAAATTCAGCCTCCATTGTGTCCTACCAACATGCCTATCAAGAATCAATGCAATGTCCTCTCTAAGGAGAGTGTTGTTGATACCTCTAACAAGTTCTCTGCTCTTGATGAGAATGGTTACAGTGTCCTCTCTAAGGATAGTGTTGTTGACTGTAGTGATGATGACTCTCCTACCACAGCCTCTCCGGATCATTCCCTATGGCTCTCAAAGATTAAGAACATTGACGGGGTTCCTATCATAGGGCTTTCTAGCACTCCAGAGTCCTCTAGTACCAAGAAGAAGAAGAAGAAGAAGAAACGGTCCGCAAAGAAAGGAATGGATAACAGCTCGCAAGCTAAGGTGAAATCTTTTCAACCTCTTAATGATTAATTTAGCTTGTTGGAACATTAGGGGTCTAAATGCTACCCCTAAACAATTAAAAGTTAAGAAGATGATACTTGACCACAAGCTTAGTGTAGTTTGTTTAATTGAGACAAGAGAAAGTATGATCCATAAGCCTCTTGTAGTTAATTCAGTTTTCACAGATTGGGAAATGCTTGACAATTACAATAGTCATGATCTTGGTAGAATATGGATTGGTTGAGATCCTAGGATCCTCAATATCACTAAATTTTTTGAAACTGACCAGATTATACATTGCCAAGCTCATATTTTGGATGGTAATGACAGGTTCCATATCTCTTTTGTTTATGGTTCTAATGTTGATAGTTCTAGAAGAGCTCTTTGGCATAGTATATGCTCTAATCAGCAAGATACTCCTTGGATGGTTCTTGGCGATTTCAATGTCTCTAGGAGGGTGAATGAGTCAGTTGGGGGTTCATCACGTATTTCCTCAGCTATGGAAGAGTTTAATGACTGTCTTTATGTTTCTGAACTTGATGACCTTCGTTTCTCGGGTTTTCTCCACACTTGGTGTAATAAGAGAAGCATTGGTTGCATCTCTAATAAGTTGGATAGAGTTCTTGTTAATAAGGAATGGATGACCAAGTTTGAGCACTCTGAAGCCATTTTTCTTCCTCCTAGCATCTCAGATCACAGCCCATCTTTGGTTAAGCCTGGATTGCAAGGTAATAAGAAGAATTGCCCTTTTAAAATTTTCAATTTTCTAACGGAAAGGGAAGACTTTCTTCCTTTGGTTGAGAGTTGTTGGCAGGAGAATTTTCATGGCAATATGCAATTTCAGCTTTGCTTTAAGCTCCGAAATTTAAAGAAGGTTTTAAAGTCCCTTAACAAGAATATAGTGGGGGATTTGACGGTTAAATCTATTGAGGCCAAGGCCCCTTGTTGATTGCCAAAGTCTTCTTGATCCGCAGCCTCTTGATGAAGGCCTTAGAATGCAAGAGAAGGAGCTTATGAGCTCTTACACACTGGCTCTTCAAACGGAGGAGGATTTTTTGAGGCAAAAATCTAGAGTTCAATGGCTTAAGGCTGGTGACCATAACACCTCCTATTTTTTCAAAGTCAAGGATGGAAGATGCAATAGAAGTAAGATCCTCTCTATTACTGGAGAAGATGGTTCCTTGATTGAAGGAGATACTCAAATCAAATCTGAGGCTGTTCGTCACTTCCAAAATATTCTTGGTTGCTCTTTGCCTTCTAGACATGGTTCTCGTCCTTTGAGAAATGTTATTGATAAACACATCTCCACTGATCAAGCTGATTTCATGAGTAGAGAGGTCTCTAATGATGAAATTCGTGAGGTTTACTTTTCTCTCCACCCTAATAAGGCTCCTGGTCCAGATGGTTTTAATGCTCATTTCTTCAAGAAGACGTGGCACATCGTTGGTGATGATGTTATTAATGTTGTTCAAGAATTCTTTCGTACTGGCCTTCTTCTTAAAGAGCTCAATGCTACAATTCTTACTTTGGTCCCTAAGGTCCCTAATCCGTCTAAAATGATGGACTTTAGACCAATCTCTTGCTGCAACACTCTCTACAAGATCATTGCTAAGATCATTGCCAATAGAATCAAGCCTTGTCTTCTTGGCATTATTAGCCCCTCCCAATCAGCCTTTGTGTCAGGTAGGAGAATTGGAGACAACATTCTTCTTGTCCAAGAGCTAATGAGAAATTACCACAAAGATGACGGTACGCCAAAGTTGGCCCTTAAGGTGGATTTGATGAAAGCATTTGATATGGTTGATTGGGGATTCTTACTTGAAACTCTTGCTGCATTTCAGTTTCCTTTGAAAGTCATAAATTGGATTAGAGCTTGCCTTACTACTCCAAAGTTCTCTATCTCTATTAATGGTGAGCTTGCTGGTTTCTTCTCCAAGGGGACCCTATGTCTATTAATGGAAAGAGGGGTCTTCGACAAGGGGACCCTATGTCTCCATATCTCTTTGTTATGGCTATGGAGGTCCTCTCGAAATTTTTAGCCAATCATATTGCGGACTCTCCTAACTTCAAATATCATTGGAAGTGCGACAAGATTAAGCTTTCTCACCTTTGCTTTGCTGATGATCTTATTATGCTTTGCCATGGTTCCTATCATTCAGCTCTTGTTCTCAAATCAGCCCTCGATGAGTTCTCCTTGTTGTCGGGTCTTGGTGCTAATCATGCTAAGAGCAACACTTTCATTTCTGGAGTGCCCAATGCAATTAGTCAGCAGCTCATCAACATTTTTGGTTACACGGTTGGTTCCCTTCCTATTCGTTATTTGGGGATTCCTATTATCTCTTCTAAATTGAATTTGCATGATTGCTCTCCCCTTGTTGATAAAGTTTGGAGTAGACTTTCTTCTTGGTTGAATCGGTGCCTTTCTTATGCTGGTCGTCTTCAACTTATTATCTCGGTCTTAACCAGTAGTCAAGTGTTTTGGGCTAGTCATCTTTGTCTTCCTAAGAAGGTCTTAAAGGTTATTGAGCAGAAATTTCATAGCTTTTTATGGAATGGGGTTGAGGGTAGTAGCAAAGGTTCTAAAATTGCTTGGTCCGATATTTGTATTCCTAAAAAAGAGGGTGGTCTTGGAATCAAGGACCTCTCTTTGTGGAATAAGGCGCTAATGATTAGGCACATTTGGAATCTGGTTTATGGCACTAATAATCTTTGGACTTCTTGGATCAATGCCTACCACCTCAAAGGTTCAAGTTTGTGGGAGGTGAAAGCTCCTCATACCTGTTCTTGGAATTGGAGAAAGCTACTTCATCTTAGGCCTTTAGTTCGTCCTTTATTTCAGCACATTATTGGTAGTGGCTTGAACACTTCCTTATGGTTTGATAATTGGCACCCTGATGGCCCTATTCGTTCGAAATGGAGTTCCTGTGTTATCTACGATTCTGGTCTCCCTATAAATGCAAAGGTTAATGCCACTGTTCGTAGCCGGCTTTGTTCTATCAATTTGAAGGATTGGCCTTTGATTGCTATGAATTGGAATGTAACCTCTAGATGATACTTGTGTTGTTGGCTGTTTGTTTGCTTTCTTTTGTGTTTTTTTGCTTTGTTAAAGCTTTTATTTAGCTCTTGTTTATGAGCTTGTTGTTTTTGATCTTTTTTGTTGAGCTTGTTTTGGGCCTTTGTGCTCTGGTTTCTTTGTTTCCTGGGGTATGCCCCTTGTATTTGTATATTCTTTCCTCTTTCTATGATACTATTTATTTACCCAAAAAAAAAAAAAAAAGAGTTAATTTTTTTTTTGGGGTAAATAAATAGTATTATAGAAAGAGAAAAACAATGTACAAAATACAAGGGGCATACCCCAGGAAAAACAAGAGTAAAAACAAAAGCTCAAACCAGCTCAAACATGAGCAAAAACAAGAAGCAAGAGCTAAACAAGGGCTCAAACAAACAAAAACACAAGGCAAACAAATCAACTAATAGAAATATTCCACTTTAAAGCAACATGAGGCCAATCCTTCAAGTTGTTAGATAAGAGCCTACTATGATTAGTATCAATAATGGAACGGGTAACGACTTTGCTGGTCTTATGAGGGCTCCCAAAAATTCTATTGTTCCTTTCTCTCCAAATAGAGTAAACCGCCACAGCAAGACAAAGCTTCTTAACAACAATGGAAGGAGATTTCCCCCTCCAATGTTGGGAAGCCCAAGCAATAAAACTAGGCCATCTCTGACCATTCCAAGGCCGGCCACACTTATCCTTCAAATGAGACCATATTTCTTTGCTATAAGCACACTCAAAGAAAAGGTGGGTATGAGTCTCAGGGAAAGCGGAGCAAAGAACACAAAGAGTACCAATATGAGGAGTATAAGGATGAACACGGTCCAACGTTGAAAGTCTCCCTCTAATAGCTAACCAAAGAATGAAGCTCATCCTTGGAATGTTATGTGAATACCACACAAGCTCAAACCAAGGAACCAAAGGATGAGGGGCCTTAAGACTAGCCATGGTAGAGGCTGCCGTGTAAATACCATCAGGTGTAGGAAGCCACTTAATACAATCCTCCAAACTAGAATTAGGGTTGTAAGAAGGCATGTGATTCTTGATTTCAAGGAGGTCAATCGACATAGAGCAAGGCCAAACCCACTGATCACCAAGAATAATGGAACTGACTTTAGCCTTACTCGGAAGACCTGAGTCGTAAATTGCCCTAGAGCTCCAATTTAAAAGAATAGGGCCATCGGGATGCCAATTATCAAACCACAAGGAAGTGCCGAGACCATTACCAATGATATGCTGAATCAAGGGATGAGCAATTGGACGAAGCTTGAGGAGCTTTCTCCAATTCCAAGAACACGTTTGAGGAGCTTTCACCTCCCAAATACTCCTATCTTTGAGGTGATGGGTTTGAATCCATGTAGACCAGAGGTTATTAGAACCATGCACTAGATTCCACAGATGCCGAATCATTAGAGCTTTATTCCAAGAAATGAGATCCTTGATGCCGAGACCACCCTCATTTTTAGGAAGACATATATCAGCCCAAGCAACTTCCGCCCCTTTACAATTTCTATGAACACCTTTCCACAAAAAGGAGCAAAGCTTTTGCTCAATATTCCTCAGAACCTTTGAAGGAAGACAAATGTGTCTAGCCCAAAAGACTTGAATACTAGATAAAACTGAGATAATAAATTGCAACCGACCCGCATATGAAAGACAACGATTCTTCCAAGAAGAAATTCTGGTTGAAACTTTAACCAAAAGAGGAGAGCAATCAAGTTGACTTAACTTCGAAGAAATGATTGGAATCCCCCAATACCTGATAGGGAGCGAGCCAACAATATAGCCAAAAATATTGATGAGCTGTTGCCTACTGTCATTATGCACCGCGGAAAGAAAAATATTACTCTTGGCCGGATTAGCTTTGAGGCCCGAGAGAGAAGAGAAATCATCAAGAGACTTCTTGAGAATAGTAGCAGAAGGAGTAGAACCATGACAAAGCATAATATGATCGTCCGCAAAACAAAGGTGATATAGCTTAATCTTGTCACACTTCCAGTGAAATTTAAAGTGAGGGGAATCTTGAATGTGCTTGGCTAATAACTTAGTGAGAAACTCCATCACAATAACAAAGAGATAGGGAGACATAGGATCACCTTGACGAAGCCCCCTCTTACTATGAAAGAAACCAGCAAGCTCACCATTTATAGAAATAGAGAACTTAGGAGTTGTGATGCACACATTAACCCAGTTAATAATCTTTGAAGGAACATGAAAAACAGCAAGTGTCTCTAACAAGAAGTCCCATTCCACCATATCAAAGGCCTTCATTAAATCCACCTTCAGAGAACACTTGGGAGAGCCATCATCTTTATGGTAATTCCTCATAAGCTCTTGGACAAGAAGGATATTATCACCAATCCGTCTTCCAGCCACAAAAGCTGATTGCGGAGAGCTTATAATGTCAGGAAAGATGATCTTAATCCTATTAGCAATGATCTTCGCGATGATCTTATAGAGAGTATTGTAACAAGAGATCGGTCTAAAGTCCGTCATTCTAGAAGGATTTGGAACTTTAGGAACCAAAGCTAAGATCGTTGTATTGAGCTCTTTGAGAAGATGACCGGTTCGAAAAAAATTCTTGAACAGCGTTGATCACGTCTCCACCAACTATATCCCATGTCTTTTTAAAGAAATGGGCATTAAAACCATCAGGCCCTGGAGCTTTATTAGGGTGAAGCGAGAAGCAAACCTCACGAATCTCTTCATTAATGACACCCCTGCTCATCAAATCAGCTTGATCATTTGAAATATGATTATGAATTAAAGTTTGAAGCGTACCAGCTCTATTCAAAGAAGGAACCGAGCAGCCAAGAATATTTTGAAAGTGGCGGATAGCCTCATTTTGAACAGGAACATCACCATCAATCAAAGCATCGTCTTCCCCTAAAATAGATAGAATTTTGTTTCGATTGTGTCTACCATTGATGGCCTTGAAAAAGTAGGACGACTTCCGATCCCCGGCATGTAACTATTGGATTCTTGACTTTTGCTTAAGAAAATCTTCCTCAACTTGAAGAGCCCTAGTATAAGATTTAATAATATCCTTTTCTTGCAATCTAAGAGTATTATCAGTGGGATTGGCATCAAGAAGACGTTGACATTCTTCAAGTGCTTCTTTAGCCTCATTTAACTTGACCGTCACATCACCAACCTGGTTCTTATTAAGAGATTTTAAAGCCTTCTTGAAAATACGAAGCTTAGAGCAAAGCTTAAATTGCATGGTACCATGACCCTGTTCCTGCCAACAACTCTTAACAAGAGGAAGAAAATCTTCCCTCTCCGTTAGAAAATTAAAAAACTTAAACGGGCAGTTCTTCCTTCTTCCTTGTAACCCAAGCTTAACCAAAGAAGGACTATGATTAGAGATGCTAGGGGAAAGAAAAATAGCTTCAGAGTTCGTGACCTTACCAAGCCAAGCATCATTAACGAGTACCCTATCCAATTTCTTAGAGATACAGTCATCATTACTCCGTTTGTTACACCAAGTGTGAAAAAAACCCGAAAAACGTAGATCATCAAGTTCAGCAGCTTGTAAACAATCTTCAAATTCATCCATAGCAGCTGATCTTCTTAAAGAACCCCCACTAGTATCATGAACCCCTCTAGCAACGTTAAAGTCTCCAAGAACAATCCAAGGGGTACCAGCTGAAAGATTAGCACACATATTCTCCCAAAGAGCTCTCCTTGCTCTATCATCATTAGAACCATAAACAAAAGAGATTCTAAATGTGTCATTATTATCAAGAAGACAAGCATGACAGTGGATAATCTGGTCGGTTTCACAAATTTTGCTTACTTTAAGAATTCTAGGGTCCCAACCAACCCAAATCCTTCCAAGACTATAACTATTGTAGTTATCAAGCATGTCCCATTCTTTGAAAACAGAATTGATAACATTGTGTTTATTAATAATTCTCACCCGAGTTTCAACCAAGCAAACCAAACTAAGCTTTAAATCAATCAACATCTTCCTTACCTCCAGTTGTTTAGGGGCAGCATTAAGACCCCTAATGTTCCAAGACAAAAACAAGCCTCTTTGTACAAAAGTACAATCATTGGCTGATTTGAAAACAAAGCCGTTTTTATCTCACTCCCTCTTGTATAAAAGCTCACTTGTTTTCTCTCTCTTTTTTTCTTATCAGCCCCTCTTTCACGTTTTGTTTCCTTTTTTGCTTTTTCAGATTCTCTTTCTTTTGTCTCTTTTTCTTTTGGACTCACTCTCTCACTCTCTCACTCTCCTTTTTTACATCTCTCTCTTTTTCTGTTGTTCACTCTCTTTTTGCAACCTCACTTGATCTTCATGAACTTGTTTTGGTGACAAAGGTACAAGGGTTATGGGTCATTGATTAAGTACAAACGAATATTTGTTTGTAAATCCATCATGCGTTACCCGCCCATCGAATTGCCATGGCCGTCCGAACAACAAGTGTCCAACATGCATCGGAACTACATCACACACAACTTCACCTTCATATTTACCGATCCGGAATGCCACTAACACCTGTTTAGTCACCCTCGCCTCACCACTATCATTCAACCATTGCAATTTATACGGCTTAGGATGCAGTATTGTTGGCAATCCAAGTTTGTTAACCATGGTTAAGCTTGCAACGTTAGTACAACTACCACCATGAATAATGACACTACATACCTTGTCTTTGACATAGCATCTAGTGTGAAACATGTTCTCTCGTTGAACTTCATCTTCGTTCTTCGTTCTTCGTTTGCAAGCTCAACGCTCTCCTTGCCACTAACGTCAATGCATCGGGGGCTCATTCCTCCTCAAAGGCATCCTCTAATGGAGACATGGACTTCAAATCATCTTCTTCATCATCGGTCTCAATTTCTCCATTATCCCGCATGATATGTGCGTTCTATGCTCTGGTTCGGATGGAAACCGTGACCCAACACCTATAACGAGATGTGAACCTTGGTATGAAAGGAGGACGCCACAATCAAGGATGGAATACGTGATTGCTAAGTCAAGGAGGAACGCCACAGAGAAATCTGATAAGTTCCAATTAGTTCTCAAAGAACAAAAGAGAAATTGCTCTCTAATTTTATGAATAAAACAACTGCCGTTTATTGTATGAAAATGGGTACAATTTATAACACTAAGGCCACAAAGACTAGCCCTAGAAATTCCGAAGATTGCAACAATAATTCCTAAAAATGTGCCTAAGGCAACGAAAAAGGAAAAGTTGAAAAATAAAACATTCTTTTTTGGGGTAAATAAATAGTATCATAGAAAGAGAGAAAGAATGTACAAAATACAAGGGGCATACCCTAGGAAAAACAAGAGCAAAAACAAAAGCTCAAACCAGCTCAAACATGAGCAAAAACAAGAAGCAAGAGCTAAACAAAGGCTCAAACAAACAAAAACACAAGGCAAACAAATCAACTAATAAAAATATTCCACTTTAAAGCAACATGAGGCCAATCCTTCAAGTTGATAGATAAGAGCCTACTACAAATAGCATCAATAATGGAACGGGTAATGACTTTGCTGGTCTTATGAGGGCTCCCAAAAATTCTATTGTT
>CM017769.1:9720099-9730099 GCA_008009225.1 Acer yangbiense
TATAATAGACAATCCGACTTCAGATGCTCTCTGTAGTGGCCCACGAAGTTCAGACCAGATTTGGTCTTCATGTGGACTGAACTTGGACTTCAACAACTTAGAATCAGCCCCCATTAAATGCTTCTTTGATCCTCTTGCCCCTTGTAATTGGCCCAACTGGAACATGAAATGGATCCGTTGGTGAAGCTTCTTGATTCTCATCATTCCCCCTCTCTTCAAAAGGATTCGTCCTTGAATCTTCACCATAATGTTGTTGATAGCCTGCGACACTTCATCAAAACATTGCAAAAGAGAAACAAGAACACTATGCCAAGAAGTTGGCTGATTTGAAAACAATGCCTTTTTTATCTCTTTTTTTTTTTCCTCACTAGCGAAAATTTTTGTTTCCTTTTCACTCTTTTTTTCCTCATGAGCAAAAAATTCTGTTTCTTTTTCACTCTTTTTTTTCCTCACTCACAAAAATTCTTGTTTCTTTTTCACTCTTTTTTTCCTCAATAGCATAATTTTCTGTTTCTTTTTCACTCTTTTTTTCTTTTTTTGCTATTTTGATCTCTCTTTCTTTTGTCACTCTTTCTTTTGAACTCTCACTCTCCTTTTTTACATCTCTTTGTTCTTTTAACCTCACTTGATCTTCATATACTTGTATTGGGGTTAAGGGTACAAGAGTGATTCGTTTTTTATTGAGTACAAAAGAGTATCTATTTGTATAACCATCATGAGTTGCACGCCTATCAAACTGCCATGGTCACCCCAAAAGGATATGGGTCGCATGCATTGGTACCACATCACACAAGACTTCATCTTCATATTTACCGATTCGGAACGCCACTAACACTTGTTTAGTCACCCTCACCTCACCACTATCATTCAACCATTGCAATTTATACGGCTTAGGATGCAGCATCGTTGGCAATCCTAATTTGTTAACCATGGTTGTGCTTGCAACGTTAGTACAACTACCACCATCAATAATCATGCTACATACCTTATCATTAACATGACATCGGGTGTAAAAAACATTGTCACGTTGTACATCGTTAGACATTTTTTTTTTTTTTTACTTAATCAAAACGAAATTAAAGAAGAAGAATAACAAAGATAGATTAAACCTGATGTTAGAGGCCGAAGCTCTGATACCAAATGATACGAACCTCGTCGATTGTATCAAGATTGATGCCTAAGATCGTTCTAACCTCTGGTTCGGATGGAAACCGCGACCGAACACCTATATCGAGATGTGAACCTTGGTATAAAGGAGGACGCCACAATCAAGGATGGAATACTCGATTGATAAGTCATGTTTGAACGCCACAAGGTAGAACCTTGATAAGTTCGCAGTTCAATGAAGAACCAAAGAGAAAATTGATGAGAATAAGGGGGCCACATCAAGAGATCCATTGCACGTTCCGGTTGGGCCAATAACAAGGGCAAGGGCTAAGAGATTCAAGGAAGCACTAAATGGCTTGATTCAAGACACTTGGGCTGATTCCGAATTATTAAAGTCCAAGATGAGCCCACATGAAGACCAAGGCTTAACTAACGTCATCAAGGCAATTGATTGGGCCGAATAAGAGAAGACTTGATTTGAATGAAATTTGAGAGAATTTTCTCTTTTGTTCTTTGAGAACTAATTGGAACTTATCAGATTTCTCTGTGGCGTTCCTCCTTGACTTATCAATCGAGTATTCCATCCTTGATTATGGCGTCCTCCTTCATACCAAGGTTCACATCTCATTATAGGTGTTGGGTCGCGGTTTTCCATCCGAACCAGAGGTTAGAACGATCTTAGGCATCAATCGTGATACAATCGACGAGGTTCGTATCATTTGGTATCAGAGCTTCGGCTTCTAACATCAGGTTTTATCTATCTTAGTTTTTCTTCTTCTTTGATTTCGTTGACAAAAAAAAAAAAAAAAAAAAAAAATTGATTCCGTTCATCAAGTCCAGTACAAAAAAGAAAAAATTACCAAAGGTCTTACTTGTTGATCAAAAAAAAAAAAAATTATGGTATTAGTTTGTTATTTCAGTTTCGTTGTGATTCGTTTTGTGTGAACCTATGAGATCTTTGTTTCGTGTGAACGTGGCTAAGAAATTTTGTTTATTGTTTGATTAGTTTGATAAGAACTTTTGAGAAATTACGAGTGGAAAAAGGCAAGAGTGGTGAGTACATACTGAGGGTAAAAGCCAAAAGATTTGAGTGAAACACGAGTGTGAGTGCCATCATCTTTGAGGGTAAACACGTGAGGGAGTGTTTGTGAGGCTTACTTATTCTTGTTGTTTTGCAGGTTCTAAAAATGTCACACGATAACAGTAAGGAACTGTCCGACGAAGCACCAAAAATGGTAGATCTCGACCGTTTGTTTACAGCCATGCAACAACACATGGCGCGAATGGAGATTCGGTTTGGCGAGGTGAATGATAGGTTTGGCGAGATGAATGACATGTTACACAAAGTGGAGTCTAGTTCACAAAGGGAGCAGCCAATCAGGGCTCCTAATGTGGAACGAAGAGAAAGGAACCTACCTAGGAATGATTATGAAGATGATTATTGGAATGACCTAGAGGAGGATGATCGCATGTCTAATGTGGGTGCTGGCAGATTTAGGCGTGGAATGGGAGGTAGAGGAGTTAGGTATGGGAATAGAGGAGATAGGTATGGAGAAAGGGTTGATAATAACTTGGGTAGTATAAAGGTGAAGATTCCAACCTTCCAAGGTAAAACTGATCCTGAAGCTTATTTGGAGTGGGAGAAAAGAATAGAGTTAGTGTTTGATTGCCATGAATATTCCGAGTTGAAGAAGGTGAAATTGGCAGCCATAGAGTTCACTGATTATGCTATTGTTTGGTGGGATCAACTGATTGTGAGTCGGAGACGAAATGGAGAAAGACCTATTGAGACATGGGAGGAGATGAAAACTGTTATGAGGAGGAGATTCATTCCAAGTCACTATTATAGGGGTTTGTTTCAAAAATTGCAAACTCTTACTCAGGGGTCTAAGTGTGTTGAAGACTACTACAAGGAGATGGAGATAGCCATGATTCGAGCTGATGTAGAGGAGGACCGAGAGGCAACTATGGCTAGGTTTCTAAATGGGCTAAACCGAGACATTGCGAATGTAGTGGAGATGCAACATTATGTTGAGTTGACTGACATGGTACACATGGCCATTAAAGTGGAACAACAATTGAAGAGGAGGGGTTCCACACGGGTTGGGCAAAATTCGGGCTCTTCCTCATCATGGAAACCGAATTGGAGTAAGAAAGAGGACCAGCCTAGTTTCAAGGCCAAGGCAAAGACCGAACCTTCCAAAGATCACAAGGCCGGTGGCACATTAAATCAAGGTAAATCAGATTCTCAACCTTCTAGAAACCGTGACATTAAGTGCTTTAAGTGTTTGGGAGCAGGTCATATTGCATCACAATGCCCAAACAAGAGAGTAATGGTTTTGAAGGATGATGGCGGTATCGAATCCGAGGATGAATCTGATGATGAGTCCATGCCGCATTTGGAGGATGTAAGTGACTTTGAATATCCGGTAGGTGGAGAGCTTTTGGTTGCAAGAAGAGCTCTTAGTGCTCAAGCTAAGGAAGATGATGGGGTGCAACGTGATAACATTTTTCACACCCGCTGCCATGTTAATGATAAGGTATGTAGTATGATTATTGATGGGGGGAGTTGTTCTAATGTGGCTAGCACTACTTTGGTGGAAAAATTGAATTTGACAACTTTGAAGCACCCAAAACCTTATAGGCTACAATGGTTGAATGATAGTGGGGAAGTTAGGGTGAATAAACAGGTGTTGGTGTCATTTTCAATTGGAAATTACAAAGATGAAGTTATTTGTGACGTGGTACCCATGGATGCGGGTCATATCCTTTTAGGAAGACCGTGGCAATTTGATAGGCATGTGACACATGATGGATATACCAATAGATACTCCTTTGTACTCAATAAAAGGCCAATCACTCTTGTACCTTTAACCCCAAGACAAGTATATGAAGATCAAGTGAGGTTAAAAAAAGAGAGAGATGTTAAAAAGGAGAGTGAGAGTTCAAAAGAAAGAGAGACAAAAGAGAGAGAGTCCGAAACAGCAAAAAATGAAAAAAAAGTGAAAAAAAAAATAGAGGCTGATGAGAAAAAAAGAGAGAGAAAACAAGTGAGTTTTTATGCAAGAGAGAGTGAGATCAAGAAAGCTTTGTTTTCAAATCAGCCAATGATTGTACTTTTGTACAAAGAGGCTTGTTTTAGTACTAACGAAATTGACTCTTCTTTGCCTAGTGTTGTTGTTTGATGAGAATCAATAAGCATCACCAAAGGATCAATTGCATGTTCCGGTTGGGCCAATTACAAGGGGCCAAGAGGATCAAAGAAGCAATTAATGATGGGCTGATTCTGAGTTGCTGAAGTTCAAGTTCGGCCCAAATCCGAGCTGAACTTCGTGGGCCTCTACAGAGAGCATCTGAAGTCAGATTATCTATTATAATATGTTTTCGGAAAGCCCAAGACGAGCCCTACAGATGTTATGAAGACTCTGGCGTCTGTAAAAGATCACAACAGGCCCAAAATCGGCCATCTAGTTTGTTGCGCGAAGACTTGAGCTGAGGAGTCCGAATTTTAGATTTATCCTTTTTAGTTTCCAAAGAATAAAGAGTTGATTTGTTTCCCAAATTAAGCGGCTGATTTGTTTCCATCTTTTAGCCTTCCAAATAGGGAGCAAGTCAATTAGTTGCTTGTTTTAGTTTATTTTCTTTCCCGTTTGTAAGGCATTAATTGCCAAATATTTATTTCCTTTTTGGTTTTAGGGTTTCAGTATTTAAGGGTCCTTTTGATGTATTTTTCGACAGACTTGATTTTGAATGAAATTTGAGAGAATTTTCTCTTTTGTTCTTTGAGAACTAATTGGAACTTATCAGATTTCTCTGTGGCGTTCCTCCTTGACTTATCAATCGAGTATTCCATCCTTGATTGTGGCGTCCTCCTTCATACCAAGGTTCACATCTCATTATAGGTGTTGGGTCGCGGTTTCCATCCGAACCAGAGGTTAGAACGATCCTAGGCATCAATCTTGATACAATCGACGAGGTTCGTATCATTTGGTATCAGAGCTTAGGCTTCTAAATCAGGTTTGATCTATCCCTTTTTTTTTATTATTTCTTTTTTTCTTTTTTTTCGTTTGATCAAAAAAAAAAAAAAAGAGTTGATCAGATCCGTTACCAAAAAAAAAAAAAAAAAGTTTGATCAGATTCCGATTCAAAAAAAAAAAAAAAGTTGATTAGATCGGTTGCAAAAAAAAAAAAAAAAAAAAAAAGATTGATTAGATCTGTTACAAAAAAAAAAAAAGGTTTGATAGATCCATTACAAAAAAAATAAATAAATAAATAAAAATGTCTACCGATGTACCAGAAAAGATCGATTTCAAACTTTTCTTAATGTTCTTGGATCAAAATTTTGATCAGTTGGAGATGAGGTTGGATCAACAATTGAAGAGGAAGGGTTCCACACGAGTTGGGCAACATTCGGGTTCTTTTTCATCATGGGAACTGAATTGGAACAAGAGGGATGACCAACCTAGTTTTAAGGCCAAGGCCGAACCTTCCAAAGATCACAAAGATGGAGACCTTTTGGTCGCAAGAAGATCTCTTAGTGCTCAAGCAAAGGAAGATGATGAGGTACAACGTGACAATGTCTTTCACACTCGATGCCATGTTAATGATAAGGTATGTAGCATTATAATTGATGGGGGGAGTTGTACTAATTTGGCTAGCACTAGTTTGGTGGAAAAACTGAATTTGGCCACTTTAAAGCACCCAAAACCTTATAAGCTACAATGGTTAAATGATAGTGAAGAAATCAAGGTGACTAAACAGGTGTTGGTGTCTTTTTCCATTGGGAAGTACAAAGATGAAGTCTTGTGTGATGTGGTACCAATGCATGCAAGCCATATCCTTTTGGGGCGACCATGGCAGTTTGATAGGCGTGTAACTCATGATGGTTATACAAATAGATACTCATTTGTACTCAATAAAAAACGAATCACTCTTGTACCCTTAACCCCAATACAAGTATATGAAGATCAAGTGAGGTTAAAAGAAAAGAGAGATGTAAAAAATGAGAGTGAGAGTTCAAAAGAAAGAGAGATTGAAACAGCAAAAAAAGAAATCTCGGCTGATGAGAAAAAAAAAAAGAGAAAACAAATGAACTTCTATGCAAAAAAGAGTGAGATCAAAAAGGCATTATTTTCAAATCAGCCAACTTCTTGGCCTCGTGTTCTTGTTTCTCTTTTTCAGGACTTTGATGAAGTGTCGCAGGCTATCAACAACGTTACGGTGAAGATTCGAGGACGAATCCTTTTGAAGAGAGGGGGAATGATGAGAATCAATAAGCATCACCAAAGGATCAATTGCATGTTCCGGTTGGGCCAATTACAAGGGGCCAAGAGGATCAAAGAAGCAATTAATGATGGGCTGATTCTGAGTTGCTGAAGTTCAAGTTCGGCCCAAATCCGAGCTGAACTTCGTGGGCCTCTACAGAGAGCATCTGAAGTCGGATTGTCTATTATAATATGTTTTCGGAAAGCCCAAGACGAGCCCTACAGATGTTATGAAGACTCTGGCGTCTGTAAAAGATCACAACAGGCCCAAAATCGGCCATCTAGTTTGTTGCGCGAAGACTTGAGCTGAGGAGTCCGAATTTTAGATTTATCCTTTTTAGTTTCCAAAGAATAAAGAGTTGATTTGTTTCCCAAATTAAGCGGCTGATTTGTTTCCATCTTTTAGCCTTCCAAATAGGGAGCAAGTCAATTAGTTGCTTGTTTTAGTTTATTTTCTTTCCCGTTTGTAAGGCATTAATTGCCAAATATTTATTTCCTTTTTGGTTTTAGGGTTTCAGTATTTAAGGGTCCTTTTGATGTATTTTTCGACAAACTTGATTTTGAATGAAATTTGAGAGAATTTTCTCTTTTGTTCTTTGAGAACTAATTGGAACTTATCAGATTTCTCTGTGGCGTTCCTCCTTGACTTATCAATCGAGTATTCCATCCTTGATTATGGCGTCCTCCTTCATACCAAGGTTCACATCTCATTATAGGTGTTGGGTCGCGGTTTCCATCCGAACCAGAGGTTAGAACGATCCTAGGCATCAATCTTGATACAATCGACGAGGTTCGTATCATTGTTTCACTTTTGCAGGACTTTAATGAAGTGTTTCCCGAAGAGATGCCTATTGGTTTACCACCAATGAGGGGGATTGAGCACCAAATTGATTTTGTACCCGGAGCACCAATTCCAAATGGACCCGCATATAGAAGTAATCCTGAGGAGACAAAGGAACTTCAAAAGCAGGTTGATGAGCTCATGGAAAGGGGGTATGTTCGTGAGAGTATGAGTCCTTGTGCGGTTCCCGTATTGCTTGTGCCTAAGAAGGATGGAACTTGGAGGATGTGCGTTGATTGTCGTGCCATCAACAATATCACTGTAAAGTATCGACATCCTATTCCTAGATTAGATGATATGCTTGATGAATTGCATGGTTCTGTTGTCTTCACTAAAATTGATCTTAAGAGTGGATATCATCAAATTAGGATGAAAGAAGGTGATGAGTGGAAAACTGCTTTTAAAACAAAATATGGTTTATATGAGTGGTTAGTTATGCCTTTTGGATTAACTAATGCACCAAGTACTTTCATGAGATTAATGAACCATGTTTTGCGTGCTTTTATTGGAAAATTTGTGGTTGTTTACTTTGATGATATTTTGATTTATAGCAAAAACCTGGATGAGCATGTTGAACATTTAAAACATGTTTTAGGTGTTTTAAGAACTGAAAAGTTGTTTGCTAATCTCAAGAAGTGTACCTTTTGCACGGATAGACTTGATTTGAATGAAATTTG
The DNA here is from genome assembly GCA_008009225.1 of Acer yangbiense. Lineage (NCBI taxonomy): Eukaryota > Viridiplantae > Streptophyta > Magnoliopsida > Sapindales > Sapindaceae > Acer > Acer yangbiense. The sequence goes on from CM017769.1 coordinate 9,727,989, forward strand.
AGAGAATTTTCTCTTTTGTTCTTTGAGAACTAATTGGAACTTATCAGATTTCTCTGTGGCGTTCCTCCTTGACTTATCAATCGAGTATTCCATCCTTGATTGTGGCGTCCTCCTTCATACCAAGGTTCACATCTCATTATAGGTGTTGAGTCGCGGTTTTCCATCCGAACCAGAGGTTAGAACGATCTTAGGCATCAATCGTGATACAATCGACGAGGTTCGTATCATTTTGGTATCAGAGCCTGGTGAGAATCAATAAGCATCACCAAAGGATCAATTGCATGTTCCGGTTGGGCCAATTACAAGGGGCCAAGAGGATCAAAGAAGCAATTAATGATGGGCTGATTCTGAGTTGCTGAAGTTCAAGTTCGGCCCAAATCCGAGCTGAACTTCGTGGGCCTCTACAAAGAGCATCCGAAGTTGGATCGTCTATTATAATATGTTTTTGGAAAGCCCAAGCCGAGCCCTACAGATGTTATGAAGACTCTGGCGTCTGTAAAAGATTACAACAGGCCCAAAATCGGCCATCTAGTTTGTTGCGCGAAGACTTGAGCTGAGGAGTCCGAATTTCAGCTTTATCCTTTTTAGTTTCCAAAGAATAATGAGTTGATTTGTTTCCCAAATTAAAAGGCTGATTTGTTTCAAAATGTATCCTTCCAAATAGGGAGCAAGTCAACTAATTGCATGTTTTAATTTTAATTTCTTTCCTGATTGTAAGGCATTAATTGCCCATTTATTTTCCTGATTGTAAGGCATTAATTGCCAAATATTTATTTCCTTTTTAGGTTTTAGGGTTTCAGTTTATAAGGGACGAATGGATGTAATATGAGATTAGACTTTGAATAAAATATTATTTGAGAGAACTTTTTTCTCTTGGTTCTTGATTGAACTATGAACTTATCAAGGTTCTACCTTGTGGCGTTCAAACCATGACTTATCACTCACCTTCTTTCTTGTTCTTGAGTGTGGCGTCTACAACCTTCTTGATACCGTTGGTTCTTATCTCCATATAGATAATGGGTCACGGTCCTTTATTTTCTTTGTTTTTATAAACTTGAATTAGAAAACGATCCTTCGTTACCATAAATTGGTTCCGGGTCTCACTACTCTTGGTGAGGTTCATATCAGTTTATAAGGTTTGTATCATTTGTATTTCTTGGTTTTGTTGTTAGTGCTAAAGGGATTGGGGTTGATGAAGAGAAGGTTAAGGCAATTAAGGAGTGGCCGAAACCTACAAATGTGGGACAAGTGAGGAGCTTCCATGGGTTGGCTAGTTTTTATAGGAGGTTTGTGAGGGATTTTTGTAGTCTAGCCGCACCTTTAACTGAAGTTATCAAAAAGAATGTGGGTTTTAAGTGGGGTAATGAACAAGAAAAGGCGTTTAACTTGATTAAGGAGAAATTAACTAACGCACCTTTACTTGCTTTGCCTGACTTTGCTAAAGCTTTTGAGATTGAGTGTGATGCTTCAGGAATAGGTATTGGAGCTGTTCTAATGCAAGAAGGATGTCCCATTGCATTTTTTTAGTGAGAAAATAAGTGGAGCAGCCTTAAATTATCCTACCTATGACAAGGAGATGTATGCTTTGGTTAGGGCATTGGAAACTTGAATTTGTGATTCACACGGATCATGAGTCCTTGAAGCATTTAAAGGGACAGCACAAGCTAAATAAGTGGCATGCCAAGTGGGTGGAGTTCATAGAAACATTTCCATATGTGATCAAGTACAAAAAAGGTAAGGAAAACGTGGTCGCTGATGCTTTGTCTAGAAGGTACGTTTTACTTTCTACTTTGGATACTAGATTGCTTGGTTTTGACTACATTAAAGAATTGTATGTGGAAGATTCTGATTTTGGTAATGTATTCAATGCATGTGAAAAAGTAGCATTTGGCAAGTTTTATTGGCATGATGGATTTTTGTTTAGAGAAACTAAATTATGTGTGCCTAAAAGTTCTTTGCGTGAATTGCTTGTTAGAGAAGCTCATGGGGGAGGTTTGATGGGGCATTTTGGTATAGCCAAGACACTAGATGTTTTGCATGAACACTTCTTTTGGCCTCATATGAAACGTGACGTAGAAAGAATTTGTGAAAAATGCATTACATGTAGACGA
>CM017769.1:9735099-9740099 GCA_008009225.1 Acer yangbiense
ACACTTCATCAAAACACTGCAAAAGAGAAATAAGAACACTAGGCCAAGAAGTTGGCTGATTTGAAAACAATGCCTTTTTGATCTCTTTTTTTTTTTTTCCTCACTAGCGAAAATTTCTGTTTCCTTTTAACTCTTTTTTTCCTCATGAGCAAAAAAATTCTGTTTCTTTTTCACTCTTTTTTTCCTCACTCACAAAAATTCTTGTTTCTTTTTCGCTCTTTTTTTCTTCAATAGCATAATTTTCTGTTTTTTTTTTTTTTCAATAGCAAAGATCGTGATTTTTTATGCATCAAGGAATCAAAAACTTTGTGATTTGGGGTTTTCGTCACAGAGTTACGTCCGTTTCAAGTTTGCTATTCTGGTTTGTTTTTTCTCTTTCGTTTCTCTGGTTTTGTCATGGAAAATCCACCCTTCTCTGTATCTTCCTCTGCTGGTTTTCCCACTCTCTTGGAAGCTTGTGTTGTTAACAAGATTTTAGCTGGTAATGATACTTTTTGCAATGGAGCTAGGTTGCCTCTTGAGATTGAAGGTTTATTAGCTAAGGAGCAGCAACATTCTAACTCCTCCCCTATGGTCCAACTTGAGGAGGTGTCCCATAATAAAGGTATCTCTATCACTCCTTCTTTGGTGAATAAAGATGCTAACACTTATAGTAATGTGCTGAAAGGTGCTCACAATGGTCCAATTATGGATATCCTTACAAGTAAGCCTATGAACCTAAAATTCTATTAGCCCTTACAAAGTGGTAATATGAAGTGTGTCTCCCCACCCATGGAAGTTGTAGAGGATGGCTCTAAAGCTTGGAAGAAGTGGTTGGTTGGTTATTTTATTGAGAAAAAGCTTCCCTTTTCTCTAGTTAACAACATTGCCATGCGTATTTGGGGCAATCGTGGTCTGCTGGAAGTTTTGGCTAATGATAAGGGGTTTTACTTCTTCAAGTTCTTGAATGATGAAGCTTGTTCTAATGTATTAGAGGCCGGCCCTTGGTTATTTGCTGGAAGACTGGTGATCCTCAAAAAATGGCATCCTAAGCTCATTCTTTCTAAAGATTCCTACTCCAAAATTCCGGTTTGGGTCAAGCTCTTCAACATTCCCCATGAATACTGGAATGAAGAAGGATTGAGCCATATTGCTAGTGCGGTTGGCAAGCCCCTTTATGCTGATAGCCTAACCGAATCCATGAAGAGAATTTCCTTTGCGAGGGTTTGTATTGAAATTGATGCCTCTTGTGACCTAGTTGATTCATTCGACCTATTTATGGGTGACAATTCGGATCCAAAACCTGGTGAAAATGTGGAAATCTTGGTTGAATACCAATGGAAACCGAAAATTTGTACAGAATGCAAGTCTTTTGGACACTCTATTGCGACTTGCCCTCGGCTCAAGCCCTTACACCCTCCCTCTGATGTTAATTCTGCTCCCAAGCTCAAACAAGAATGGAGGAGAGTTACTAGAGGGGATGCACCCCTGGTTTCCTCACCTCATGCAGATATGGAACCTCCTCCCATTGGTTCCTTGAATGTTGATGAAGTTATTTCTACTTGTAATGCTGAAAATGTGCCTTCTTTGCGTCCTACCAACTTGCCTATTCATGACCAATCCAATGATCTCGTTAAGGAAAAGGTTATTGATACCTCTAACAAGTTTGCTGCTCTTGATAAGGGTGGTGATTCTTGTACTGACCAATGCAATGACCAATGTAATTATGCTGATTCTCCTACTACAGCCTCTCCGGACCATTCCCTTTGGCACTCAAAGATCAAAAATATTGATGGGGTCAAAATTATAGGGCTCTCCAGCCCCATGGATTCCTCTAGTAAGAAGAAGAAGAAGAAACGGGCTGCTAAGAAAGGCAAGGATAATAGCTCGCAAGCTAAGGTGATGCCTTCTCAACCTCTTAATGATTAATCTCGCTCATTGGAAGATTAGGGGTCTTAATGCTGCCCCTAAACAACTGGAGGTAAGGAAGATGTTGATTGATTTAAAGCTTAGTTTGGTTTGCTTGGTTGAAACTCGGGTGAGAATTATTAAAAAACCCAATGTTATCAAATCTGTTTTCAAAGAATGGGACATGCTTGATAACTACAATAGTCATAGCCTTGGAAGGATTTGGGTTGGTTGGGACCCTAGAATTCTTAAAGTGAGCAAAATTTGTGAAACCGACCAGATTATCCACTGTCATGCTTGTCTTCTTGATAATAATGACACATTTAGAATTTCTTTTGTTTATGGTTCTAATGATGATAGAGCAAGGAGAGCTCTTTGGGAGAATATGTGTGCTAATCTTTCAGCTGGTACCCCTTGGATTGTTCTTGGAGACTTTAACGTTGCTAGAGGGGTTCATGATACTAGTGGGGGTTCTTTAAGAAGATCAACTGCTATGGATGAATTTGAAGATTGTTTACAAGCTACTGAGCTTGATGATCTACGTTTTTCGGGTTTTTTTCACACTTGGTGTAACAAACGGAGTAATGATGGCTGTATCTCTAAGAAATTGGATAGGGTGCTCGTTAATGATGCTTGGCTTGGTAAGTTCACGAACTCTGAAGCTGTTTTTCTTTCCCCTAGCATCTCTGATCATAGTCCTTCTTTGGTTAAGCTTGGGTTACAAGGAAGAAGGAAGAACTGCCCGTTTAAGTTTTTTAATTTTCTAACGGAGAGGGAAGATTTTCTTCCTCTTGTTAAGAGTTGTTGGCAGGAACAGGTTCATGGTACCATGCAATTTAAGCTTTGCTCTAAGCTTCGTATTCTCAAGAAGGCTTTAAAATCTCTTAATAAGAACCAGGTTGGTGATGTGACGGTCAAGTTAAATGAGGCTAAAGAAACACTTGAAGAGTGTCAACGTCTTCTTGATGCCAGTCCCACTGATAATACTCTTATATTGCAAGAAAATGATATTATTAAATCTTATACTATGGCACTTCAAGTTGAGGAAGATTTTCTTAAGCAAAAGTCAAGAATCCAATGGTTACATGCCGGGGATGGGAATTCGTCCTACTTTTTCAAGGCCATCATTGGTAGACACAATCGAAACAAAATTCCATCTATTTTTGGGGAAGACGATGCTTTGATTGATGGTGATGTTCCTGTTCAAAATGAGGCTATCTGCCACTTTCAAAATATTCTTGGCTGCTCGGTTCCTTCTTTGAAAAGAGCTGGTAAGCTTCGAACTTTAATTCATAATCATATTTCAAATGATCAAGCTGATTTGATGAGCAGGGGTGTCACTAATGAAGAGATTCGTGAGGTTTGCTTCTCGCTTCACCCTAATAAAGCTCCATGGCCTGATGGTTTTAATGCCCATTTCTTTAAAAAGACATGGGATATAGTGATACGAACCTCGTCGATTGTATCACGATTGATGCCTAAGATCGTTCTAACCTCTGGTTCGGATGGAAACCGCGACCCAACACCTATAATGAGATGTGAACCTTGGTATGAAGGAGGACGCCACAGAGAAATCTGATAAGTTCCAATTAGTTCTCAAAGAACAAAAGAGAAAATTCTCTCAAATTTCATTCAAATCAAGTCTTCGCGCAACAAGATAGATGGCCGATTTTAGGCCTGTTGTGATCTTTTACGGACGCCAGAGTCTTCATAACATCTGTAGGGCTCGTCTTGGGATTTCCGAAAACATATTATAATAGACGATCCGACTTCAGATGCTCTCTGTAGAGGCCCACAAAGTTCAGCTCAGATTTGGGCCGAACTTGAACTTCAGCAACTCAGAATCAGCCCATCATTAATTGCTTCTTTGATCCTCTTGGCCCCTTGTAATTGGCCCAACCAGAACATGCAATTGATTCTTTGGTGGTGCTTATTGATTCTCATCATATAGTTGGTGGAGACGTGATCAACGCTGTTCAAGAATTTTTTCGAACCGGTCATCTTCTCAAAGAGCTCAATACAACGATCTTAGCTTTGGTTCCCAAAGTTCCAAATCCTCCTAGAATGACGGACTTTAGACCGATCTCTTGTTGTAATACTCTCTATAAGATCATCGCGAAGATCATTGCTAATAGGATTAAGATCATCCTTCCTGACATTATAAGCTCTCCGCAATCAGCCTTTGTGGCTGGAAGACGGATTGGTGATAATATCCTTCTTGTCCAAGAGCTTATGAGGAGTTACCATAAAGATGATGGCTCTCCCAAGTGTTCTCTGAAGGTGGATTTAATGAAGGCCTTTGATACAGTGGAATGGGACTTCTTGTTAGAGACACTTGCTGCTTTTCATGTTCCTTCGAAGGTTATTAACTGGGTTAAGGCATGCATCACAACTCCTAAGTTCTCTATTTCTATAAATGGTGAGCTTGCTGGTTTCTTTCATAGTAAGAGGGGGCTTCATCAAGGTGATCCTATGTCTCCCTATCTCTTTGTTATTGCGATGGAGGTTCTCACTAAGTTATTAGCCAAGCACATTCAAGATTCCCCTCACTTCAAATTTCACTGGAAGTGTGACAAGATTAAGCTATCTCACCTTTGTTTTGCGGACGATCTTATTATGATTTGTCATGGTTCTACTCCTTCTGTTACTGTTCTCAAGAAGTCTCTTGATGATTTTTCTTCTCTCTCGGGCCTCAAGCTAATCCGGCCAAGAGTAATATTTTTCTTTCCAGGGTGCATAATGACAGTAGGCAGCAGCTCATCAATATTTTTGGCTATAATGTTGACTCGCTTCCTATCAGGTATTTGGGGATTCCAATCATTTCTTCAAAGTTAAGTCATCTTGATTGCTCTCCTTTTTTGGTTAAAGTTTCGACTAGAATTTCTTCTTGGATGAATCGTTGTCTTTCATATGCGGGTCGGTTGCAACTTATTATCTCAGTTTTGTCTAGTATTCAAGTCTTTTGGGCTAATCACCTTTGTCTTCCTTCAAAGGTTCTGAGGAATATTGAGTAGAAGCTTTGCTCCTTTTTGTGGAAAGGTGTTGATGGAAATTGTAAAAGGGTGAAAGTTGCTTGGGCTGATATATGTCTTCCTAAAAATGAGGGTGGTCTC